>VXBT01006763.1:89215-149784 GCA_013400235.1 Oriolus oriolus
TCTCTTCTCTTCTCTCTTCTCTTCTCTTCTCTTCTCTTCTCTTCTCTTCTCTTCTCTTCTCTTCTCTTCTCTTCTCTTCTCTTCTCTTCTCTGTCCCTCAGGAGGCCCCTTTTCCTTGCTCAGTCACATATCACAGAATCATTAAGGTCGGAAACGACTTCCAAGATCATCAAGCCCAGCCTTCGGCCGAGCCCCACCATGTCACAGCAGCACACCACAAAACCAGCCACCTGCTTGCTTGCTTCCTGTGTGGTGACAACCCCCAGGACAGACCTCTGGCATGTTTTTCCTGGCTGGATAAGTCAGGCCACACTGGATCAGGCTGAGACTCCCACCAGGACGTGCCAAGGAGCTGATGCACAGCTCGCTGAGGTAGCTGTGCAGCCCTGCAGCTGCACTGCCTGACCTCTCACAGCTGCTGCAGTGACAAGACACTCTTGCTTCATACTGAATGTAGTATTTTTTTTTTTTGATACGTGGCCTCACATGTAAAAATATTCATGATGTGAAATAGAAAATTGCCTTTGTTTTCTCCCTTTAAGGGAGGAACAACCAACCCAAGAACCAAAACAACCCCTCCCTTCCTCCCTAACACCCCCAGATTATTGCTGCTTCCAAGTTTGATGGGAAAGTTCATCAGCCATATGAAAGTTAGGATGTTATTTAGAACAACAGCTACACCAAAGGGACTCCTTTCATAGAATCATGGAATGGTTTGGGCAGAAAGGGACCTCAAAGCCCATCCGGTGCCACCCCCTGCTGTGGGCAGGGACACCTTCCACTAGCCCAGGGTGTTCCAAGCCCTGTCCAGCCTGGCCTTGGACACTGCCAGGATGAAGAGGCAGCTTGATCTGGAGAGGCAGCTGCTGATCTCATTGTAAGTAGCAGAGATAATCATCAATCTCATTATAACACAAGGGAATAAGTAATCCCAGACATTAATTCCAGCCTCTTTGATGCCATGATGATTTTTTGCCTTTTCTTTTATACCCCTTTTATATACTCTTTTATGTAGCTTTTGTGTATTCTTAGTGCTTTTAGCCCACAGAGTTATAATTCTTTAAGTTTGATCACTTCCCTCAGACCCAATATCCCGTTAAGCCAAGAGCCCAAACACCCTGGAAACCCCAGACCCCGAGGGCCTCTCCAGAACACATTCTGTAAACAAAGCCAGGCCCAGCCAGGGGAAGGTTCCTCGCTGAGGGGTCTCGCTGGAGTCCCTCCCTGGGCAATCTTTGATAGATGTGCTAATTAGCAAGGCCTATAATTGCACACACATCCCATCATGGGGGGCCATTTCTCCGGGGGGCATTTCGGGGTGCATTTCGATGTGCATTTCGGCGCCCCTGAGGATCCTTCAATAAACACCGAGGTAAAACCCTTTTCCCCTCTTAACTGTGTTTGGCTCTCTTAATTTTAAGACCAGAAAAAAGCATCATCTTCCCCTCAAGCCAGGCAGACCCACTGGGTAATCCTGGCAGGGGCACAGGGTTCCTCACATGGAGCACATGTGGCAGATGGGGCACATCAGTGGCTCTGGCAGCTTGCAAAGTTCTGTCCAGTTACCTAAACTGAAGCTTTAAAACCAGGTGAATTGCTGTGCTAGCCCTTCAGAAGTGCAGTTTGATTATTCCCTGCATGGTTTGTGTTATTGCAAGCTTTTGGTTGGCATAATAATGTAATAAATAGCTATATAATATATATGTATGCACGTGATATAGATTGTATAATCAAGAGGAAATAAACGTAATCAGTTTGATTGTGGATCAGCTGATTGTTTTAACTGAATACTAAGAGATCTGATTTCTGCATGCTCATCATCACATGAGGTTTTATTCTTTACAATTCATTATTTATTTATAATTTTTTTTTTTTTAAGATATGCTGATTTGTGAGTTTTTTTCCCTCCCTGTAATCACTGTGGATATTGTAAAGAAAGTGTGGCTGGAGCTGGCAGAACATCACCCCTTGTAGCTCCTGCTGGGCACTGACTGCTTCCAGAGCTGTGTTTCCCTTGCCTTCCCGTTTGTTTACTTGCCAGTCCAGCAGCTCCAGTCTCACTCCTGTTTCGTCTAAATCACATCCTTTTTTGATGTCTGCTCGTGGTTTTTCTCTCTTTTTTGGCCACATAATTTGTTTCTGCTTATATTGCTACATTCTCCTAGAGAATACACAAAATGCATTTAATAACATGTATGAGCACTCAGTGAATGCAGGAGCTACAGGACTCAGGGGAGGGATCCTCTTTTGCTGGTATCATTTTTAGGTGAGGCTGTTTTCTGCAATGCAGCTACAGCTACAAAAATGTAATGACCATGGAGACCCAGACTGGAGAGGTCAAAAACATCTGTTTTCTTATTTTGCTCTCCCATCTATCAACAATGCAGGGCTCCTCTCCATTCCCCATCCTCAGGAATTTTAATTTTCCTCAGTGAAGAATCCCCAAAGACCCCCTAAAATATCTATGTGCAGTTAGGTCAGTTCCAGCAATATGTTAGGACTTACAGTAAATGAGAAAGGGGCCTTTGGAGGATCGGAGATATTGAAGTGTTGCCTTCTGGGCTTATTGTAGCCAAATAAAATTCAATAGTTTTCTCTGACTGACTGCTCTTAATCCAGCAGAATGAAAAAGCATCTTATTAGAAGGTATTAGGCCTCTATTGAGCACATGATGCACTGGTTGGGGGATTCTAGCTGAGTAAAAAACTGCTGAACAAACCCTTTATTTAGTTCTCACCTGGTACAGCAACTCTGGAATGTCAAAACTGGCAGAGACATCCCAACCTCCATTCCCACCCTGGAAACCACCAAAGCTGATTTTGTCATGGATTCCTGGTGACTCAGCTCCAACCATCTGCTCCCGTGGGATGGAATTGCTCTTCCCTTGGCTCTTTTAGCCTCCAAGAGAGGGCAAAAAGAGGGGGCCACCAGGCAGGATCCTGCAGCGGTGAGCCCAGAGGCTCAGTAAGTGGCAATGGCACTGAAAAACAGGGGAAAGAGATCATCTTTCTTATCATGGAGTCATCAAGGTTGGGTGTTGGAACCCAAAGTGCTGAGACTGATATTCCTCTGTCTGTTTTGAAGGAAAAAACCCCTATGTACAATCCAGAATTTGACCTCTACCCATGGAAAAAGTTACCTACCCTCTGGGAGTCAGTAGAACCCTCACAGGTGTGAACTAGGTGATAGAATATTATGTAAGATTGTCACAGGGTGAGAAATTGTGTAGTTTTGGGTTTGTTAGCATAGTAAAGAGATAATAGTAGAAACCTCCAATATGGAGGATTGTTGTAGTTTTCTTTACCTCTTTCCTTCTTCTCTACACTCCATGTTCTGCAGCAAAAGCAAGGTTAGGTTGATGGGATGAAAAATTCCGCAGTTCCTGTGTACGTGACAAGGTGAAATGCTGGACATTGGTTAAAAAGAGAAAACATCTGCTGTTTTAAGTTTTAATTGGATAATTTACCTTTAAGAACGATCTGCAATCCTGATAAGGGGCATTCGGCGTTCAGCTTTCAACATTCACTAACCTGCTGTGTTCCATGCTGTACTTTTCTAAGATAAGATTTAATAAACAGCTACCTGAGAACGCAGAGAACGCTGAGGTCCCTTCTGTTTCTGAGAAGTCAAGGCATAGACCTTGAAATCCTCCCCCATCAGGGGAGGAACACTGGCACAAGTTTGTGTCAGTTGGGAAAGACCTCTTGGGTGGAAGCTGCACAGTCCTGTCCCTAAACTCTCCCACCCCCTTGGGTGGGATCTGGACAGTCCTGTCCCTGCCACCAGCCCACCCTGCCACTTCCCCGCAGTGACTTTCCTCACCTCAGGTTTCACCAGGACAGGAGGTGGATAAAGTTGTTTTCTTCAAAGAACACAATAGTTATTTCATCCTGAAATCCCCACCAAGTGATTTAAGTCCTGATGTGGCAGCTCTTGGAAAGTGTTTCTCCCACAATAAATGTGCGGGCCCAAAGCCAGGCAGTGGCTGAACCTCGCCAGCATTTGGAGACTGAAGGAAGCACTGGGCTGATGTGGCTCTGGCTAAACCTCATGGAACACGCAGCAAAACTTCCCAAAATGAGGTAGGAAATGACAGCCTCAGTGTGAAAAGCTCAGTGTTGGATGGCTGCAATTATTTTGGATATCAGGCATCTAAATCTGCTCTGACAAACAGCCTTGACCTTCTGACCACGCTCACAAGGGGCAGCCCAAACCTGCAGTAACCACAGACAGCTGAATGTAACAGTTCTTTCTGAGCTGAATTGCAGCACAGCTTTCAAACCTCGACAAAGGAGTGGCACATTGGGTTAAAATGAAAACGTTCAGCTCGTCTTGCACGTGGCTGCCCCTCAGTTCTGGGCAAACGCACGATTAAAATAAAGATGACGCAGTTTATTCAGTGTATTTGTGAAGCAGGAAAGACTTGTCATAATTCTCATAATTTGACTTCTCTTACCTCATGATTATGTCTGTTTGCACATACTCTGAGTAGGCTGTGGGTAACCTCCCTGCAGCCACAGCTGGGGCAGCTCTTGGTTTGGGTCTGGGTTATTTCTGCAAAGTGCTGCTGATTCTCTGCTAAATCGCTGAGTTTTTTGAAAGACCAGAAAATGCAGCACTAATGAAAGCAGATGGCTCACATCAAACATCCAAGGTGCCAACATTTCAGAGGAAAAGGATTTAAAGGAAAAATCCTATACCAATTAGCTATGGGATTAGGAAGAAATTAGGAAGGAGTTGTTCCCTGTGAGGGTGGGGAGGCCCTGGCACAGGGTGCCCAGAGAAGCTGTGGCTGCCCCTGGATCCCTGGCAGTGTCCAAGGCCAGGCTGGACAAGGCTTGGAGCACCTTGGGCTGGTGGAAGGTGTCCCTGCCTATTGCAGAGGGTGGCACTGGGTGGGCTTTAGGGTCCCTCCAACCCAAACCACTCAGGATTCTGACATTCTTTGAATTCCAGTGTGAAGAAAATAGGTCTTGGATACACACTGCAAAACCTAAAAAATTATTAATATTTTTGGAAGGCTGTCAAGAGATTTTCTTTTTGACCATACCTGATAAAAAGAAATCTGTGTCAACCACAAGAAAAAAAAAGAGAGGAAATAAAAAGAGGAAGGGACAGAGAAATAAAAAGAAAGAGGAAGGGGAAAGGAAAAGGAAGCAGGGAAAAGGAAAAGGAAGCAGGGAAAAGGAAAAGGAGAATAGGAAAAAAGGAAAAAAAGGAAAAGGAAGAAAGAGATTAAAAAGGAAAGGAAAAAGCCCTGGAATTCTCTTAGCTATAAAAAAAGTACGGAAGGAAAACTGATGTGTGTGATGAAATGGATGCCACTGTTCTGCCATTTGGAGGAAAATTGTTCCTAGACCCTGAATCCAGACACATCAGGCCAGATTTCCTGCCACTGCATTGGATAATTCTCTGCTCTAGGAAGCAATGGAGATGCACTCACCCTCAGAATTCCTTCTAGACAGCTCCAGAAGGAGAATAACACAATTTTCCAACTCCTTACCTGACACTTTGTCACGTCCTGGCAGAAAGGCCCAGTTTTCCCTCTCTAACATGATTTAGAAAGGGTGACCAGTAATGAAAGAACACACACAGGCACACGCACATCTCTCAAAGTGACAAATCTGTGTCAACCCTCTGCTTTAACAACCTCTGATCAGCAGAGAGCTCCTTCCTTGGAAGGGCTCCGTCGGCTGGACAAGGTGTCTTTAGGCTGGCGCATTCTGCCATGCTTCAAATTAAACCGCGGAGAGACACAAAGACACCTCCTGTGAAAGTGATATGTTTGTGTGGCGCCTTCCTCAGCTCAGGGGATGTCCTTGGAAAATTGATTTATGTGTGCAAAGAAACCTCAGCGGCTCACAGGCGTGTGGGGCTGAGATAAGGCGTCGGCACTGGACGGGGCTGAGCAGGACATTGCCCGCTGAACACAAACACGGCGCCGATTCTGCCCTCCTGCACAATTCCCAACCTAAAGGCAGCTTGCAAAGGACAAGAACAGCTTTAATCCATCAACATATTCCTCAGTGGACTGAGCAGAGGGAGATCTCTGGACTTTATCAATACAGCTGGTTCTGGGCAGTTTATGGCAACGAGCCGCCAAGGTTCACATTTGATTTATCATTTCTGTGGCACCAGAATTTTAATATTTGCTGAAAACTACATTTCCAAGAACTCAGCTGCTTCCCTGAGCAGTGCAACCCTCCTGCAAATACCTCCCGGGATGCAGCGGTTCCTGTGGTGACCAAAAAGGCTGAATTAACTTAAATCATCTGAGAAACTGGTTTATACCTTGAAACACAGACAGCACAAGCACCTGATGAAGCTGTTCTACAACTTGGGCTGCACAGCTTCTCTGTGGCTGCATTTTTGGGAGCTGACAAGGGCTGAGGTCACACAGTGCCTCTCACTCGCAGAGGTCTCCCACTGTCGCTGACTTTCCCAAGACTCGCAGAAATTCAGCATTTTGGGGCCTGTGCCCTGCTGTTTGTTTGGTTGCACTTTACCTTTGAGTCTGAAGTGGGATCTTTCACCCAGCACCGTGCTGGGGTTTCTTTGCTCTTGGGCTGCAGAGTGTGATCACTGAATTTTGGGTAAAAACCCCTCCTATTTGTGTTGTAAGGAACATTCCTTCCCAAATGTCCTCCCTGTGGGCACACCCAGAAGTGTCCAGAGTCTTTCCCCTTTCAAAACCAACCTTCCCTACCAATACCAGCACCTTAAAATTAAATCAATGCACGACACGTGTTGAAGTGGGAAGTGTTGGTTCTTTCCAGTCAAGCACGAAAGTGGTTGGGTGATTTCAAATTACTTAGCAGCACTCTCAGACTCTCATTTCTCCTTTTCAAGATGAGCAAACACAGATTTACAATAACTTGTCATAACATCTCTGTCTAATGAGAAGAGAGCAGGATCAGCTGAATATAAACAGAGTTATAACTCAGCTCACCTGAGCGTGGCCTGGAGTAGAATTCTGTACCCGCTGTGTCAAAGAAGACAAAAATATTGAACATGAAAATCTGTATCTTACTTCCTGGAATGGCACTTTCCTTCAAATGTTGTAAACTTTGGAATGTACTGAAACTGAATTCAACTCTGGGAATGCCCCTCTTGCAGCAGAAGCAGCAAAGTAGCTGCAAAGTGACTCAAACCTATATTTAAAAATCATTGCAACTGTAATTAAACAAAGGAGTATCTGGGCAAGGGGAAACATCTGCCATGTAGAGAAAATGTTGCACCCTTAAGTACCTTCACTGGAAATTTAGTTTTCCTTCATGGCGCGGGAGCAACCGGAGCTATAAAAGCATAATTTAATATGCCAGTAAAAATAAATTGTAATGCATTTATTCCATATCATATTTATTATGAATGGTGCTGCTCAGCAGGGTAGTTAAAAATTAACATGCTGTAAGTCACAGAGGGGAAGTTTAGGAGACAAGAGGTGAATGTGTCCTTTGCCAATAGATCTAAATTTTAACAGAAACCAGGCAGGCTGCTGAGATCTGACTTTGTTCCACCAGAAACAGAAAAAATTGTGGAAGTGTCAAAGAACTCCAGCTCCTAGTGTTGAAGGCTACACAAACCAAGGTTTTCAATGCATACATGAGTTAATCTATCTTACGAACTGATGCAGCCAAAGCAGCTCCTGACACAACCTTTGCTGCCTACCCTGAGGAGGACTGGGGTTGTTTCGCACCATCCCAGAGCCCCCAGGGTCAGTGGTGCCAGGATTTCACCTGGAAGCCCTGTGGAGATGGAAAGAAATGCAAAATCATGGCTGGCTATAGCTTGGGCTGTTGATGATGGGGACAGTGGGAGGATGAAGAGGAAGCACAAATGAGAAATTCATCCTGTTCCCTCCTCTCTGTGTCCTGATGTGCAGCTTCTCAGGTTGCCTCAGGAATCAGCTTCTTTTGGAGGGAATTGGGTATAACTCTTTCAGTCAGAAAAGAGAGGGGGGATTTTCTTGGTTGGTTTAGGTTTTGTTGGGGTTTTTGTTGTTGTTGTTGTTGTTGTTTTGTTTTGTTTTGGGGTTTTTTTTGTGGCTGTTGTTTCACCTTCTGGAAATTGGAAAGCACCCCCTGGAATGCTGAATTCCCCAGCTCCAGCACAGGAAAGGACAGCTGGGCAGGAGCTCCAGGCTCTTCTGGGGAGGCAGAGCTGTTGGCCAAGGGCTGGCTGAAGAGCCTGGAGCTCTCCCTGCAGCCATCCCTCCGTGTGCCAGGGAAATCCCTGGTAGATAATGACATTCGGACCAACATGATGCCAACACGAAATTCTGTCCCAGAATTACGTTCAATATCATAATCAGTAGTGTAGCATTTATAGCCCTGGAGTAAAGGAATAAATTAAGTCATTAGTAGCATTGATAATGATAATTGTGATAGTGATGATATTACAATAATAATAAAAATAATGAAAAAATATTTCCAGCTCATTTTTTACCACCCAATTCTGCTAATTTCACTCCAAATGAAAACTTGTGCCGGCTGGATGTTTGTTCGCAGCAGAACATCAAAGGAAGCGGGGTGGAATTTTTATGAAAAAGATTTTGATTTCCCATGAGAAGAACGAAGTTATCTTAAATCACCTTCTACCACTGTCTCTTCAGGAGGGTGCTGGAGAAAGTATCAATCATTTAAAAGCTGGATTGCTCAGAGCATTTGGTTTCTCATCGTTTCTTCTGACTTCTGGGAAGAAAAAGCCCCTTCCATTACCTTTGTTTTTCTGTAGTTCCAGGCAGGTTTCTTGTGCTTTTTTCCCCATCTCTGCTTTTATTCATGAGTTGTCACTAAAGTAGGAAAACAAGTAGAAAACAAAGAAAAACAGAACAGGAGATAGCTCAGGGAGCTTGACAGTGAGCTCTGCCCCAAGGCCACCAGTTCAAACCCATCAGAAGTCAGCAGCAGCTCAAGTATCTGAGATTTAATGGTTGTTTGACGACCTCAGTAAAGTGTGGAGCCTGTTGGTTTCTCACACTGTCACAGCAAGGAAGTCTATGCAGAGAATTTGGAAAGAGCTCTTGCTGGGTAGGTGATGCTTCGGGTCAGTGATGAGGAATGTGTTATGGAGAACAGGTTAGAAAAGCTGGTATTCCTCGAAAAATACACAAAAAACACTGCCTGATGTCAGTGCTCAAAAGCCTGGAGCAGAGCTAGACTCACCCCAGAAGACAAGGAATATGTGGAGGGGGAGGGCAGAAATTAAAATATATTTTAAAAAACCGAACTAAAACACACAAGTCGGACTCCTAAATTGGTTTTTAATTACATTAAAGTTGCTGTACTCCACTATGGCTCTAAATGCCACTAAAAATATGGGGTTAGTGGGAAAGAATCAAAGTGCCAATGGAAACTGGAATAAAGGTTTTAAATCCCTGCATTTAACTGCACTTACAACCCAAGACAAGACAGAACAGGCTAAGAAAGGAAAATACAAGGAATTAAAAATGCTGAGAGAGCCCAGTCCTTTCCTTCTTTACTGAAGTTTCCATCTCCATTCTAGTGGAAGGTGTCCCATGGCAAGGGTTGGAATGAGATGAGCTTTATGATCCCTCCCAACCCAAACCAGTCTGGGATTTTCTGACGGAAATAAATTTTTTTAGGTTTTTTTTTTTTTACTGAAACAGCCTCTATGCTACAGTATAATCTTATTGACAAAGAGCTTAATCCTGCTTTGAAAAATCCCTTATAGGAATATTAGTTCCTGCCGTGGGCATCGACATTATTTCTATGGGATTAAAGCCTGGTTTCCATCCACGTGCTTGGGAAGGGAAGCGGGAAGAGCTTTCCTCTGCACAAGCACACGTGAGGATGAAGCAAAGCCTCACCTGGACTGTGCTTAGTCTGTCCTGGAAGCTTTCTGGTGGAAATTGCTAGAGCTCAGCAGAGCTTCCCAGGCTCCCAAATGACCTACTCCATCTCCAACCAAATGAGATGCTTGACAGAGGAATTACCCTGCGAGCTCCTTGTGGGGGTGATCTGGAGCTCAGATTAGTCTGTCATAAAGGTGCTCTCTGGCCTGGAGATGGATGGCAACGCTCAGGGCACAATTAAGCTGCTTTATTGCTGTGTTGCCCGCGAGTTGATTACCAGGGCAACATTTGTTGGTGGTGTTGTTACAAAGAGGGGACTTTTATTAGAGCTCTTGATTTAAATAATCTGCCCGTTTGTGGCCATTAAGGAAAAGCGATGTCCCCTCGTTAAATCAATGGTCGGAAATGCATTTCGCTCTGTTATGGTGCAGGGATAAAAGTGGATCTGATTATTAATTAACCACTGATGAACCCGAGGAGACTGACAGCTCACATCTGATGGCTGCTTCTAGGGCAGCACTAGTCAAACACACCGGTGACAAATCAACCCTACATGGCCACCGTCACGAGAAGTCCCGTGGCAGCGGTGATGTCCCGATGCCTCCACGGCACCAGGGTGAGGTGTAGACACAGGGATCCTTTCTCCTGGCTGTGCCAGTTTGTGTGTCTTCCTCACACTGAGTCCTTTTCCATGCTTTCCTCACACAGGGAGGTTTTTAGGATGTAGGTCCTTTGAATTCCAAAGGGCTCATCTTTTGGTTCTTAATGCACTGTGCATGCTTGTGGAAATATCGCCCTGGAAAAGAAAATAATCATTCCTGGTACAAAAAACAGACCTCAGGCTCATGTCCTTGCTCCTCCCATCCGTTTCAAAATATCCACTTGGTGATTCAGTCTCCAGCTTTGTCAACCAGCCTCAAAGTTTTTTTGCTTTATATTGTGCTCTTGTTTTGGGAAACTGTGCTCTTCACCCACGTGGGAATGGGTCCTGGGAAAGGCTGATGCTGTTCCCCTTCTGGCAGAATAACACCAGTAAGCTGGGATCAAGAGGGGAAATTGGCAGCGAGTCTTCTACTTCCACATTCACAGAATTATGGAATGGTTTGGGATGGAAGGATCATTAAAGCCCATCTCATTCCGACACGCCTTCCACTGTCCCAGGGTGCTCCAAGCTCTGTCCAACCTGGCCTTGGGCACTTCCAGGGATCCAGGGGCAGCCACAGTTCCTGTGGACACCCTGTGCCAGGGCCTCCCCACCCTCACAGCCAAGGATTTCTTCCCAATATCCCATCTAAACCCACCCTTTGACAGTCTGAAGCCATTCTCACTTGTCTTGACACTCCAGGCCCTTGTCCACAGAACCCCAGAATCATTAAGGTTGGAAAAACCTGCCCAGACCATCGAGTCCAAGCTGTGCCTGGTGCCCACCCTGTCACCAGCCCAGAACTCTGAGTGCCACATCCAGGTGTTCCTTGGACACCTCCAGGGATGGGGACTCCAACCCCTCCCTGGGCAGCCCCTGCCAAGGCCTGACCACCCTTTCCATGGGGAAATTCCTCCTGGTGTCCAACCTGAGCCTCCCCTGGCCCAGCCTGAGGCCGTTCCCTCTCCTCCTGTCCCTGTTCCCTGGGAGCAGAGCCCGACCCCCCCGGCTGCCCCCTCCTGTCAGGGAGTTGTGCAGAGCCACAAGGGCCCCCCTGAGCCTCCTTTTCTCCAGGCTAAACAACCCCAAATTCCCTCTCCTACCCCATGTACGCCCAAGAACCTTCCTCAGGAACCTCATTACACGGATGGAAAGCAGCTCCAGATAAACAAGCTGACACTCCTTTTTTCAAGAATAATTGGCTTTATCTTTTGCCCACCAGCTAGAAGCCCTACTTTTAATTTACTCTTTTTCTTATTCACTTTTTTGATGTAACAGTTCAACGAGGGTTTAAATTCCTTTTCCCATGCAGCCCTTTCATCATGCTTCTAATTACCTCGCCTAATTGCTCTGGACTGGTACGAGCCCGCAATTTTTTTAAATTATTTTCTTTAATTACAATTTTTTACCAAAGAAAATGTCACTGAAATACATCTAAAACAAAACAAAACAAAAAAGAACCCTAAACTCCACTGAAGTACATCTTCCAACCTTTTGAATAGTTTGACACACCTTAGCTTCACTCTGAGCTTGTCCAAAGTCATGCAGCACCACATGCAAAAAAGGGCAAAAATGTACAAAATATTAAAATAAAAAAAAGGAGGGAGAGGAGCGCATGTGGAATATTCTCTAAACCCCAGTGTCAATATTTTTCCTCTTTGAAGTGCAAATGCCATCCTCTGTGGGGGAACAGTGTCTTCACTGTGCTGAAGCAAGTCTTTGAGTAGGTTTGAGAATCAATGGATGTTAATTGGCTGTGAACAAAACACTTGACATTTCCAAAGCAGGACCTGTGGATGAAAATTTGAAAATTAGCAACTGCTTCTTTCATATCAGCAGAAGACAAGTTGTTGCATTTTTTTTTTAAATCCATGGAATGTTTTCGTAATTCTGCAACCAAACTTCAGCAGTGAGAAATGCTCCCATGGGGGTAAGAGAGCTGTGATCATAATTTAGGGTGACATCAGAGAAACTCCCCTGTAAGATACAAGTCACTGACAAAAAAACCCAATGTTTAAAGACTCAACTTCAAATTGAATCAAATCCAATATAGTGCTGAAAAGAGGTGCCTTGCTCAAAATTTCCATAGCCTTGTGTTCTGGAAATTTGATCGTGCCAAAGTGGTTTGTATTTACCTTTCGAAACGGAACCAAAGAGATTTTCTGTTTAAGTTTGTGAACAAACTGAAGTGTTGTCCTTTTCCATAACCCAACACATCGCCTGAGATTACTCCAATACAAATCCCCAGAAGGGAAAAATCATTTGTTTAATGATAGTGAAACTCTGAGGACTGAAGCATCTTTATGTACATGCATTGGCTCATTTATTGCCTTGCAAGGCTTAGCCTCAGCTTTCCCATTAGCCTCCAGCACAACAGATGACATCACTCCTATTTTCCAGGCTATTTTGTCTGTCACTGATCTGCAGCACTGTTGCTCTATGAAGGATGAATGTCACCCCTCATCGATACGCTTTGCAATTTAATTAATTTCTCAGCAGTATATTAATTAGGCAACAAGAGTAGCCTGGAACTTCCATAAATGAGATGAGAAATGGATAAAAACTTTCCTAACTCAGCAAAACAACGCCACGCACGAGGATGGAGCCAGTTTATTCTAAGGAAAACACATTGTCTTCCAGGAGAGGCAGCTCAGCAAATGCCCAGCGCTTGCCAAGTTGGAACATTGGGTTTTATCCTATCTAATGACCAGACCCCACCCTATGGACTGGGGAATCTGCTGCTAAATGAGGAGAAACCACTGCCACGCTGAGAGGGAAGAGCCCAGCCTTCAGCTCTGGGGAAAGAACAGAAGCCAAAAGGTGAGAAACCTTCCATGAAAGAAAAATCCAGCCCAATCCTTGCCCCTCTGATGAGCAGAGACACCGAAAACATTCAGTCGCCATCATCAGGGCAATTCTTTCGAACACAAGTTTTATTTTTTAGAAGAGAAGCACTGAAAACAACAGGTTGAAAGAGGGTTAAAGTTTTTATTGCCACAGCCATACATTTCCTGCAATGCCTACAAACAGGGCCATGAAAACAGGATCCAGCTCAGAAAGAGACTCAAAACTGCCTGGGGCAGGGAGCAATGGAGAACGTGTCCTGGGTTAACGTGGTCACGTCAAGCCAACAAGAGCTGTAGGATTATAATTCTTCAGTTCATGGGATAGGCTCTAGTCAGAAATTCCCAACATCACCAGGGCCTGAAAGTGAAATCATTGAATCACAAAACCACAAAATGGTTTGGCTTGGAAGGGATCTTAAAGCTCATCTCACCCCACCCCCTGCCATGGGCAGGGACACCTTCCACCAGCCCAGGTTGCTCCAAGCCCCGTCCAACCTGGCCTTGGACACTGCCAGGGATCCAGGGGCAGCCACAGCTTCTCTGGGCACCCTCACCACCCTCACAGGGAAGAATTTCTCCCTAATCACAGTTTTCTTGCTTACGTGTCTGGATCAGTAAGAATCCACAGGGATAAAATGGCACTGCTCAAGTCAGTCACACCTTCAGAGACAAAATTAAAAATGACAAAAAATCATTCCTGCTTATTGGGGATCAGCTTCATCTAATTTTTCTTCTAGGGCTCAATCTGAGTGGCCCAAAGGTTTTCCTTCCTGAAGACTCTCAGCACAAAACAAATGTGGTTTTTTTCTGAGGTGGCAGTGAGCGTTTTAGTGCTTCTTGCACGGTAGACTGACCTGACAGAGAACAATTTTAAGAGTTGTTTTCATTGCCTTAAGTAGGATGTAAATAGACATGAACTGCTTGGACAATTGGTTCTTGAGTTCTAGGGGAAATAAAAATATTGTTCTCAAGTGAGAGAGTCCTCTCATCACACTCAGAGAGTGTCCTGCTGAAACAGCTAACCCAGGGAGAGGTGGCTGCAGAATCCCTGTTGCTCCGTGATTATCACGGCCCTGCAGCACAGCCCAGGCTGGAACAGCCACTGATGGAGCTCGCAGGACCTGGGCAGCAAAGCCAGGCAGACAGAAGAGCACAGCCACCACAGCTGGGAGGGGAAACAGTGGTCATTAGGAAATCATTCTGGTGCAGAACAATTTCCTAATTGTTCCTTCTGTCAGATTCTTTTGTCAGATTCCCTGGAGTGCTGGAACTCAAAAGACTGCAGAAAAAAGCCAAACCCCAAAAAAGTTCGTAGCAGTGCCACACTGATGGCGTGTGTACAGGTGGCTGCCCAGGTTCTGGCAGCCCATTGTCAGCTGATAAGAACCTACTTTGGTGCTGTGCTTGGCTTCAAAAGAAGCCTGTGACAATACCTAAAACTTACACACAAACCATAATTCTGGTGTCCAGGAACTAGCAGAAAAATCATAGAATCATGGAATGGTTTTAGCTGAGAAAGACCTCAAAGCTCATCTCATTCCACCTCCTGCCATGGGCAGGGACACCTTCCACTGGCCCAGGCTGCTCCAAGCCCCGTCCAGCCTGGCCTTGGACACTGCCAGGGATCCAGGGGCAGCCACAGCTTCTCTGGGCACCCTGTGCCAGGGCCTCCCCACCCTCACAGGGTAGAATTTCCTCCCAATAATCTAAATCTAAATGTGCCCTCTTAATCAGCATTAATCAGAACAAGCAGAATTAGTAGAACTATGACTTGTGACCCAAGGCCTTTTAATGAACTGAAAACACCTCAGTAGTTCACCTTGTTTGGGTAAGTGGTGAACTTTCTTAAAAACAACAGAGAAAGTTGTCCCTGTGCCCCAAAGCTTCCAATCTCAGCAAAACCTGGTTTGCCATGGGGGCAAAGCCACGTGGAGGAAGCAGAGTCCTCTATTCTCTTAGTGTCCTTTGAGAACAGCAACAAATAATGGCTAAAATTAGTCCAAGTAATGTATTTGGATTTTCAAACGCCTTTTGTCAAGTTCCCTGGGGAACACTCAACTCAGCAGCCTTTCAAGAAGAGGTAAAATAGCAGAAAGGAATTATTTACTTTAATCACCCGAAAAAACAGAACTCTTGGGAGCTGCAGAATTTCCACACTCAGACAGAAATGTACAGACTTAATTCTTTTTGACGGGGGGAGGAGCAGCAAGGTAGCAAAGTTTGCCAATTATTTGGGTGAGTTCAGATGAAAGGAGACACACTGAAGCAATTCAAAGGAATCCAGCAAGGCTGGGTGAGCGGGAGGGGTACTGGCTCCTGGGCAGGTGCTGCTGTTGGAATGAAGACTTGGAGCTATTCAGACACATGCCTGTAAACACCAGACAAAAAGGAACCATTATTTGGAGGAAGGAAGATAGGGGGAATATATTAATTTTCGGTTTTTATTTTTCAGCTGGCTTGCTTGCTCATTTAACTGAGGTGTTTTGCTATGCACTATACCTGGATGGTCAAGACTTTCAAAACCTCATTTCAGCTATTGCCTGCCTTTAAATATATCATCAACTTTCCACTCAATGACTGACTTGTCACATCTTGGATTTCCTTGGATCCAACTCAGCCGTGCCTTTGTCACTGCTCGGATCTTCTCCAGGTGGGCAACACAGCACAACAAAGCAGCGCAGTCCTGCAGGGAGGGGGCAGGGATTTACCTGCAAGGACCGCTCAGGAGAGCAGGCTGAGCTCCCAGCAGCACCCAGTCCATGGCTGTGTGAGGGCAGCACCGAAATTACTCCGGTGCTGTTCCCCACTGGGCTGATGCTGCACTTTGTTAAATAAAATACACGGCACCAACTGCTGGGAGCTCAGTCAGGGAAACAGGGATTGATGGACAGCATCAAAACACATCACACTTGCAGAGCTATTAAGCCCCAGCCTCCTAATATTTCCAAACAATCAAATTCCAGTGCTTAGCAAGATTCAGGGCTTTGTACTTTTCCATCGAAGTAGCCGGCCTTTGGCAGACGGGAGGAATTTCCTACTCTGGATGCTCGGAAAAATGTGTTTGCAATTCCTCTGCTGCCATCTACCCTCAGAAATGTCTGTGTGCAGCCAGGCTGGTCCTATCCACCAAGTTTGAAAGTCATTAACCAAAGACTAAACCCTGCAAACAATAGGTCTTAACAGCAGGCAGCTGTGTTCATTTGCATTATCTTAAAGACATTTTCAAAAAATCCTGAAATAACACTGGAATAAAAAATAAAAGGATGACTTGAAGCATCATCCATCACAAGGAAACTCCTCGAATAAAAAACAATTGCAGGCATTTAACACATAAAATGCTTTCTTTTTAAAAGCAGAGACAGCGTGTTTGATTCTGAGGATGTGCAGAGAAATTTTGGTCTGATGACTGCTGGCATTAACAAACAGGAGGTAAAAGGTTTGTTAATTTTCTCTGTGATTTCATTGCCTCCTTCAATTTCTCCCTTGTTTGTGTTGTGCTCAGGCTCCATGAGAAGCCTTAATAAAAACCCCCAGTCTCTCTTTTTTTTTTATTTTGGCCAAAAGAAACATTCAGCTGGATCTTGCAATATATTTCTCTGTTCTTCGCCAAGTGCAAAACTCCAGCAACTGTCCACCTGGAAGTGTGGAATCGTGCTGCAGTCCAGCATGCAGCACCTCCACTTCTGCACTGGAGGGAACAGCCACAGCCAGCTGGGCTCAGGGGTTCTGCCAGGATTTGCTGTGTCCCACTCCCCCATTTCAGGACTCAGGTTAGTGCAGGGTTAGTGATGGCTCTCGATGCTCTGAGAGGGCTTTCCCAACATTAAGGATTCTGTGATTTTGAGGTGGAACACCTTTCTCTTCTCCCTTGCCAAAAAACAGGTGTGCAGGGATGAGAAGGAGGTGGGTTTTTCCCCTATTCCTGCTTCCCGATGTTTTCCAAGCATCAATACCCTTTTCCGTGGAGGTGTGACCTTTAGGTCCCTATTTGTCCAACTGAGGGGGCTGATAAAGATGTCTGTGAGATGAAACCAGACCCTGTCCAGCCTTCTGTTCCGCTGTTCCTTTCTCTGAGAACACCAGCTGGTGAGAGCAGGGCTCGCCCTCACCCCATCCGAGAGGCTTTTCCCTTCAACTGGAATAACAGAGCTGGGATCTTAAAATCAGCCATGACTGCTCCATGTCTCCTGGTGGCAGGTGGCACTGATTGTGGTGCCTCAGTTTATGGTCACTTACCGGTTTTCATGGAATCACAGAATGTCCTGAGCTCACAGGGACCCACCAGGATCCTCCAGTGCAGCTCCTGGCCCTGCACTGACACCCCAGCAAGCTCACCCTGTGCCTCTCGGGGGGTTCTGTGTGGGGCCGGGTTTAATCCTGTCCTTATCACGAGACCTTTTGGAGTCATGTTCTAAACCGAGATCAATGACACAAATAAAATCAATAAAAATACCTAAACCCCCATATAAGGTCAATCTTAGCAGATAAGTCTGTCTGGGAACAGAAAACATTCGGGCCCACTGAAGGGCTGTGGCACTGGCTGACATAAAGCCCAAGCTGACACATCTGTCTTTGACTTCCTGAAAAGAACAGGTTAAATGTTTCCTCTGGGGGAGTTTTTCTCCTTTCTTGCATTCAGTCACGCTGAAATTGAAGAGGAATTAACAGTGTGTTTAGTGCCACGTTCCTTAAAGCACCCACACCCCTGCAGAAGGTGTAGAGGGAAATCGGGACTAAAGCCAAAGAACAGTTTATATTGTGTATTTTTAACATTCCTCCTTGGTATAACTCAGTACCAATTTTATTTAAATACAGTGGCCCATGCTTCTGCCATTCCTTAAACATTCCCCTCTCACCTGCCCCAGGTAGATCAGACCCAGCTGCTACTGAGGGTGATTGAGAATTTACCTTCTATAACAGTAACAAAAAAATCTTTGCCCTTTGCGCAAAAGTTTGATCCCTGGTGCCTCTTGCTCCTCGCTGTTTTCTCAGTCTGACTCCAAGAAAATACTTTATAATTTTAGGATACAGATCCTGCTAATCAGTGTCCAGTGGAAGATGCACAGGTCCGCGATTATATCATCGTTTCGTATATTTAATTGTTATTTCCTTGCTTCTCCATATTCCATGGAATGAGAAGCAATACCAAACCCCAAATAGTGTTCTATTGGATTAACTGAGATTTCAAAGAGCAAATTCACCCTGGCCCTACCTCTCCTCCCTGGGGTCCTGGCACTGCAGTGTGTTGCCACTGAAATAAGAAAGCAGGTTAGGTATAATTCACTTCGAAGACGGTCTGATAAAACCCAGCAAAGGAATCTGACTTATTCAGATGCTCTATCACTACTTATCCACCTATTGCTCCCAAGAGCTGCATTGCCAAAAGACTGATGGAAGATTGAAAGAAAAGCCCCACACCAACCCCTTCTGCTGCAGGAAATCCCTGCCAGGGTGTTCGCTCCGTCTGGACTCGGAGATGCCCAGCTGAAGAGGGGCTGCTGCTGGTCCATCTGCAAAACAGAGCCCACACCAATTGTCTTATTGACTGATGGCAGATTTGGAAGGCTGTTCTACGGAAAAGATGTGCAAAACAGCTTGGCCTCTTCCCCATCCCAGCCTCCGTTTTCTTTTTTCTCCCTTTTTACAGAGATCCTCCGTACAAATGTATTAATTCTGGCCTGCTGCTGCTCTGTGCACTCCTGTGTCTGCTGATCCTCGATGGAGAAATGGGTGAAATGATTCACTGGACGATTTTTTTTTCAGCAAGACTTTCAGATTTTCCTCCTGTCATTTATTTTCCACAGAACTTTGTTTTGTCTTCCTTCTGAATATACAAATGTAACTGTACTTGATTTTGATGGTGCAAGCAGGGAAGGACTCAGGGAGAAAGAATTTAAAAACCTTCAGTGTTTAGGTTTATTAGAAAGAATTTTCCAACACCCAACTAATTAATTGCTTTAAATCACAGAGGTTCAAAAAGCAATTACATGTGATGATAAACTGCTTTTTCAGATGGGTTGCAGGTGTCACATCTGAGGCAAGGTAGAGAAATACAATTAATGTGTCCACTGGTTTCCTTGTCCATGGATCAGAAGTATCCTTGCTTTCCTTGCTACCAGTAAAGGGACATAATATGACAAAAAATCCATTCCTAGCAAGAATAGAGTCATTAAACATAAAAAAAGAAGAAAGAAATTAACGAGGCACTTACATTTTAAAATAGCACAAAAATCACACTTTTTCATAGTGATCTGCAAGCCTCAAGTGAGTCCAGTGAGAGCAAACATGAGGGGTTGAAGTAATAGTCTAATAACAAGTTAAATTCAAAATACAAGCAGCAGGCTGACCTTACTGGCTAATAACAACTTTCTTTTTTTAAAAAAAAAAAATCAAAATAAGGTACCAGATGGGGAAACCAACCAATATTCATCATCGTGTGCAGCCCCAGAAATGGTGTATCTATAATATGAAAAGATAACGGACCATATGTGCTCCAAAAATTAACCAAAATAAAAGGCAGCTAATTCGCTTCATTTTCATTTAACTGGGCCCATCCTCTGAGCTTTAATTTGCAGGCACTGAAGGTGAAACTCGAGCTGCTAATCTTGATCATTGTTATGTGCATAGCAAGATTCATGATGATACAAGTTTTCGGAGAAACGAAGATGATAATTCACAAAAATGTGCTGATACAACTCGCATATTACGCAGAGGGAAATATTACAGTGGGAACAAGGAGCTGGATATCAGAAGTCCTTGGTTCTGTCATTTGGAACCTATTTGAAATGAGGTTTTGGGACAAATATAAACAAATCCTCTGAAGTCCTTGACAGGTGCTTAATCCTGCGGTGAAGTTGTGCTTGCAAAGGTGCAGAGACGGGAGGGAAAGCAATTTCCCTGGCCATGAATGCAGCCACAGGGAGCACTGGAGCAGTGGGAGGAACTGGGATTGTGAGGGTTTCGTCTGGAGTGCAGGAGGGAGCCAGCACTGCCTTCAGCAGTGTCCTGTCCCTCTGGGCTGGGGGAGACAGGCCGTGCTGGGCACCTGAGCACAGCCAAACCTGCCACTTTAAGGTACTGTAGAATTATAAAATTGTGGAGTATCCTGACCTGGAAGGGACCCACGAGGCTGATCCAGCCCAACCCCTGGCCCTGCACAGACACCCCAACAATCCCACCCTGTGCATCCCTGGGAGCGGTGTCCAAACTCTCCTGGAGCTCTGGCAGCCTCGGGGCCGTGCCCATTCCCTGGGGAGCCTGGGCAGTGCCCAGCACCCTCTGGGGGAAGAACCTTTCCCTGATCTCCAGCCTGACCCTCCCCTGGCCCAGCTCCAGCCATTCCCTGGGTCCTGTCCCTGGTCACAGAGATCAGAGATGCCCCTTGGGACGAGCTGCAGCCCCCGGTGAGCTGTGCCCTCAGGCTCCTCTGCTCCAGCTGAACACGCCAAGTGCCCTCAGCTGTTCCTCATTTGGCCCCTCCAGACCCCTCCAGGTCCCTCCTGTGGACTGTCTCCAACAGCTTTAGATTTTTTCATATTGTGGCACCCAAAACTGGTAGGAGACCTTGGTTTTGTGCTGATGCTTTTTCACATGTTTGCATCCTCCTGCTCTGGTCCAGCGATTAAACATCCCACCCACTTTTTTGTGGACAGATTTCCCTCAGGGTGACCACCTGGGATCAGACACTGAACGCACAGTGAGAGAGAGCAGGTTTGTTAGAGGCCCTGAGCGGGAGGAGTCTGTCTCTGCTCCGCTTGCCAGTGCTTCCAGACAGGATTTCAGTCATGCCCACATGTCAGCAGCCTTCCTGGGGATTCTCTAAAGAGCCTATCAAGCTGACCACCTCAGACAGGCAGGGCCAGGGCCTCGCTGCTCTCCAATTCCAATGAGCTGTGCTTAATGCAGCATCTGCCTTGTCTGTCTTCTGCCTGCCCATGTATTAACACACAGCTTTGTGCCGCTCCCTGGGGCTCTCAAGCATATAATAAATAGAGTTCCAGCTCGCTGGAACCTCCTGCAGCAGCTGAGATTGTGATTTGTTTTGCTGTGACTGCTCATTTGGAAGTTCCCAGCTTTGGCAGGACAGCAGAAGTATCCACAGCCAAAAACACACGCTCGGGAAGCCAGTGGTGTTCCAACGTGCTCCTGCTAAAGCTGGAAGGGGAGCATCCCTCCTGGGGCAGGGAAAGGTCCTGGGGGGAGTCTTGAGCCTGGGGAAAAAGGATGGAGGACACAGGTGCATGCAGAGGATGCAGGTTGTTTTTCTACTGGTCTGCAGTATTCTGCCACTTGGTAGCAGAAAACAACAAGGGAAAGCTTCTCTTTTCTCTTCTCTCTTCTCTTCTCTTCTCTTCTCTTCTCTTCTCTTCTCTTCTCTTCTCTTCTCTTCTCTTCTCTTCTCTTCTCTTCTCTTCTCTTCTCTTCTCTTCTCTTCTCTTCTCTTCTCTTCTCTTCTCTTCTCTTCTCTTTCTCTTCTCTTTCTCTTCTCTCCCCTCCCTCCCCTCCCCTCCTCTCCCCTCCCCTTGTTTCCACTGAAGTCAGAAGGACTATGGTAGTGAATTTTCCTTGAAACATGAACATTTATGCTGATCATTATCCGTAATCTTGGAATAACCTGCTGTAAACAACAGCCGGGTTGTTTCCAAAGTGACTGCCTCAAGTTTCTTGCTCCATTACCCAAAAAACCTGACCTTATGCTGCATCTTCTGCTCAGCAGAGAGACTGATGGCACCTCACAGCTTTATTCAGACATTTGTTTCAGTGACACCGGCAGGAAAGTGTGGGTGACAGATCTCTCATAGCCAAAATACCATGGAAAGGCTTGGGTTGGAAGGGAACTTAAAGATCATCTCCTTCCAAAGGTGTAGGGGGAGGAGGAGGTGAGACAGGAGCTCTGGCAGACACAAACAGCGTTCTCCCAGCAGCTTTTTCCTCAGGGCAACCAAAGCTACCAAACCGAGGAACACCCCCACTGTGACACAAAAAATAAACCCAGGGTGCCAGCCTGTGTTTCTTGGCTCGTTTAAAACTGGAGCACAGACATCACAATGTATGGGTGAGGTGAAACCTACGGTGTCTACCAAGTGCAAAATTAGATAAGTGCTGTCTCCTGGGTAAGAACAGGAGCGCCACAGCCTCCTCTCTCACTGTGGGGTTTGACATAAAGCAGCCTCGCTAAGTTCTCATGGGGGAAAATCCAGCCTGGAGCTGCACCCCTGGCCACTGCAGGTGTTGCTTCCCCACACACTGGTGTCTGCTGGGAGCCGTGAGTTGTACAGAGAGCTCAGCACCCCAAACCCAGCTCCTGCCACACATGGCTTTTCAGTATCCACATCCTTTACAGGCTCCAGAGCCCACAGGGCAAGCTAAGAAAGGCTGCCCCATTCAACACCTGTGTCCACGTAGCTTAGGGCGGAAAGAGATGGATATCTCCTCATCTTGCTCCCAAAGTCATTAGGAGCTGTGAAGATGAGTTTAGCACATGCTCATTTTGGGAAGTCATCACAGACCCGCTCGTGGGGTTATTGCTCCGTACAACCAACCCTCGCTGCTGGTGCTGCTTCTCTTGCTCTCCAGGAAGTTAAATCTGCTCCCTGGGCACTTTAACAAATACAAATGGAACACTATTCCCCTCTCACCATAATCTACCCTCTTGTTTCCAGCTGCCTACGACAGTTAAAGTAAAAATCCACGAGAGGAAATTCTGCGCAAACAAACCAAAGCTGAAGATCTGGAAAAGTAAATGTGACACCCACAAGCCAAAGGGGTTGGCAGGCAGCAGCAGCCCCACTCTGTCATGTTAATGAGTCATTCAGTCCAAATCCCTGCTCTGACAGGTGATGTCCTTTTCCTCCTGCTCCTCCTCTCCCTGGAAAAGCCCCCGAGCGGAGCGGCTGCCAATCTCTGCGTCCTCGCAGTGCAGTTAATGGAACAGTCCTTCTCTTCCAACAGGAGTGCTGGTGAAAATCCACTGTTCTGCTTTTGTGTTTATTCAAGTGTTCCCTGCTGGCTTTGCCTCTGGCTCAGGAGACTGGGATACGGTTCCCAGAGCCATTTCTTTTGGAACTGAGCACCTACAATGACCACAGGCACGGGAGGAGCTGCAGCTTCCCCCAGGAGAGAGAAAACCTCCCTGTGGCTGTGGATTCTTGCCTGCAATTGCAGCAAAGCCCACCTGAGATCCAATGCTATCACTGGACAAATGTCCTCATCCCAACAATCTCTGCACAGCAAATAAAACAGGTGAAAGACCAAAGCTTCTGAAGCAGCAGCATGGATTTGAGACCTGCTTTATTTCCTTGCCTCAGGCCTTTTGATGAGGGTTTCTCGTTAGAGGACATGGCTGGGGCTCCTTGTGCACAGTTTAAAGGAAAGTGAACATCACTGAAGCTGCTGCAGTTTGTTATCTCCTCCCCAACCAGGGTCATTTTATTTATATTTAGGGCCATCACCTAAAAGCTTTGCAAGCTAAAATAAAAGTGGCTTGGAAGGAGTTGTGAGATTGCTGTGAAAAGGCAGCTTGAAAATAGATCCTGGCTGAAAGAGAAACCTCTCCTGGGAAACTTTCATGTCCTGATGTGAAACAAACCCAGAGGGTCTGCTTTCAGTGCCTGCTGAGCTCTCGCAGGCACTGTGGGTGTTAAAGGCTCCGGTGTCACACAGAGCTGCTGACGGTGGGAAAGGAGCATGGGCCACTCCCTGAAAGCCATCTTTCCACAGGAATAAAACAGGTGACAAGAGGGGACAGTTCCTCACAAAAAGGAATTCCCAGTTGCAGCTGCCCAGGTGGCAATGTGTCATTTAATCTTTTTAATCAACACGTCTTTAAAACCCTTCCCATCGTCTCCTACCCGTGCCACAGCACAGCCAAAATTTCAGGGCTTCCCAGCTCAGAATTCCCATTTAGTACCTCAAAAATCTGTCATATCCAATACTCTTCCCAGGCTTTTCCACCTTGGAGCTGCTTTTTGGGAGCAGCATTTTTTTTCCTTCTCACTCACGCACTCAGCACTTCATTTGTCCTTGCAGTGTTGCTCTTCCCATCCTGGCCCACTTCCCCCATGGCTCATGTTCCTTCCACTTAAGCCAACCAACCTTCTCCTCTAAATCAATTAACCAACCCTCTCTTCTAAATCTCATCCCCAAAGCTTCTTTTCCTGCTGCAGTCCCAGCTGTGCCACACTGGCTGCTGCTCCGTGACGTCCCCAGCGCTGCTGCTGGCCACCAGCTCCCCTCACCACCGGCCACCGCAGAGCCCAGCCACCTGCCTGGGTCTCCTCTTGAAAGATCCAGGAGCATCCTGAAGGCTGAAAAAGAGCATTTTTCAGAGCCTGCACGGGTGGAGGTCAGTGACAAGAGGGTATGGCAGCTGCAGTATTCATGCATGGGCAAGGACTCCGCAACACGGGGGTAAAAGTGCAAAAACTTTATTGCGCATCAGAAATTCCCTTAAATGCCAGTACCTACAGGATATCACATCATATAAACAGGAAAGATGTTCACCTCAGTGTCCCCCAGTCACCTGGGGTATTTCCCAGACATTGCCTATTATGGTAAAAGGTAAACAATACCTTACAAGCTCAGAAACTGCAATTATCACATCTCATAGGGCTGACACTGTCCAGAAACCCACAATGCTCTCTCAGCCCATCCCCGGTGACCTGGCTGTAATCCCAGGGTCACCTCCGGGTCTGAGAATGAGACTCTTTCTTCGGCCAACAAGGCCCAATCTCTCTTCCAGCACACAGTGTAGCCCAACAGCAGCTCTTCCCAACTATCGAGGAGCAGCAGGCAAAGTTTCAGTGCTGGGATGGCAGGAGGTGAAGCAGCACCACCAGCTCTCACTCTCACAGCAGCACAGAGGCAGCAAGGTCTGCGTTTTGCTGCACACTTGCTCCCATTTCCCATTCCTCATCTTTTCCATGTGCTGGTGATGCCATGATGATTTTTTGCCTTTTCTTTTATACTCCTTTTATACACTCTTTTATATAGCTTTTATGTGTTCCCAGTGCTTTTAGCCCACACAGTTATAACTCTTTAAGTTTGATCACTTCCCTCAGACCCAATATCCCGTTAAGCCAAGAGCCCAAACACCCTGGAAACCCCAGACCCCGAGGGCCTCTCCAGAACACATTCTGTAAACAAAGCCAGGCCCAGCCAGGGGAAGGTTCCTCGCTGAGGGGTCTCGCTGGAGTCCCTCCCTGGGCAATCTTTGATAGATGTGCTAATTAGCAAGGCCTATAATTGCACACACATCACATCGTGGGGGGCCATTTCTCGGGGGGCATTTCGGGGTGCATTTCGATGTGCATTTCGGCGCCCCTGAGGGTCCTTCAATAAACACCGAGGTAAAACCCTTTTTCCCTCTTAACTGTGTTCAGCTCTCTTAATTTTAAGACCAGGAAGAGGCATTGCTGGACTGAGGTGATCCAAGCCCTGCCAACAGATCCCATGTGGGAGCTTCCCGAGGAGCTCACATCAGGGCAAAAGCCACCAAACCCCGAAAGAGCACAGAAGTTTGAAAGAGAAAACCACTTCTCAAGCAATTTGTTTCCCAACCCTTTCAAAGCCACCTTATTTCAGGTGCGCTTGACACCTCCTTGTCCTCTGCAGAAGGTGCAAAATGTGTCAGGAGAGAGAAAAAAAAAGGGAAAAAAACCAATTTGCTCTAACTTCATTTCTGTAAGTGTCACTTACTGGGTGGAATATTACTGGAAAAGGCCCCGGTTGGAAATGCAGCCACGTGGGCCATTTACAAGCCATTCCACCCATGCACAAAGTGCTGCTTCAGGTCACGGGTGGCTTCTGGGCACTGATTCCTGCTGTGACATTTTTCAGTCCTTTTCTAAAGAAATATAAAAACCAAACTGCTGACATTCAGAGCTTCCTACTCAGATATATTTTTGCCAGGGAAAAAAAATTGTGTGTGGTTTAATCACTAATCAAACACATAAAAATCACTTACCCACCAGAGGATGGTCTTATCCCGTTAGATCTGTGGAAATACATTCTTTTTTTTTTTTTGCTGTGTAAATCAACATGGAAAAGTTAATGTTGATTGGTCCAATACGGATGTTTTGCATATTTTCCCTCTTATTCCCCACATTTTTAACTTCTTAACATGAAAAGAAGTGATTTCTTAACAAAATCAAAATTTCCTTCAAGGAAGATCTTATTTTACATAAGACACACCTGTTAGTTAATTGAGAGGTTTCCCTCCAGGAAAAACCAACTGGTTTGACCCTAAAATCCTTTCCAGCCTTTAGAGGCTGTTGCAGGTGGAGACAGAGGAGAGGGGTGGGAATGTGACACTGGCTGGAAGGAAAGAAGTGATGGCAGGAATTGCTGCATTGTCCCTTTGCTCCCCCTCCTCAGCCTGCCTTTGTCGTGTGTCCACACAAACCAAACTCAGATGAAAGCGCCTCAGAAGCCCTTGGACAAGGATCCCTCTGAAACGGGATCAGAGCCCAGAAACTTCTCCATGGGCTCAGGAGGTCAAACCCTGCTGTGCCAGCACCTCGTGTCCCATCCCTCCCCGATGGCAAAGGGGTTGGGACCTGTGCCAAAGCCACCCCTGTGGCCTGGGGGGTCTTGCATGGGGCAGGAGGAGCCATCACCACTGGCTTTTCTCCACGTCTCTTTTTTTCTCTTTTTCACTTGCTTCACTTTATTTAAAAAAAAAAGGAAATCTTTCTGCAGTGATTTAACAGTATTTATAATAACTCCTCACAAAGTTGGGGGCCACATTTCATTTCGCTCCGAAATATAAGAAGAGCTTGTTTACCTTTTTTCCATTGGAATCAAATATGCCCTGTTGCTATGGCAACTCCAACACTTCCCAGCTCTAACTGTTGCACAGGCAGGAAGGGTTTAACCCTTGGAAGTGTGTGGATCTGAATCTTTTGGAATCAATACCAAAATAATTACCCTTCACTGCATTGTCAGGCTGCCTCTGACAAAGGATGGTGCAGGGCTTTTGTCCTGTTTTGTGAAAAATATCCCGCCCAAGTGGCTTTATTAGCTCAGGTGAAGAAGGGAAGCGAGGAGCCATTGCTTGGATTTATGGCCAGGGTGATGCGTCAGTGATAAGAAAAGGTTTCAGCACTGAGAACTTGCAGTGCCAAACCCCCAAATCTAAAAATTTAACTTAAAATATGTGGGATCCTTAACAAAGCCCATCAGGACAAGTTTATTTTTAGAATGATTTGATACAACACATGGCCCAGGTTGGAACCTGCCGCCGGTGACACTCACAGTGTGGTCGCCTCCCTGCCAAGTGACCAGACTGCCAGGGCACCTTCCTAAAAAACCTGCTTTGCTACTTCTTCTGCCTCCCACCCTTCCCTCCTCACAACCCCTTTCTTTCACAGCTGGACCTGAAGCAGCTGCTGGGACATTCCACTTCCTTCTGGTTGGAATTCACCCATTCCCAGCTGGGTAATGCCATGCAGATGACATCAGAAAAGATACCTAAACATTCTTAGCTTTTGGAATGCTGGTGCTGTGGATTTAAGTGCTGTGACTAAACAAAAGTCTCAAATATGCAGTGTTACACCTTATCTGGTGATGAAAAATTCACTGACAGTCGATTATAAATCTCAACTTGTAGAATCCCAGAATCCCAGAATGGTTTGGGTTGGAAGAGACCTCAAAGCCCATCCAGTGCCACCCCCTGCCATGGGCAGGGACACCTTCCACTAGCCCAGGCTGCTCCAAGCCCCGTCCAACCTGGCCTTGGGCACTGCCAGGGATCCAGGGGCAGCCACAGCTTCTCTGGGCACTCTGTGTTGGGGCGTCCCCACCCTCACAGGGAATAATTCCTTCCCAATATCCCATCTATCCCTGCCTTCTGGCAGTTTGAAGCCATTCCCTGTGTCCTGTCACTCCAGTTCCTGATGAATTGTCCCTCTCCAGTTCCCTGCATCCCCTTTAGGCCCTGGAAGTTGCTGTGAGGTCTCCACACAACCTTCCCTTCTCCAGGCTGAACGTTCCCAGCTCTCCCAGCCTGGCTCCATAGGGGAGGTGCTCCAGTCCCCTCAACAATTCCATGGCCTTCTCTGGACTTGCTCCAGCTGTTCCACGTCCTTCTTGTGCCGGGGGCACCAGACACCGCACTGCAGGTGGGGTCTCACACGCTCGTAGTCAGAATTCCCTGCTCCAGAAATCAGCCTGATTGCTCTCCTTGATTTCAAACAGAGAGTTTAGTGAGGTGGAAAATTTGCAGTGTTTCTGTGTTTGCTGCTTTCTGAGCTCCAGAGCGGGGGCGCCCGTCCTTTCAGACTTCATTACATCCTGTAAATTGGGCACTGCTTTTGGGAAGCATCGCTGGGAAAAGAATGTCTTGGGAAGGGGAAGGCAAAGTAGGAAAAGAATAAAGAAAACAATTGAAGAGGACGAAAGCAATTAAAGACTTAAAGCATCCCATTTTGAAGTATAATAGCAGGAGTGAGTCATGAAGAGCCCTTTTCTCTCTGAGCTAAGCTCAGTGTGTGTGGCTAGACTTGCAAATAGTGTCTCCCATACGAGAGGTCTGTTCAGCAGGATATTTTTTTGAAAAAAAAAACATTTTCAAAAATCTATATTAATTTTTTCACATGTGCTGGAGATGTCTTTTTTGTGTCCAGGCCTAGAGCTCAGAAGAGCTGTTGATGTTTGCAGCCACATTCCCGTCCCCCTGTGCCCTCTGTGCTCGAGGTCAGAAGATCAGGTTGGCACCTTCCCCCATCAGCAGGGAACTTCAGGCACTGGCCACGTCCCAGCCTGGATGTGAAGAACAGGACAGCAAATTTTCCTTGGAGAAAACACCCCCATTGTGAAGAAAGAGCATTAATTCTGCCCCAGCCTCTCCCATCTCTTTGCTCACCACCTGCAGCTCCTGTGGTAAGAAGTGCAAGAGGAAATGCTTCAGAAACCAGGAGGGAAGCTGTCCTTGGATAATGCCTTATAGCAGGGGTTGTGGGAGGACTAAAGCAGCTCAGGGAGCTTTTCTATGAGCTTTGCAGGGCTTTCCATGAGGTATTTTTCTCCTGTGGGTCTACAGAAGCAGTAATATTTGTTGAGCTGGTTGTTCCTTGTATGAGACTAAATAATCCCTACCCCTAAATAATATCCCTCAGATGAATTTCAGTGACCATGCTGCTAAGAAGAATAGCAGCTTTCTCAAAGTTTTAAGCACTGGTTTGGGGAAAAAACTTGCGTTCTTCAAAATCACTGTAAAATCTTTTTTTAGAGCATGGTGCTGATAACCCCAAGATAGAGGGTTCAATCCCTGTATGGGCCCTTCACTGAGGAGCTGGACTCAATGATCCTCGTGGGTCAACTCAGGATATTCTGGGATTCTCATGCTGGGGCCAAGGAAGAACAAAAAGGAGCAAAAACCGGCTCCAAACTGGGCAGATCGCAAGTATAATTCTATATATTCTGCGTGGTCCCTGTGTGTTTTTAAATACCTCATATTTCAGAACTAAAGGAAGAAAGAGGATGAGGAACGACAGGCAACACACCAAAAAGAAGGGAAAGTCGCAACACCCTGAATCCATACACACCGTGAGCATCCCACCAGAGCACGCTCCCGCTGATTCACTGGCAGACAAATCTCTCCCTGGGGACAATCACAGATTCCCCTCAGACTCTGTTTTCCAGCACTCGGGCTGAGAAGGGTTTGAAACATACATAAATTCCAGTTTCCTGGCAGAAGAGCTGGGGACACGACCCTGCAGGTCAGCCGGTGTGAGGATTCCAGCCAAGCGCTGGGATTCCAGACTGGGATTGCAGCAGGCAGGGGTCGGGGTGAGAAACAGTGGTTGTTCCCCCTGGAGAAATGTGAGAAGAGTAGGAGAGGATCCCATCCAGCCCACAGACCCAAAGCTGCCTTATTGGCATTCACAGGAAAGGCTTGCAGGGAAAAAGGGAGGAAATGAAAGGAAAATGAATGTATAAATAGCTGCAAAGCCCACCAATGAATGCAATTTTAGGGAGTGAAGATGGAGCTGCCTGTGGATTTGCAATGCAGAGGTATTCAGGCAGCATTCCTCACTTTCACTGCCAGCCAAAAAGTCAGTGCAAGACAAATAAAGTGTCAGAGGGATAAATAGAGAGGAAATTACTATCAGGGATCCTTAAGGAATGAAAAAAGGCCAACGCACATAAAGCCAAAAAGTCACAAAGTTACCAAAAGTGACAAGATAAAATTGGTTGCACCACTGAAATCATTCTTTAATGCTGTGATCTAAAAGGATGACAACCAAAGTACGAAATTAAGCTGGCGAGGCAAATCTATATTAAAGACAAAGAGGAGTAATGGGGAACCTGTCCTTCTGTGGTTTTCTGGAGTGGATGTTTAGCTGAAGCAAAACATATGAAAATATTGGATATTCTGATGTGACCGGTGTTCTCGTATGGGATCCTTGAGGGTGGACTTCATTGTGAGGTTTATTTCCATCAAACCTAAAACGTGGATGGTCCTGTACAACACACACACAGAATGTTTTACCTTCTACCTCTGAGTCCAGGAGAAAGAAACCTTTGACTTTTAAAAGTTGATTTTAAAACTCAAGCCGTGCCAAGCGTTAGCGAGAAGGGTTTGTTTTCTTAAAATATGTGGGCAATTGGAATGAGCATCACTGCACTACAGCAACCTTTTCATTGAACCCAGACTTATTGAGCTTAACTGCCTGTACACTAATTAAAGCATCTCTCATCCTGTTTGTCGTATTCAGCACTACACTGCCAGCCCAGAATGGCTTTCACAAAGCCCAGGCAGTGATAAGTGTTAATAGTATTTTATTATTTCTCAACTGCAATGAAGATATTTCTCCGGCTGCAGGCAAAAGCCTCCAGGGAGGAAAAGAAATGCCTAAGAGTGAGAACATGCCCTCACAGCATCGCTGCTTCCCCAGCTGCACTCTGAATTCTGGCCATAAAGCTTTTCCCTGCTGCTCAGGCAGTGGAGAGACATCCATACGTTCCCCTGGAAGCTGCCCTTGTGCTCTGTGTCACTTCAGAGCAGGGGGGCTCGGAGGGATGTGCAAGGAGCAGAGTGAGTTATTGGAAGGCCTCATGAAGGAATGGGCAGTGAGGCTGATTCAGTGGCTGGCATCGGGGAGGGAAAATGGCAGGATCCCTTGGGCCAAGCAGAGTGTTCATGGGATGCTGTTGGATATTAATGAGAGCCTTTGGAAAGAGGCAGTGGTGACTCACGGGATAGATGGGAATGGCCCAGTTGCTGTCAGTGGTGCCAAGGAACCACTCGGCAACCAGGCAGGATGGAGAAAGTCAGAAGGAAACAAAGAGCTGGGAAACTTTCCTGTGAGTCTATCCCTTCAGGGCTCTGCAGTGCAGCAGCCCCAGCTTCTGGAGGTGTCCAGGGCCAGAGCACATCACTCCCTAACCCTGCTGCCACCTCCAGAGAGGCTCCCTCATGTTCCCCTTCTTCTCTGCACAGTGAGCAAACTCTGTCTGATCTGCTGAGATTGGCATTATACAAACACCAGGCATCGAATATTAATTAGGAAACCATGAAGTAGAGTAACATTTTGAGAAAAAAAAATGCTGTCTCTTAGCAACTCAGCTTCTCCAGCCTCGAATAAAGACTTGGAATCTGACAATGTCACATTATTTTCCACAGCAGATTTGAAATTTGGCTTAATTAAAGCTTGTGCTTTAGCTGGATGACCAAACAAGCAACTGGCGGCTACAGGGAGAAATAGTTTTTGTCCATCTATGTGATGGGGATAAAACTCCTGTGTTCCACAGTGCTGTGTATGAGACACAATTTATTTCAGGCAGTTGCTCCAAGGATCTGAGCATTTCGATCACCACTGAAGCCCAGCTCAGCTCCCTGGTGACCCTGAGTGTGCTGTGCTCAAGGACACACATCCACAGACCAGGTCTTGAAGATGTAGAAAGAGATTCAAGAGTGGATGCACGGATAGAAACTCTACTCCCAGGACTCTGCAAACCCAAACTCCCCTCAGGGTCTAAATGCCAAAGAGTTCCTGAGATCCCCTTGATTTTCCACTCTTGCCATGTTATAACATTTTGCTTGGAAGCTTATACATGATACTTCCAGTGCCTAAAGGGATCCTAAAAAAGGCTGCAGAAGGACTTTTTGTGAAGGCATGGAGCATCAGGACAAGTGAAAATGGTTTTAAGCTGCAGGAGGACAGAGTTATGTGGAATGTAGGGAAGAAATTCCTCCCTGTGAAGGTGGGGAGTGTTAAGAGCCAATTATTATTAATAATTGGAAATTCCTCTGCCCAAATTAAGGTGCAAACGAGACCATATACCAGTGACAATAAAATGGGTTTTTATTTTTAAATATGAGAGAAAGAAAGAAAGAGAGAAAGAGAGAAAGAGAGAAAGAGAGAAAGAAAGAAAAGAAAGAAAGAAAGAAAGAAAGAAAGAAAGAAAGAAAGAAAGAAAGAAAGAAAGAAAGAAAGAAAGAAAGAAAGAAAGAAAAGAAAGAAAAGANGGACCCTCTCCAGCTGGTCTTCTCGATGGTGAAGGCCCCCCGAAAGCACAGAATCCCATGGGTATATTTGCTCAGGCTAGGTAGGAATGTCCAGGCATGTCCCTCTGGGGGAGGGGGAGCAGTCTCTCACAGCAGACTCTGGATCTGCTGCACCACATGCAGTCCTGCGCTGCCAAGCCTCTCATGTAAGAGTCCCGTGGATGTGGCCTGTGGGGTTGGGGTTCCCACAGACGGGCCAGTTTGTGTAGTGGAGGATGGGTGTTTATTGCCTCTGACCAGAGGTTACACCATGCACCCAAAACCTCCTCTTCCCCCCTCAGCTGGGGGGAGTCTGTGTAAACCTGGCTTCTGTGAGCTGCGCTCTCCCTCCCCCATCCCAAACTCAGCCGAGGATGGTTGAACAATGGGTTTCCCTTTATCTAATGAGCAGTTTGACTTTCAGTTCAAAGTCCCAGTCTTCAGGGAGGCTTCTTTGGTTGTAGCTTCTTTATAATGAGCAAAACTTTATATCAATGTTTGAGGTGTGAACTATTTTCAGTCTCTGACAGGGAGGCCCCGGCACAGGGTGCCCAGAGGAGCTGTGGCTGCCCCTGGACCCCTGGAAGTGTCCAAGGCCAGGCTGGATGGGGCTTGGAGCAGTGGTGGAAGGTGGAAGGTGGCAGGGGGTGGCAGTGGATGGGCTTTAAGGTCTCTTCCAACCCAAACCATGCTGGGATTCCAGAGTATGGCCTAAGCTGCTGCATATTGTACAAAATCGTGTACAGTTATCCAAACATAACACAGTTCAAAGCCTTCAAAATGCAATTCAGATTAAAATAAAAATAGAATTTATTAAAAGGAAGCCTTCAGAATCAAATTGAGGTGCATGGAGGCCACTCACAAGTCCCAGGGCTGTAATTTTTACGCAGGTATCCGTTGACACCCATGTAAGGAGAGCAGCTGAGCTCTGAAGAGGAGTGAGCCCAGAAGGCTGGCAAAATGTGGGGAGTTTCACCCCAAAATTGGATTGTCTTCGGCGTGACCCTTCTCTGGGTGCCCCAGCAGAATCTTCATCTTGGTGCTGCAAACAGAGACAACTTCAAAGCCAAGCCCCACAGAGATGTAAGACCAACCCCACAGCTTTGTAATAGATCCAGAAACAGCCCATGGCTCTCCCAAGCCTGGCTTAGCACTTCACCTATCCAGTCATGATCCCACCACACCAGGGAAATAAAACCCTGGTGCTCGTCTCCAGACAAACACACATTATTACTCCCATAAAAGAAAATGAGGCAAAGAAATAACCACAGTTCTCTTGCCTGTGGCACATGAAATATAATTTAAAATCCTCCCAGCTCATCATAAAATCTCATCATTGTTTAAAACGGTAGAAGATACAGTCTTTGAAAGTTTTAAATATTTCATTTGCATCTTTTAAAATCAAAGGCAAAGTTTGGATTGCAAGGTGCAGTGAGGGAAGGGAATATTTTTTGTTCTGGTAAACACGAGCGCAGCCTGTTTCTAATGAGTAGCAATCAAGAGACACTGCAGGGACACAGCACATAAAACAAAATAGCGAGAGAATCCAATATGCTGCTATTCCTGGCAGTTCTAAAAATTAATTCAAACCTGCATCCATTACAAGAGTAATGGAAAAGTAGAGTTCCATGTCTGTAAATATTAGGAGCGTGGCTGATAGCCTCATTTCCTCCCCCACCTCAATTAAATATGGCACCTTGCAGCTAAATTACACAATGTGGCCACAGTCTGTAAACAAAACAGTCACTGTTACAAATGTTTGTGCCTAATAAATAGATGTACTGCTGTATTAGGGAGAGTTATGCCTCATGCAATAGATGTACCCTTCCAAACAGGTAGATCTCTTATTAAGCATTTGATTATTCATTTCTCCCTCCCCAAAATGATAGCAAAGAAAGAAGCCTTCTGCTGGTGCAAATCACACCCAAAATCTTAATAAAGTAGCTCCCAATCTGCTTCAGATCTAATTCTCCCAGACAGCTGCACATTGTCAGCCTGACCCAGATGCTTAAAATGCATTAATGTTTATTCTTTAAACTGGAGAAAACAATAATTGAGGATGATAATCCAAGAATCAGCCTGTGCCCCATTGCCCCTCGGTGGATTTGACTGCCTGATCTTTTCTCATCCTTGTGTAACCCCAGCATCCCTGCTTCATTTAATTCCTTAAGCTTTAATTAAAAAACAGCAATGAAAGCCAGCAAGAAAGAGCAGCTGAAAATTCCTTTATAGCTCGTGGAACAGCCAATATTGCTTGGACAAGAGACAGCAAACACCACGGCCGAACACAAAGGTGGCCCACTGCAGCTTAATCTCTCCTCTGTTGTATCCTGCTGAGGAATACTCCACAGAGTATTCTTTTATTTCTGCTCTGGCACCAGGAAAAGGGGAAACCATGAAACTTGTCCAGGAGTTTGTACATCACAGTCACATCCTTTGCTCTGGTTGCCTCCTCCTGGCTTGGAGCTGTGGGTGCGGATTCCGCTCAGCTGACTCCCGGAGAACGACAGCAGAATGTTGCTGAGGGTGCACGTCTTGCAACACAAAGCCCCCACCTCAGTGACTCTTTGTGATAAAGCTGGAGGTGCTGTTTCGGTTTGGAGCTTCAAGGTGTGGCCAAACCCAGTTTCAATGGCCAGGTGAGGTCGATGCCAGGGGAGCCCAGCTCGCTATCGATGTGTGCGTGCATCGAGGGCAAAGTGGCTTCAAACCCAGGCACAAAGGGCTCTCCCACCACAGGGACAACAGCAGGGTCCCCAGGGGCCCAGACTGTGTCAAGAGGAAGTTTTCCTCACTCAGAAACTCTCAGAGCAAGGAATTCCCCATGCCCATCCCAAAGCAGAGGCCCTTTGAGATGCCGACCACCTCACCTTTCAGAGCACTTACTCTGTGGGCTCCAGCTCTTGATTTTATTTAAAGCTCCAGCAGCTGGAGGAGCAGCTTTGGTCATGTCCTGGGTTGTTTTCATTATTTCAGCTGAACCTGTGATCACTGAATGCAGGCAAGGAATGCTTTTCAGGTGCCTTTGAATGGGTTTAGGTTTTGCTTTGTCACCTATCTACAAATTTACTTCCTGGCTAACTTTAGGCTAAGGGAAATGTTTTGTTGGAGTTTCTTTTCCTTAGTTTTGCACATGTAGTACAGTTAGCTTGCAGATCAGAATAAAGCCATAAGTGAAACAAGAAAATTTATATTAACCTTCACAAGTGTTTTCAAGTAATCCTTAAATGGAAACAAAAGCAAACAAAAAAACCCCAAAACAACAACCAACCAAAAACCAACCAAGATGCTCAACAAAAACAGACTTTACCACAAAATGTCTGTTTTGACAAACTGATGTATTTGGATGTAAAGGAATAACACAAATAAATCTAACCAAGTTCTGTAATTGTTATAAAACCATATGTAGCATTACTCAGTGGGATCCTTATTTCCAAAAGAAATGCTTTTGGAACCATGGTTTCCTCACCCACCAGGACCAATCCTGTCTAAAATGTTGTCTAATGAAGTGGTTTTCACACAATTGCATTTGAGGCCACTGAAGCCAGAAGCAAACGCAAGCACAGCCTTCACTGAGCAGTGACTGATGTTTTATGTCAAAATGACAGCAAATAGAGCAGAAGGACCCAGTGTTTCACATATTCTGATGCAAGGAAAAGTGTGGAGCACAGCAGTGAGAGCACACCCAGAACACTGCACCCAGCCCTGGTGTTGCAGTACAAGAAAGACGTGGGCATGGTAGAGCAGGTTCAGAGGAGGGACACAAGGGTGCCCTGAGGGCTGGGACAGGCTGAGGGAGTTGGGGGTGTTCAGCCTGGAGTGGGGAAGGGTTTGGTGGGACCTTATGGCAACATTTCAATATGTAAAAAAAGCTTCCAAGAAGCAGTTTTTAGCAATCCCTGTGGTGACAGGACCGGGGGCAACAGACAGGACATAAGGAAAAAATTGTTTCAGATGGGGGTGGGGAGGCCCTGGCACAGGGTGCCCAGAGAAGCTGTGGCTGCCCCTGGATCCCTGGCAGTGTCCAGGGCCAGGTTGGACAGGGCTTGGAGCACCTTGGGCTAGTGGAAGGTGTCCCTGCCCATGGCAGAGGGCGGAACTGGATTTTCAAGGTCCCTTCTAACCCAAACCAGTCTAGGGCTGTATGATTCTGACTTTTCAGTCCTCAGAGTTGGTGACCATGCTGTAAATTGTCCATTTTCTGACTGGCTCTGGCTGCAATGTGCTGACACTGAAAGGAGCTACACTTCTGCATTTCATTTTGATATGCCTTCCTTAGCTCAGTAGTTTTATGGCTTTCAATCTGACTTCTTAAATATGAGTTTATAGTGTTTCACCTCTCTCTAAAATGGGTAAGTCTGTAAGAACTTTGCTGTTTGATTAAGTTATCATGCATGAAGAGCCAGAAAAATTTAGGACAATTGTTCATTTAAATTGCTGTTAATTACATCCTCCTGACATAGTTATTGTACTATACGCACACATTGGATAAAACTCCTGTAGTATCTAATTGAACTCAAAAATATTTCTGACATTTTAATGAACACACCAATTAGTTTTATTTTACAAGACTTTCAAATGAACCACGGAGGATTAGAAAATGACATTCAAGGTCTGCATATAATTAAATTACATAACACAGAAGGGGGGAAGCTTAGTGTCATGTTAAAGGGATAAAAAAGTTAGGAAGACGTTAGCATTTGAGATGTTTTGGAGTAAATAAGGTCTTTGTAGAACAGAAGCCATTCTTCTTTTTAACCTCCAAAGTTTCAGGAAGTCAGTGGAATGTCACAGCATCGTCGTCACCAGCCACAGACCGCAAGCCTGGGGACTCAGAAGGCATTATCCTGCTCCTTATCAGAGATCCCATTTCCATTTGACTTTTATGGAGATTTTACATAATTATTTGTGGAAGTCAAGTGGAACTTCACCGAGTCAGTGGAGCTGCGCTGGAATGAACCAGACGTGGGAAGACAAAGAGTTGTCTGGACTTCAGAGCAATCCTGGTGCTTGTGAGGTTTTCCACATGAGAGCTCAGCTGGAGAGGAGCAGGAATTGAAGGCATTTAAAGCAGTTAAATCAGACGTATCGATCCCACACTTATCCTGCTGTCTGGATGCATTTTACCGAGCCACGGAAGAAGAGGGCCGGATCACACGTGTGTTCCATGGAAAATGTTCAGTGCCAGGGACCCCTTGCTGCACCAGTAAACTCTTGTCAAAGGAAGGAGAAGGTGGTCAGACCAGCCCATTTTCCAATGATCAATAGCTCTGTAAAACACTCAGGACAGTGAGGAAAGTGGAGATAAATAGATACACTCAAGTGCACATCCACACTTCAATACGCAGCAAATTGTGCACCCAGAAATCTTTAGTCTCTTCAGCAGTTCCTCAAACTCTTCAAGCTTCTTCCTAAGCCTCCAGCCTCTCCCTGTGCTCCCTGTGCTGCAGGAATTAATCCCAAAAGCAGCATCCCAACTGCACTGGGAGGAAGTGCCGTGGTGGAGCCCAAAGTGGCAGCTCAGCCCCTCACTTCCCCTCAGGTGGACTGGGGAGAGAATCATGGGGTACAAGTGAGAAAACTCCTGGGTTGAGATCAGACAGGTTCATAAGGAAAGCAAAAGCTGTGCAGGTAAGGAAATCAAGCCAAGGAATTCATTCCCTGCTTGCCACGGGCAGGTGCTCAGCAGCTCCAGGAGAGCGGGCCCCATCCCTCAGAACGGTGACTTGGGAATACTGACCCTGTGAAATATCCCGTGAGTCACTCAGGGTCGCCTGTCCTAGCTGTCCCCTCCCAGCTCCTGCTGCCCCCCCAGCCTCTCTCTGCTGGGATGGGTGAGCAGCAGAAAAGGCCTTGGCTCTGTGTGAGCACATCCCTGTGTCACCAGCACTGCTTCCACATCCCGCTGTCACCAGCACTGCTTCCACATCCCGCTGTCACCAGCACTGCTTCCACATCCCGCTGTCACCAGCACTGCTTCCAGCACAGATCCAAAACACAGCCCCACAGCGGCCTCGGGGAGCAAAATGAACTCTGCCCCAGCCAAAGCCAGCACATTAAGACATAAAATTTGGTGCTTTCCCGATCATCAGCCTTTGAATTTCTCACAGACTGGAATTTGCTCCCTTTCTATTCCATGAGAATAACTTGGTGTGCAAATATCCAATTCCCTCCCTGCGTGTGTCTTGCTTCCACCAGGATGGGGAGTGACAAAACAGGCACAGTTAAGAGATGAGAGAAGGAAGAAAAAAAGGAAATATCAGTAAACTTGGCACAACATTCAATTATAAAAGTGGATGCAAAATGCTAACAATTCAATGCTCAGAAGAACTCATCTGAATTTCATTATCATCTGAGTAGAATCTGGTATTTGTTAAAGAAGACAAATGTTCTTAAAAGATGTGTTGCTCACAATCGTCTCAGGATAAAAAAAACATGAATACAAGTAACCAGTTGGTCCCTCTGCATTCCAAAGAAGAAAAGGGAAAGAGAAAAGAATTAAAGATGACTTTTCAGCAGATGCAAAGCACTCTGGGGGGCTGTCACTGAAACAAATAAAGCCGTGGGATGTCAGGATGTCCTCTGTAAATCCATGAGTGCCCCTGGAACTGGCCTTGATGTACCACAGCCTATGAGCAGGTTTGGACAGCACCACACACTGGGTGATGAGGGGTGGGGGAGAGGAGCAATTCCTGCTAAAGGACAGGAAAGTAATGGAGTATCAACCCAAAACACTGGTCCCAGGAGAATCAAAGAACAGGATTTTGCTCTATTTTTTTTCCATCAGGACAGATGATATAAAACTGTTTCCAAAAGCTTTTTTCTTCATATTATAGCAAAAACATATAGAAGACGATTAAGAGAAATACTGAAAATTTTATCTATGGAAAATAAGGATTGGAAAAATGAAACTTCAAACAGGAAAATATTGTTAACCTTAAAAAACCCACTCCTTTCATTAAAAGACAGATTTGCTAATTTTTTTCCAGTGAAAAATGGAGGTGTTTTTTCTCAGAGATGTTGTTTGCTTGTTTTACACTGCATCTTCACTGCATCCCCCAAAATACAGAAGAAAGGGGGCAAAGCCGTTGCTAGAATTTTAGCTGATGTTCCTGGATGGTTGGTAAAGCTGCTACGATTTTTCAGGTTCTAGGACAGCGGTGTACCCCTAAAAAAAACCATAAAATTTTCACACTCATCTGTCTCACCAAAAATTCAGAAATTGATAAAAAACTTTTCCTTCTAGAAGTAGAGAAAATTCAGCGTAAGCCAAATAAGGTAAAATAAATCAATAGCTAAGTGATCTCAGAGAAACAAAACTGATCTAATTTGCCCTAGAATTAGGCATCTGCCATCATCTTTAATTTGCCAGATCCTGCACAAACATAATATCAAAAAAGTCCCTAAAGCAATTTCACGTCCTAATTTGGATAATTTTATATCGCTATAACCATGGAGTTTTGCTCCCAATCTCCTCCAAAAAGCAGAAGAGTAGATCCTCTATTTTAAGTTAACTGTCTTTACTTTTCTAAGTCGTTTGGCATTTCCTATATGTGGAGGCAACTGTGCAAATTTAAAGCCTGATCTTTACTCAGTGTCAATCAAAAAAGCTTCACCAGGGGAGGAAGAATGCATAAGACTCCTCACTGAGTAAGACCCTGTCACTAAATGCATCTCAGCATCAAAAACTGCCAAAAAAGTACTTACTTTCATCTAAAACAATTCAGAACATACTTAATAGATATGGCTGAAGAGTGGAAATCTGCATATAACACTCAAAATTCCCTAAATCAAATATCACTTTTTGCATTGGAAAGCCGAGGCTGCAGCCAGAACCAACAGATTTTCCAAAAGCATTTCTTTTGTATGTGTTTTCACCTTGCTCAAAAGCAGGTCTTTAAAAGACTCATTTCTTGTAATGCTGAGGAGATCAACAGAGATTTTTAAAAGATATTTGGAATTCACTGTACAAAACAAAGAGGCATTAAAATTAGATATTAGATATGAGTTATTTAGAATTAGTCTTACCTGTCTCAGCGTATGAATATTTGACTATATAGCTATGCTTTGACTTATTTTCACACATTATGTGCAACACAAACTTGAAGTCTCAAATATGTTGGTGTTTATTTCTTGTTCTTATTTTAGCATGTCCAGCGCAGCCACACTTTCTCCAGAGCCAAACACGGAGTCCATTGCCAGTGAATCCAGACAATACACATTTACCATATGGAGTGTGAAGTCTGTAAAACAGGAATATTTCTCACCCCTTGTTGTTTGGCTCCTGCACCCAAGAAATGTACACCTTCCAATAAAACCTACTGTCTCATTTTTGGCTCTCCTTTCGCATCATGTTGTGACTTGAACCCCGAACAGTGTTTGAATTCACAGAATAATCTGAGTAGGAAGGGACCAGCTCACTGGTGACTTGGTCTGGTTCTGATGGAGGGGTCTCAGACGAAATTTCTGGCCATGCTCCAGGAAGATCTGAAGCAGGAATTCTGCGGGTAAGGATGGGATGTGATCAAAAGTCACCCAGGGGCTCTGGCACACACCAATGTCAGACCTCCAGGGACAGCCAAAGAGCCTCGACCATCACCAGGATCCTGATCCCAGCTGACAATGCCAAAAATGCCATTCGACTCCTGGATCCTTCCTGCTGCTTGTCAGGAGGTTGTGGGTAGGGATGGGAGCTGCTGACCCTACAGACAACTCTGCCAGCAAGAGAAAACCAGGAAAGCTGATCCATGGCACTCCCAGGCACTCTGCCGTGGAGCTGTTTGTCATCCTGCAGGGCAACAGACCAGGGTTTTGGGGAAAGGAAGGAGGAGTTGTGAGGAGAGGCAATAGGACCACCAGTGTAGGGAGAGGGGTTCTGATGGAGGAGTCTGTGGAGATGAGGATCAGGGAGGTCTGGGAATGGACACCAAACCTTCGGCACAGACACTCCCATCCTCACTGTTCACCCCTTCCACGCCAGCCCTTCCCTCCCAGCACTTCCCTAAGCACCAGTGGCCTGTCCCAGCCCCTTTCCTGTGCTCTGATGTGACAGGGCCAAAATGATTCCTCCCCCTGCTATCCCCAAAACTTTCCCCACTTATCCCCATGCTGCCAAGTTGAATTTCACCTGTCCTGTCCAGCAGCCTTAACTGCTGCTGCTAAGGAGGCACTGCCCCACCAGAGAGCGGTCCTGGTGCTTGGAAACCAGGAATTCAGCACACAGCAGGAGCACAAGATGAGCAGCAGGCAGCAGGAACGTGAGCCACAAAAACCTTTCCGACTTATTCATTCCTCCTGAGCCAATCTTGCAGTTGTGAAGGGCTGTGTCCACATTTCCCAACTCCAAATGCAACATCAAGCCCAGAGGCTGCTGTGAAACTTTGATAAGGAAATTGAAATGTGCCATGAAAGCAAGGCACACGACCAAACATCAAAATAGGCAATACCCTAGCAGTGCTGAGAAGGGTTCAAACCATCCAAAAGACAATACAAGCACTCAGAACATCCTCAGGGGAGGTTGTAAGGGCTGCAGGATCGCCTGGATGTGGTCATTTCCCATCCCACACTCCCATCCTGTGATACAGCACGGGGATTTGCAGCCAGCTGGATGAACCTGAGTCCTGGAAGACAGAGCTCACGCTGGTGAAGAGAAAAGTTGAGTTTAAATAAATCATCACCAGGATCTGTTTGTGCTAATCCACGGGAGAAAAGAGTTTAGCTTTAATTTCAGGCAATGGCACTGATGGATATCAGAACCTGCGCTGAGCCCATGAATAGATGAATAAAAATATACCTAAAGAGCCCAGGATGTATACCTGTCAAACACTCAGATGACTGATGCAAGAAGAACCAGATAAAGACATTAAACATGCAGTAGACACTGGCATGGGGTGGGAGGACGTCTGATTCTTGTCAAGCAATCACAAAAGAGAATTATTTAAGATCCAAAAATACGGCGTGGGGGACTGTAATTCAATTGCAAAGGCACTGAAGACAGCAGCTTTTGAATACAGCCTTTAGTTAGGGTTTAAGAAATCAAAGTTACTCTATTATTAATGTGCCTTAAACACCAGATAAACCAGCAATTTCTTCCTCTGCAGGCACCTGGTGCTCCTCACAAAATAACACCGTGTTGTGACATCCCCCGTGCTTGGCACGAGCTGCCTGTCAAGCAGAGGAGGTGACAACAGAGGGATCCTGGCGTGCCTTTCACAGCTGTGGCTGTGAGCCCTTAGCAAGAAAGACAAACCTTAGATAACCCTTACCTTTCATGGGTGTTGGCACCTTTTTTGCAGCACCCACGTGGGCTGCACACGTTTAGCTCCACACTCCAGCTCTGTGTTCCCATGGCGGGCATAATCCAGGCTGGGTGACTCAGAAACATCCACCCCTGCTACAGGAATATCCTGGGACTAAAATGTGGAAGCTGGGAGGGCTCTCTCTCTCTCTGCAGGAGTCCAAGAGGAGGGCAGGATAAACACTTTCATCTCTGTGTATGAGTTTTGTAGGGAATGAAATCCAAACATAAAGTGTAGAGCAGGGACCTCGTGCCCCAACTGCTTCTCCACACCAAGAGAGTACTTTGAATATTAGGAGGCACCAATACACATGTTTTCAGCTCCTCAGAAACACCCTGGCATGCCAAAATACCTGGGCTTTACAAAAATGCTCTGGCAGCTTCCAGCAAGCGTCCCCTGCATGTTTGGACCCTCTCAGAATCAAAAGGTCCTTTAATTCAGACATTCATGTAATTACCTGAGCACCAAAACCACAGCAAAGAGCTTGTCCTGCCTCCACCGTCTCTGTGAGTCCTGCCCAGCCCTCCCAAACTAAAATTGCTATGCTCTGCTCTCAGGAATAAACTCAACATGCCTTGAAATGAATCAGCATAGTAATCTTTTGCAAAAACCCATCAATGTTTGTTTGTTTGTTTGCTTGAGCATTTAAAATCAGTGTGTGGAAAGTGGGAGGTTTGCCTAGAAACCTCTGAGCTGGGTAGAACTGGATTCTCTGTGAGAAGACTGCTGCACCTGGAGATGTTGACCTTACCTTAAATCTAAAGGCATGTAAAGGTGTTTTCAGATACTTTTACCTTTTCTAAGCATCTGCCTGCACTTTGGGGTTTTTTATGAAGTTTGATGGTCCTTTCAAACTCCAACATCTAGATGTGCATAGCTTCCCTCATAAAAAGCCCGTCACAGATGGCTTCAGATGGACATGTCAGCTTCATCTGAGACAGCAAGTCAAGCAAAATAACCTCCATTACAGCCATTAGAGAAGTCTTTTTTCCTGCCTCGCTGCTGGAACGTGCTATTACAAAATTAAGGGAAGTTTTCACGAGGATATTTCTCCAATCGACCTCAGTTCAAGCCTATCAATGCTTTCCAACAGGCAATACAAACTCTGCACACAATTGCTCCCTGTCCTCAGCCACAGAAGCACTTCCCTCAATAAGAAAATTCCAAAGGATTTTCAATTGGAGGCACCAACAATGGTTGCAGTTAATGGCAACGCATTCCTTGAGATTTGTTCTGCAAGAGGCACCTTTCATTTTAACAAATGTACCACGGTATGAGGAGTTTGTGATGGGTGAACTCAGTCAGCGTGTGCTGACAGCCCCCCGACAGCTGAAGGGCTGTGCAAAATGTATGATTTGAAGGCTTGAAGTGTGTTGTTCTTCCCTTTGTTACTCAGCTGGATTCAAGTGCTAAAAAAAAACCCGCCTGGCCCTAGGAAATCATCGTTTCCTCTGGTGAAGTGTGTGCTCTGTGTTTGAATGGGAGGTATAGCGGGGAAAAGGAGAAGATGAAGTAACTGCAAAGTTAGCTGGGAAGGTCTCCTCAAGAAAGGTTTTCTAATTTCTACTCCAATAGTGGGTCAGGAGAGGGGTGAGAGTCACCAGCAATATTTTGTGAACAACTGGAACCATCATTTTCAACAGAAGCCCTTTTAGTGTTTACTCAGTTTGGAGAGCTTGAATCTGAAAATCTGCATCACTTTCTGTTTCATCACACCCAAGTTACTTCCAAACCAGAAAAAGTGGGACACTTCTTTTTTCCCTTTCCACTCTGATTCTGCCACCACTTTTCTACCTACATTCCTCTTGCTGGAAACACTAATTTTCAATTTCATGTGCACAGGGCAAGCATTCTGTCTTTAATGATGATGGGGCAGCAAAGGCTGCAGAGGGAAACCCCACACTGCCTAATCCAGGCTCTGGCAGCTGAACCACTCTCCAGTCACTCACCACCTCAAAATTTGGAACTGCAGAAGGGGGGCTGAGTGATGAAGACAGATCTCTGCATTTTTAATGGGCAGTCCTGCAATATTTACTTGGTTAAAAGACAGTGGATACTTCATCTTGCTTGTCATAACAAATATGTTCCTCCTGGCAACTCAGTGTCTCGTGTTTAATGCTGCCCTGACAAATGTACCTCTCCCCTTTGTGATGAAAGCAGACACAGTTTTAAAGGGAATAGGCCTGCAGGTTAACTGGGGTTATTTTTTCTCTATTCTTCTTTTAATGTTATAAATGCAGTGCTTCTCCTAGAGCTAAAGACCACTGTTGTAGTTTGAGTCTGCAACCCCAGTTCAAAGCCGCGTCAACACTCTCCCTGTAAATCCCCAGCTTCATGCACTGCTCAGCAGCAGAAGGGAATTGAAATGCAAAGGTTAATGCACAAGTCTGGAGTGAGGTAATAAGGCCCAGCTTCCCAAACTGCATTTACCCTGCTAGGTATGAGGACAAAGTGATACCTCCTCATACATGGAGCTGATAAAAAGTGTTCCTCCATTGCTTTCCCAGCATCATCTCCCTTGCAGACCCCAAAAAAGGACCTGAGTGAGCTCAAACCCCCCTCCCAAACTTCTCATAAGGAAGGGTAAAGAAAAAAGAAATCTGTCCTTCTTGCCTTACTTCCTGTTCTTCCAGCAAGTTTCCCCTTCCCAGGGCTTGTTTTACATCACCTGGAGTAGCTTGGTCATGTAGAGGTGGCTGCAGGAAAGGGCAGCAGAAACTGATGGTTTCTGAGACGCTTTGGCAGTGATGGATGGACATCACGTATCCTGACATTACTTCCCACTATTTCACAGAGGAGAGTTAGGGATGGATTCAGTGAGCAATGTTTCCTCCTCTCATGATCCATCTTGAGATGACAATCCAATTTTCAGGTCAAGAGAAAATTCTTAAGTGATGGAAAAGTCACAGGTGACAAGAATAATGGCTGTGGGCGATGGCAGAAGGAGGAATGGCCCTGGTATGGGTTTTATGGATGAGACACACAGATTATGATGGAGGAAGGAGCACAGTGTGGGAGTCACAATGAAGCAGTGCAGCAGGTGGCTTGTGCACAGCCAGCCCTGTTCTACTCACAGATCACACAAAAATGCATGGACATTCCCTTCTCCAGGCTTCTGACAGCAGAAATAATATAAAAATATATCTGTGAGCGTTCCATTTTCTGCAGTCAAAGTCCAGCCACAGTCACTATTTATCATCATTTATTCCAGTAAGTACAGGCCACACCCAGACCAATTATCTCACTGTCAGAGCTTGTAAATGGTGTTTTGGTATCATGGGATTCCTGTTCAGGAGGTTTGTTTGGATTCTGAGGCCTCTAATCTTTATCAGATATTACACCCCACTCATCACTGTCAGGAGCCAAAGCAGCATCAGCATCCGTGGCATTGCTAACAGGGCCGTCTTCAGCATGTGAACCATCCTGCACACTGTCCTCCAAATTCCTACTTGCTGGAGGAAAATTAACTCCACATGAGCAGGACAGGTTGGATGGGGTTTGGAGCAACCTGGAAGGTGTTGCTGCCCATGGCAGGGGGGAGAATGAGATGGGCTTTATGGTCCTTTCCAACCCAAACCAGTCTGGGATTCTGGGATTCTATGATTCTGTGAATATCAGCTGTTCACTGCTTTCCATGGAATATGAAGGCAGGAAATGGTTTTGTGAACAATAAAATTAACTAACTGGATGCTTAAAAAGGTTTTCATAGAAACAACATTTCCTTGTGGCCCAGCGAGGCTGCTCCAAGATACAAAGAGTGCAGTTCATAGAATTATAGAATCCCAGACTGGTTTGGCTTGGAAGGGACCTCAAAGCCCATCCAGTGCCACCCCCTGCCATGGGCAGGGACACCTTCCACTAGCCCAGGTGGCTCCAAGCCCCATCCAACCTGGCCTTGGACACTTCCAGGGATCCAGGGGCAGCCACAGCTTCTCTGGGCACCCTGTGCCAGGGCCTCATCACTCTCCGAGGGAACAATTCCTTCCCAATATCCCATCTAACCCTGCCCTCTGGCAGTGGGAAGCCATTCCTTGTGTCCTGTCACTCCAGGCCCTTGTAAATAGTCTGTCCATGTTTCCTGAAAGCTCCCTTCTTCCTTGCTCACAAAAGAAAGAGGCCACAGCACTTTCGGAGCCACTCCACAACAAAAGCTCCTTCCGGAGGTGCCTGACGTGGTGCTGGTGCTGGTGGGATGCACCCGCTGTGCCTGGCAGAGCAGCACCTGGCAGAGGGATGTTCTCCCTCACAGCCTGACCAGCTCTCCCTGCACATCTCATTGCAATGTGCGAGTCCCAGCCTAAAAAATCTCCGGACGCCCCACCTGAGGCAGATTACAGACCATGTAAATGGCTCTGTGCTCCCACTGGATGCAAATCCACGCCAATTCCCATGCCAACGTTCTTGTCTCCTGGTCATCAGCTAGGCTTTAGCTCTGTCTTCCAAATAAAACTGCCTTATTAAACAGCAGGAGATAATGACAGTGGTGTCAAAGCCTGCTGAAGCACAAACAATGCGAGATTAAGGTGACTGATGTCACAAGGAATTATGTGTATAAGAAGTAAGTGCGCCTCTGATTATAAAACTAAAGTATTGATAACCATTTTTCATCTTAATAACTTTAGCAAAAGGGATATTAATGAGGTGGAAGAAAAAAAGGAGCAGCTTATTAGTGGAAAGTCTGAAGTCCTGGTTTGCCCACTTTTTTGTGAATAATTTAATTGTAAAGGTTCCTTTTCTCAACCTCTTACATTTCTCAATGAAAACAAAACAGAGGAAAAGAGGGGGATAAAAATATAAGCTGCTTTGCAATTACTGAACTCAGAATTCTCTGAGTTTGGGTTTGATTTTTATAATTCAACAACCAAACAAAAAAGCCACTTTGAGATTGAGTGAAAGCGTTGATCCTCTTTATAAGGAGAAAAATGAAAGAAAACTGCCCTAGGTTAAAAAAAAAAGTATAAAAACATAGTTTTAGCTTAAAAAGTATTATGAATCCATAATTCTTCATTTGGATTTGAGGTAAACTGCCTGTGGTAGCTTCCCTTGCCTTTTCCTTCAACACCATCCAAGCCAATGGAGGTGGAAATAGAGCCTTTAAAATTTTCCCAACAGTTTAGCCTGTTTAACCCTTTTTTTCCCCAACAATTTAACCTGTTTTTTCAAGCATGGCTTTTCTGTGGTTCCAAGTACACCTTCGCTGGGGGCTGACCCAAGCCAGGAGAGCTGTAATATCCAAAGAGCACCATTAACTCGCCTTGACATCTCATTTCCCTCTCTTTCTATGACTCTGTCACTCATGGCCCTTCCTCTGCAGCTCAAGCATCAGTCAGAACCCAGAACGTGGAATTACATTATAATAGATATTGAATATGAGTCATTCCTGCTCGCCTCTTTTCTCACTGCAAGAAATACCAGTGGCCAGCTCAAACCTCCAGGATGACGAGTGAGTTTTAAAGCATCACCTTAAATCGGCAGAGTTTCCTCTTGTTACAGGACGGCAGCAACTGCAGAAGCGACTGTGAAATGCGGACAAGAGAAACAGCACAGCACAGAGACCCCTTGGGTTTTATTTCTGTGCTACTTTTCCTCTTTGTCGTGCATCAGGAGGGTTTATTTTGGTGCTGTTATCACGTGTAGTCTGTGTGCATTTAAATATTGAGTGGATGTAGGGAGCCTGATTCCACGTAGGGTGCAAACAACTGGGAATTTCAGGCGATTTGCACCACAGAGAGACTCAGCTCCTCGGGAACAACTGAGCCTCGGCTGTCTGTTACAGCCAGGTCAGCTTGGAGGGGGCTGTTGGATCCATGTGGATCCCTGTGATGGATCCCTGGCGCCAGCAGTTATGATGGCGTGGCACTGAGGCCACTTGGCAAGGTGACAGGCTCAGACAACCACCCAAAGGGAGCAATTTTCCACAGGTAGACTCTCACAAACGCAGGGCAAAACTTCAGGTCACTCATAAACAGAGTTAAAAGTTGGATTTGATGATCCAGGATGGAAACTGGGCTTCCACTGCCATGGTTTGGCCAAGGAGGATCCACCCCCTCATCCTCCCCCAGGAGAACAGATCTCAGGGCACACGATTTACATTTCAGTCACACCAGGCTGCACATTTTCACATTAGAAATATGAACTGTGGGAGAGGGTTTTAGTGCCATTATTTATTAGACAAGTTCCCTGGATTTTTATCATCCATAACTCATGCCTTGAATGGATTTGCTGCCGATTCCCCTAAGTCATGTACAGAAGGTCCTGGAGTAGAGTGTTTCTAAAATACCATTTTTTAAATTTCACATTTACATGCATTCCATCTGCACACCGAGAGCATTAAATATCATAAATGTGGAGTTAATGTCTCATTTTTAAAAATTATGTAGTTTTGTAATTACGTTAAATGAGGGGATACTGACTTTTAGAAACTAAATTCCAAGTCTCTTTCTATTGCCAAAGCAGTCAGGAATATCTTTAAATAAGTTTATGCTATAGGGACCCTTTAATGATCCATCTGCTGAAAGTAGAAGGAAGAGGAAAAAGTGGTTGAATCATAGGGAATGAAACTTCAATTCACCATACATTAATAAAAGCTCAGCTATTGATAATCAGTGAGACATTAATGAAGTTTTGGAAAGTTACATCCATTTACACTTAAGAACAGGCTGCCAGGAGTTCTCTCCAACATGGAAAGAGAATTTAAGATAGGAACGAAAAATTTCTTCCACAAGTCAATCTTTCATGACTCCCAATTTGGAAACCATTATGAAAGTCCCAGAAAGTTGTTTTATTTCTCTGTGAATGATTTAATTTTTCGGTGTTTACCTGATCATATTCATTTTCACAAGCACAGAGACTGCATGGATACCTGAATCACAGAATCACGGAATGGTTTAGGATGGAAGGGACCTTAAAGCCCATCCAGTGCCACCCCCTGCCATGGGCAGGGACACCTTCCACTAGCCCAGNACTCCAGGCCCTTGTAAACCATCTCTCTCCAAGCCACATTTGACTGATTTTGCTCAGTTTCATTTTTTTCTCTTGATATCTGCCGAGTTTACATTAAACCCCCAGTTATAAATTGCTCATCTCTCCAAGTCTTTGGGAAAAGTCTGGGAACACTGGAGGCATCTATGATTTAGCTAAAATCTGGTTATTGGGGTTAGCACAAGAGTAATGGGTGGGAGGCTGTGGATGACCTTACAGTCATTTCAAGGCTGGCACACAGGCTCCACTTTAATGGTGCAGCATAACTCTTACGCCGAGCTTATTCTCCAGGTTAAATATAATTCAACTCCGATGGCAACTACAGGGACTCTGTTCCCTCTCACTCTGCTGAATAACCCTTCATTGCAAGGTAAGTGGGCTCTCAAATTTATGGGGAGAGTTGCAAAGCAGTAGATTTTCCCCCGATTGCTTTCTGACTGAAATATCTCCTCAGACCAAAAGGGGTTTGGGCTGTTTAGCAGTGCTGCCATGGCAAAACAGCTTCTTTGGCTGAAACAAAAGTAGAGGTAAGCAACTTTGACTGTGAAGCAGAGTTTGGTCATGCCTTAGGTTGTTTGACAATGTCCTGTTTGGATTTAAGACTAAGTCTTTTCGTATTGCATTGAATCACAGAATATCCTGAGTTGGAAGGACCCACCAGGATCATGGAATACAACCCCTGGCCCTGCACTGACACTCCAACAATCCCACCCTGTGCATCCCTGAGAAGTGTTGTGTAGCAGGCTTAGGAGGAATTCAGAGATGCAGCAGCAAGCGAGTCCAGCGAGAGAATGAATTATTTATTAATTTTACAATATCATTTATATATCTTATTTCCAAAAGGACCATTGGACAGTGTCCACATCTGTCCTGAGGTGACAGGCTGAAGCACCAGACGCCCATTTAAAAATATTATGTTACTGTAAGTGAAAATATAAGTGAAAAAACACCAGGTATGAGATTATTTACAAAACCCTATCTTACTGTTTACATAGCTTGCATAGCAAAGGAAAGTTCTCACAGAATCAGTGCAAGGAGATGGAAAATTCCTCTGCCCAGCAGCTTTTCAGTATCCACAGTGTTGTCCAAATGCTCCTGGAGCCCTGGCAGCCTTGAGGCTGTGACCAGTCCCTGGAATATTTAGGAGAATCCCAGTTACAACTGCATGAAGGTGGAGGAGTTGGAAGAGGTGGTTAATGTTAAAGCCTGACTTAATTAGGAGTAGCAGGTTTCTTAACACACATGTGGATTTTTGCACCTGTGTGCAGGTGTGCATGGCCACAGGGACAGCCAGAGGAAAAGAATAATTCAGATGAGCTGGTTTTCCTGTATTTGCCAGCTATGAACATTAAACCCCTGGAAATTCATGGCTCTGCCAAAGGATTCTCATGCTGTAGTCAATCTGTAGCTAGATCCCTAAAATGACCAACAAGAGAAGTAACACCCTAATCTGAATAATGCCATAAACTGAGTAAAAGTGTGGAGTTAAAACTGAAAAGTCTTTGACCTTCAGTTGGAAAAAGGGCTGGATTTTATACACCAGAGTTCAGGACACTCCAGTATTTAATGGCTACAGTCACTGAACTGATCGTAGGATTGGAGAATCTGGGAATGTGTTAAATTGGAAGGGACCTTAAAGCCCACCCAGTTCCACCCCTTGCCATGGGCAGGGGCACCTTCCACCAGCCCAGGCTGCTCTATCAAAGCCCAGCACAAGCTCAGGGGAGGTGTGGTTGTGTGCACCTCCCTTCTTCCTATGTCCTCACCACCAACTCCTCCTTTTCCCCTTTTCTGTTTCCCAGGGCCACTGTCCAGCTGTAACAGCCATGGTACATACACAGCAAAACACGAAAAACATCCAGACTGGGAGCTGTGGCTGTGAAAGTGATGCTTTGCAGATGAAAGTAGGCCAGGCACCATCGCTTGGTACCACAGACAGATGTAAAAAGCCCAGTTAGAAGGCTCAGAAAAGATTTGTTTCACTGCAGAGGAGAAGATGTGGGGCACGAGAGCAGAAGGGGACCGGGCTTTAATGGTAAACAAAAGCAGTTTGATTTTTTTTTTTTTAAATGAAGGTGGTCTCACTGAAGTTTTGCGACCTCAAAAAACTCTGGCATGTTGCATGAAATGGTGTGGAGTGAAGGGATTGTCAGGGCCTTACCCGCAATGCGCTCCATCAAGATGCCTTTAAAAGACTAAAAAGGTTTTAAAAAAAATAAAAATGATGGTTTCAGAGCCCATTTTCTAAGATGCTCAGAGTGTGAAGTCAGAAGCAGCAGCAGGTGGGTACCACCTGAGTGCAGTAATCACGCACGGGCATGGACTCTGCACACATGGTGGAAAAAGTGCAAAGCTTTATTGCGCATCAGAAATTCCCTTAAATGCCAGTACCTACAGGAAATCACATCATATAAACAGGAAAGATGTTCACCTCAGTGTCCCCCAATCACCTGGGGTATTTCCCAGACATTGCCTATTATGGTAAAAGGTAAACAATACCTTACAAGGTCACAAACTGCAATTATCACATCTCATAGGGCTGACACTGTCCAGAAACCCACAATGCTCTCTCAGCCCATCCCCGGTGACCTGGCTGTGATCCCAGGGTCACCTCCGGGTCTGAGAACGAGGCTCTTCCTCTGGCCCTCAGGGCCTATCTCTCTTCCAGCACACAGTGCACCCCAACACCTGAGGACAGACAGGAATGGACTCAAAGCCTGGAATCCAAAGCAGGTTTTTCCTCCGGTTTCAGTGGAGCTGTCCCCAGCAGGCTCTGGCTGATGATTGGAGCAGAGGTTTGTCCAGCTTGGGATGCACTGTACAAACAGTGTCTAATCTTTCCAATGGCCCCAAACTCAAAGACTGCTGCGGGCAAAGGAGAGCCTTTTCTTGTCCCTTCTCTGAAGTTCTGTAAATAAAAACCATCTCTAAACTGCTTTGTTTCCACCTGCCTCCCATTTCTGACCCGGATTCCCAAAAATGAAGGACTCGCTTTCACCACAGCACTGGAGAGGTATGAAGTTATTCATGACTTCAGGTTTTCTGAGGAGCAGAGAACAGGCTCAGCACCTGGCAGAATCAGACCTGGATTTCTTTCAGAGATGCAAGGGGTTTGCCCGGAGTTTCCAGCTCAGAATAAGAAAATAGGTCAGTTTAATGATTTTGCTTAGTTTGCAATATATAATCACCCCACCCTCCTCTCCTGATCTGATCCAGACTGACAGCAAATCAGCAAATTATTATTATGCAGGTTATTTTAGATTATTAATCTGCCTCTTTGCTTTTGGAGATTGGTTTGTTTCCAATTGAGGTCATCTCTTTAGAGGAAAGAACCTTCTTTTCCACTCAACTTTCCTTCACCTGTGCAAGACTCCTCTCTCAACTCTATCATAGTCCTTGTTGATTTTGAGGTCCTAAGGAGCATAAGACACAAAACTTCCCTGAATTAATTTCTTTCATCAAATCCCATTGAGTGTCTAGGAAAAAAAACCCACAAAATTCCACTTTTGGTGTAAGTATTTCCTCTGATGTCAAGTCTGCTGCTATCAGCAAGATATTCTAGTAGGTTTTTACTATAAAATGCAAGACCTTTCCTTTGGATCTGTTAAAATACATATTTTTTGCAGTGGCTCAGTCAACTGAAAAATGAAGGCTACATTTTTATCAGCTATCTGTCAACTCTGCCTCTTTACTCTTTGCATTGTGCGGGTTTTTTTTCCTCCTCTACCAACTGAGTTCTCTCTTCCAAATAATTGATAAAGGCAATAAATTGTTGTCATGGGGTGAACCCCCCCTGAAAGTATCACTCAGATTCCTGAGACCTCGGCCACACTTGTCCAGCTCCAGCTTGTGGGGTGATCCTGGCATGCGCAGGGAAGGAAAAACGCAGATAATTTTTGTGGGGAAAACCTACCCAAAAGCTCTGGACTGTGCCTGCCTTGCTGTAATGATTCAGGTAGGCTTTAGGAATTCTGGAACTTTCTAATAGATATTGGGCAGGGGTTTAAAGGGTGATAGTGACCCAAATACAGCAGGAATTGGCTCGTGTGGGTTGGGAACAGAGCGCTTGGCCAACCAGCCGAGTTATAAAGCACTAAACAGGGAACAACAGGCCCCCTGTGGGATTATTTCTACACAGACTTCAAATGTCAGGTAGGAGTCCAAGCCCACAGTGCAGGGGCTGGGCTGCATCCCAGGAATGGACACATCTGGCAGTGGGATGTGCATCCCTGTCCCCTGGGTCACTGGTCCCAGTCCCAAATGGGGCAGGCACAGGAGCAGGACTGGGCAGTGTGCAGTCTGTGCGTGTCCGAGGATGAAAGTCACGCAGCTGAAACCTTACCACAGAAATCACAAACCACCTGCCCTGCCTATCCCAGCAGATAAATTATAAATTTAATGTTCCTGAGCGGTGTGGTTCTGTTCTTGGGGCTATCTCATCCCTGAATTCCCCCGAAACACCATCAGAGAGCCTAACACAACCCACTTCAAGCCCTGCTCAGATATCCCCATCCCCAATAAGCCTGCCTTGGTTTGCTGCAGGATATGTTTGGGGGTTTTGCTTTCTTTTTTGTTACATGCAGCTTCTTTCTTCCAGCTGAGACTGACTGAGTAAAAAGCGAGGCAAAACAATAATCCCATAAGCATTTCTTAAGCAATTCCAAGTAGAAAGAGCCAAGTTAAAGCATCTTTTAGGATTTTCAACTTCTCTCAACTATGAATAACACGCACAATGCAAAGGAATTACCCAAGTGTAAAAGACATTTATCTGAGCAAGTAAATTACAATGGCACCGAGAGCAAACCAGCCTGCAACTTCAATTGTCAAAATCCTTTTCTGCTTTTTCAGGGTTCCAGCATTAAAGCAGAAAAGTCAGAGTCAGGGAATAACTCAGGGCAGCACGTCTGTCTCCAGAAGCTTTTGTTGCAACAATACACGGGAAGAGAGATTGAGTTATTGATGGAAAAAAAAAAAAAATTAGGAAAAAGTAGAGTGTATCCAGAGGAGCCATTTGCATCCTGTCTCGCCTGGTGACAGGGACACTCCTGTCTTTGCTGGCATTCCCATATCTGCCAGTGTAAATTAATGACTTCACTGATTTCAGTCAGATAATTCCAATGTTTAGAGGTAAAAATGTGTCAGATAGAGGAGCTTTCAGATCTCAGTGAAGCATTTTATGCTCTGAGAGCCACCTACATCTATTAACTCTAAAAAGGTTGTAATTTTCGAGTGTCCTTTGTCCTTGTCTTCCAGCATGAGAACAAAAAATGAGGTGCAATATCAAATGCTGCCTTTGTTAGATAAATGTCCCTGCCTTGGCACCGTGACCTCCCTTCCCTATATTACTCCACGAGGGACATTTAGGAGCTCTGCAAACCCAGAGCTGAGTTATCCAAGGTGTTACCTGCAGCAATTACCAAGGCTTTAAGGGCAAGTGCTCCATAATTCTCCGAGCTGGGAAAGGTGTTTCTGAGAGATAAAATGGCCCGGTTCAGAATATCAGAGGTTATCATGCAGCTGGAATTGTTTTCAATGCCTCACATTAGCAGCACCTGGAGGCTGCAACCCAGCATTTACCAATTTAAAGTAGTGCTGGGGGGGACGGGAGAGCCTTCCAACCCTCCTTTTTACCAATAACCCCCTCCAGGCCCTTTCAGCAGCTGCCAGACCTTTGTGCTTCTATTTCTCCTCGAGCCTTTGGTGGAGTCATCAACTCAAAATTCACTGGGACAAGAGCTACTCATTATTTCTGTTTGTGAAGTATCCTGCACGTGGTGCCCTCAGTGTTTAGGGCCTGTATTTCCTGCTGCTGTACAAATAAATTTGAGGTTTCTCTCCATACCAGGGCTGTTGGTTGTTTTGCTGGGATTTTTTTTCCCAGAGAAATGGTGGAGACAGTTGCTGCAGACACAACTGAGTCACTTTAGTCATCAAAAATCCCCGTCTGAAGTGGAATATTCATTTTAGAGATATTTTAACCTGCTGGCAGAGTCAATTGCAGTGAGTGGATTGCATTTTAAAAGCATTTATTTCCTTTGAACTGAAATAACTCCTTAAGATAGGAAAGCCATGTGAATAGTTGCCATCTGCATGGAGTGAACATCCCAGAGAATACATGGAGCCACAGGTGGATGCATAGAGATATTTGTTCTTTTTAGTCCGTGATCCTAATATTTTTTCATTTCCCATTCGCCCTGTCTTGACTGGCAGCTAAAAATTTCAATTTAAACAACTGGCTGGGATTCATTTGCTACAAGTTATAAGTAGGAATAGTGTTCTGATTAGCAATGAGGCTCTCACCCTCTGAAGAATAAAGAGGAATCAGCTTTGAAGGAGGGTATGAATATGTATCCAATACCAAAGCTGTCAGACAAGGACCAGATTATTGACTTAAATTACCTTTGGTTAGAAGTTACCAAACTTCTAGCAAGTTCTGCAGTTTAGAAAAGGGGGCAAACCTGCCCCAGGTGCTGGTGTGAGGCAGGCAGCAGACATTGCACCCACTTTATTCCTGGTTTACAACACTGCTCTTCTATTTATAAACATTTTCCCCTTCACCCATCACACTGCTGATTTTAATACAGAAAATTCACCAGCATATTTCAGTTTGAACATCACAGGATTTGCAAAATAAGTGAAAGAGTGTGAAAGAGATGACACCAGAGTTCATGAGTTCTCTCTTTGTCTGAATCATTAAGGTAGGAAAAGACTTTTAAGGTCACCAACAGTCAATGCAGCACCAACACCACGTTCAACATTAAACCGTGTCCTCAAGTGCCACAGCCACAAGTGTGCTGGTTTGAGGCAAGTTTGGAGGAAAATATCCTCTGATAGAAGGCAAGTTAGAGCCACCGCTCCCCCATCAGGTTTGGGAAAGAAATATGCCCTGAGGAAAGTGAAGAAAAAATTATTTATTTAACAAACACACAGGAAAAAGAATAATAATGCTAAATAACAAAATCTCTCACTGTGGAGAGAAACCTGGGAAGATTTTAAAGTTCTTCTGTGGGCGCGGTCTCTCTCCTCCTCCTTGGAGCTGGGGTTCAGCTTGGAGCCCTCCGGGCCTCCCAGATGCTGTTTTGGTGTTGTTGCACTGCTCCAGAAGAAAAGAAGAAGGAGAAAAAAAAACAAAGTCCCAGAGAAGAAAACAGTTTAACTCTCCAACTCTCTCCAAAGAAGCAGAGCCGAATAGAAGCGGGCTGAAAAGGCAGAAGGTGCTTCCTCCCGCTCCGCTCCCTGCAGAAGCACACCGAGCGGATAGCCGTGTCCTTGGAGCACAGAACTGCTCTGAAAAATTTCATCTGGCTTTTTTTTTTTCCTCTCACACCCAGTTTTAAAGGCACAGCAAGGCACAGGGTTCATATCTGGGTGATAGGGGATACAACATCGTAGAGTCACCCCAAGACAACAAGTTTTTTCAACACTTTCAGAGATTATGATGATCATAGCAAATGAAACTTCAATTCACCATACATTAACAAAAGACCAGCTACTGATAATCAGTGAGACATTAATGAAGTCTTGGAAAGTTATATCCACTTACACTTAAGAACAGGCTGCCAGGAGTTCTCTCCAATATGGAAAGAGAATTAAAGACAGGAATGAAAAATTTCTTCCACAAGTCAATCTTTCATGACTCCTGACTTGGAAACCATTATGAAAGTCTCAGAAAGTTGTTTTATTTCTCTGTGAATGATTTAATTTTTCGGTGTTTACCTGATCATATTCATTTTCACAAGCACAGAGACTGCATGGATACCTGAATCACAGAACCATGGAGTGGTTTGGGGTGGAAGGGACCTNCAATGGGAAGCCATTCTCCCTTGTCCTGGCACTCCATCCCTTGTAAACAATCTCTCTCTATGTTTCCTGTCAGCTCTTTTTAGGCACTGGAAGGTCACAACTAGGTCATATTGAAGCTTCTCTTCTCCAGGCTGAAGAATCCCAACTCTCCCAGCCTTTTTATCCCTCTGATCACCTTGGTGCCTTTCTTCTTGTGGCTCCTTCCAGCTCAGGATGTTGTGAGTCTGTTCTGTGATTCTCTGATCGCATGAATGTATCTATGGATATCAAAAAGCTGCGGTGGAACTACATCTAAATGGTAAACCCACCAGTGGTAATTTTGTCCCACTAAAAAACATTTATTAATATGGACATTAGGAGGATCTGATTGAGGCAGCTGACAAAGGAAATCCTGGAAGATGAAGACTGATATCGACTAAACGTTATTATGAAAACTGGTTGCGTTCCTGTCGGAGCTGGCAAAGCTCCAGCAATTCCCAAAGCAAAGTGACCACGCAGGGATCTGTAGGAATAAGGGCTGGGACAGCCAAGCTGAACTGTCCTGGGCACAGCATGTGCTCTGCTCAAATCCACAAGCCCTCATGCAGCAGTTTTCAGAACACCCTCCTTGTTTCCCGGTTCCTGCAAACCCAGCTCCTGGGCCACAGGCGTTTATCCCAATACCTGCACCCACGTGCATGTGCAAACGCGGCCCTGCCTGCACAGACAGGGGCTCAATACTCCTTGTTTGCTCTCCGCTGTTTGCCATTTGTTATTTTAATTGTCTTTGGCTAGAATCATTCCAGCTGGCTGGCCGGGGAGCAGGCAAGGCCCTGAGGAGAGGGTGGCATGTTCGGAATGACAAACGCCCCACAAAGCCAGAGACCGATGTGGTGAACACTGCAAAAAACCCACATCTGCCCAAAAAAAACCCCAAAACAGCACCCAAAATGCGTGAGAATAATTTGACAAACTAGCACAGAACAGTTAATACATTTAATAGTTATTATGGGCCTAATTTAACAAAAAAAAAAAAAAGAGAAGAGGTTGAATACTTTGTTCTTTCTTTTCACAATTGTGAAATATTCAGACGAAAGGTTACCAAGTACTTTGAGCACTGCCAGAGTCTGCTTTTCACCTAAGAGCACCACAGACACATCTGATTTAACTGCTTTTCCTCTCTCCCAATTTTTTAATCCTTTGAAGTTTTTTAAATTCTCTGAACACAGGGAAAACAAGTTTTTCTGTTTTGTTTTTTGTGGGTTTTTTTGCTTGGTTGGTTGGTTGGGTTGGGGTTTTTTCCTACTAATTTAGTTCTTTTTGTTTTCTCAAAAAAACCAAAAAAAACACCATTGTTTTTCACAGCACTGCTGGACTGTTGCTCCTGGGACATACAGAGCCAGACTAATGGCTCAAACATAGCATCTAATTTTAGTTCAGCCACAGAATTGCAAGCACCTGAGTTATTAAACCATGGAACAGGTGTCCTGAAAGAAGTTGTGGCAGCATGTGAAAGCCCCAGCACTGTCACAGCCAAAACTGATGCCATGATGATTTTTTGCTTTTTTCATTTGTACCCCTTCTATACACTCTTTTATATAACTTTTATGTATTCTCAGTGCTTTTAGCCCACACAGTTATAATTCTTTAAGTTTGATCACTTCCCTCAGACCCAATATCCCGTTAAGCCAAGAGCCCAAACACCCTGGGAACCCCAGACCCCGAGGGCCTCTCCAGAACACATTCTGTAAACAAAGCCAGGCCCAGCCAGGGGAAGGTTCCTCGCTGAGGGGTCTGGCTGGAGTCCCTCCCTGGGGAATCTTTGATAGATGTGCTAATTAGCAAGGCCTGTAATTGCACACACATCACATCGTGGGGGGCCATTTCTCCGGGGTGCATTTCGGGGTGCATTTCGATGTGCATTTCGGCGCCCCTGAGGGTCCTTCAATAAACACCGAGGTAAAACCCTTTTTCCCTCTTAAGTGTGTTTGGCTCTCTTAATTTTAAGACCAGGAAAAAGGTGTCAAAACAGCCAGCTCAGGTCACTTGGTCTGATCTAGAAATCCAGCTTTGCCCTCCCTTTCTCCCACCAGCAGCAAAAGCATGGAGCAGAGCTGCCTGAAGTTCGTCCTTTTCCATACCTCCGGTAATTGGCTTACCTGGAGCTGGAAGTGCAACATTAGGCCCTGTCACACAATTGATCCTGTAGGTTTCTCACTGTTATTTAATAAGTTGGGTTTTTTTCTTGGGAGAGATGAAGATTGAAGCCTGTTTGGTGCCAGCACACAGACACTGCCGTGTAAACATCATAAATTAGAGCTCCTTCTTTGAGGAGCTGAAAGGTGAGGGCTCACGGGTGTTTGCACAGGTAATTACAGAAAAACGGGGATTTATTCAAACAAGGTTTTACAGGTAAATCCAAAAGTATATATCCAGCCAGATGATTTGCCTGATAAATGCATCCATCTTCTTAATGTGCCTCTTTTCCTGAGGTGGGCTGAACAACTCCTGTGCCTGAGCACATCATCAGTAACCTTGAAAGCTAAAAGTCAATATTTGGAAAAAAATCCTTGCACAGAGACGCAGGAAAACTTCAAGCTGGAAATCTCAGCAGGGACACCTGCTAGCTGATGACTGGGCATGTTTGACATGTTGTTATTTAAATAGGATTAAGCATCCAGAGCAAATGATGGAGTTGGGGGGGGGGGGGGGGGGT
>VXBT01006763.1:149790-170073 GCA_013400235.1 Oriolus oriolus
GGTGTGGGGGGGGGGGGGTGTTTAAAAGTTCCCTTCAGCAGGAAAACTCCTCACTACTTTCCCAGCCCTTTGATCATCCCAGTGCCTCGGCTGACTGCTGCAGATCAGCTCCTGCAGCCCAAAAACGCTTTAACAAGACAACTCAGGGGGGACAAGGGTACAGAGTGGAGTTTCCTGTCACTTGGCAAAGCAAGTGCAAATTGCCTTGGCAGGACCAGCTGCTGAGATAGCAATTTGTCTCTGTCAGGGGAAGAGCACATGGGTGGAAGCACTGCTAATACGGTGTGCCTTTGAAATAGATCACTTTATGCATGCACAGATCATGTTGCGAGGCTCTTCTTTTAGGGCCATGCTTCTCTGAGGGCAGCGAAGCGATAGAAAGTTTGCACCCATGTGGAGTTTGGGGTTGTTTGCCCCATCAATCAGCAGACAGTGTAAAGGGGATGTGCTAATAAAGCCTTCACTTGCACAGGCAACTGCAGCGCTCTGTGTCTCACCAGGATAGAGAGAAAACTGTCCTGATGGACGGAAAAAAGCCCCAAAGCAGATCTGGGGAGGCAGGAGGCTGAGGCTGTAACTCGGGCCGACAGTGATGCGCTGCTTGACCTCCTAAGGGTCTGCCAGCCAAGACATTTTCCAGCTGAGCAACCTTCCTGTGAAAAACAGCAGTTCAAGGGAAGAACAGCCCTCTGAGCACTTTGTAGTAGTGTGTCAAGTACATCTAGACATCTGACAGCAAGAGGCAGAGACGTTTTTATCGGGGAATCTTTTATTCCTCCCCTATAGGAAAGGCTCGGGGCTTTCAGCTCAGGGTGGAAAAGAAGGAACTCCTGTTCCTGCATTCCTGCAGGTCCACAGGTTTAGAGCATCCCTACCTATTGATTTGTGGGTTGCAGTACCTCAGAACCTGGGATCTGCTCTCCTTCTGGAATTTTAGACCAAATTCTGTGCTCTAGCTGTCCTCCTGCCTGCACAGCGTGCTCGGTGTAAGGCTGGAGTCTGTGATGCTGCTCTGGAAGCATCTCTCGTGTCCTTCTGCCCTTAAAGCCAAGAATCTGAGGCACCAGGGCTCTAGCTTTGCAGGAATCAGGGACATTGGAACCTGACAACAACAAAAAGAGGTCTGGCATAACTTCCCTACTCCTAGAACTGCATAGTGAGGACACCTCCAGGGAGAAACACCACAGACAGAAGTGTCAAAAGATAAATCCTTTTAATTAAAGGCATTAAGGTAAAGTTTCATCCCTAAAAAGAATAGTGATAGGTAATAATGAATTTTTTTAATTTTGGAATTTATAATTCTATTGGTCAGATGGCAAAATCTCAAGTCAAATAATTGACAGATATTATTCATTACTGGCAGATTAGAGAAAGAACTGATACCATGGGCAGATTGCTGTTGTTACTGCAGGAGTTTCTCCCTAAATAAATTTTGATTAGTGCTCTTAACATGTTCACAGCCCAGACACAGAGAGAGATTTTCTTATTCCACTTCATTCTGCTGTGCTGATATTCACAGCTTTTGTTTATCAGCAGCTGTATTATTACCAGCCCTAACATGCTCCAGTAGCCTCCGTGATCCGAGAGCACAGGAAAAATAAACCTTGGGAATGACAATGCTGGCAGCTGAGTGGAACAAAGCCCACAAGCTGGGCTTTAAAATGGCAATCAATATTAACTTCCATCACGCTTTAGAAACAAGATGGATTTGACAAATTGCATCAAAACCCTACTTCCAATCGACTTTTGTAAAGGAATGTTTCTCCTATATTACATTTATGTTTCTAGAGGTTATTGAAGTTGTTTAATAACGTTTTCATGCCATCAGAGGATTTGTTATTACAACTGAATATTTTATTTTTTGTTCTCAGAGAAAGGAAACTAAATTCAGTGAAAAAAAACCCCCAAATATATTGAAAAGGTGTTCCAAAAGGCTCAGTAACCTGTAAGTAACCAGGAGACATCAGCACACTGTTGGTTGCTATCACAGGATGTCTTCTTACTATTGGGTGAAATCCACTTTATTATTTAGGCAAAGTTCTTCTTCATCAAGATAAAAACATGGACATTTATACGTGATTGATTCCTCACTCAATCTGCATTCTTAATTATATAGTTATTAATTATATAATTCTTATTTGTTTTATAATAGTAACATACATGATACAAGGTCAGCACAGACCCGGTCAGAGCCCCCCTCCAAAAATCTGAAATAGAATTTCTCCTTCCTTCACCAGTTTAGTGACTACTTTCCACTAGTGGAAGTTGTCCAGGGGTTTAAGGTTCCTTCCAACCCAAGCCATTCCAGGATTCTATGACTCTCTGATTCACAAAATATTGGGACAGAACAACTCCTATTCACAGAAAAAGACTTTCTGAAAAGCCCGCTGGGAACCTTATTTAGGTGAAACTGTCTATGAGCAAACTTACAGAGCACGAAGAAAAGCTGCATGTCAAAACTGGGGAGAAAAACGTGAAAATACATGTGTTTTTTGTATGTTCAAAGGGGTGTGTGGCAGGAAAAGAAATCTGGAAGGATTGAGGAAGGGTTACAAACCCTCTGTCTCTGCTGTATTTCTCTTGGATATATGGACCTTGGTCTTTAAAGCATCCGGTAACAGCAATTATACAATCTCTCTAGAAAATTTATTCTAACACATATTTCAAACTATTAGAAATGTTATGGTAAGCCTAATTTAGCTGTATTATTCGATTAAATTTGCTGCTTTCCAAGCAAACTCATTTTTTGCCCTGACATGGGGAAGAAACTGCTCAGCAGCCACAGATGTGCTGGGAGGTTGGGCCATCGTGTTTCCCTTCTGTCTTTTCTCCTCTAAAGTTAACCCACACAGTTACTTCAACCTTTTCTTCTGGGTCATAGTTGCTAAATCTTGACTCTTGTTCTCTGCCTCTGGACTCTCCCTGATTTGGTCTTTTCCCAAAGTTTGGTGCTCAATCACTGCCACTAAATGCATCAAATTTATTCCACTTCCAAACCATTGCCCTGTTTCAACATCCACATCTCATGTTTGCCTTTTTCCAAAAGCACGGTCCACTGGAATTCCCATCTCCTTTCCCAAGGAACTGCTGGCAAAGTGATAGACCTTTGCACTGTCCTCGGAGCCTGACTGGACTGGGAATTTATTCCCATTAAAGCCTGAGCAAAATTTCACGAGGAAAATCAAGTGTGCCAGTTGGAAGAAGAACATTTCATTGATTGCACGTCTGCAATAATAATTTCAGTTATGCAGAGAATGATCTATGGCACACCAAACAACACCGTCTATAAACAGAGCAGACACACGAACTTCATTAATGGATCCACATAAAAATTGATATGGTTTGATAATATTGCTCTAATCCACCTCCTGAGCCTTTCACACAGCTTGGGTCGAACTCCTCATTGCCATGCATGGCCTGCAGTCCTCCACATCAATGGAGAAAAACCCCACCAGAGTCCCAACAAATTGAATTGGCCCATAAGTCATATTGAACCAACAGAGCCGATTTCATGAGGCAGATGTCAAAGAAAAATCAGTGCTGGACTGCTCTGCCCTTCAAACTCAACGAGGCAATCTTGACTTCCAACAGTTTGCAAAGGTAGATGCCAGAAGATCAGAATATGAAGTGGCAATGTTAGTGCAGGGACCAGGGAAAAGGCACAAGAAAAGCTACAGCACAAAAATGGGATTTACAACCAAGCCCAAGGCAGCTAAATGCCAGGAAACTTCAGGAAAAAGAGTGTGAGTGTAGGATATTCACACGGGGCTCTGCACAAACCCCACGCTCCTGAGGTTTTTCTCCCAAGGTCAGGTCTCGATCTGATCTTTACATAGGGGCAGATTTAGGAGCAGGTCCTATAATCATGGAATCATAGAACTGTTAAGGTTGGCAAAGCCTTCTGAGATCATTGAGTCCAACCATTAACCCAGCATTGCCATATTCACCACTAAACCATGTCCTAAACCACCACATCCACACGTTTTTTGGGATGGTGACTCCACCACTGCCCTAGGCAGTCTGTGCCAGGGCTTAACATTTCTTTTTGTGAAGAAATTTTTCCCAGTATCCAACCTGAGCCTCCCCTGGCCCAGCCTGAGGCCGTTCCCTCTCGTCCTGTCCCTGTTCCCTGGGAGCAGAGCCCGACCCCCCCGGCTGCCCCCTCCTGTCAGGGAGCCGCCCCTGAGCCTCCTTTTCTCCAGGCTGAGCCCCTTTCCCAGCTCCCTCAGCCTCTCCTGGTGCTCCAGCCCCTTCCCCAGCTCTGTTCCTTCCCCTGGACATGCTTCAGCCCCTCGATGTCCTTTTTGTGCTGTCCTGCTGAGGAGCAGGACCTGGGGAGCAGGAGAGGTGCTGCAGGTGCCGTGGGCACTGGGATGAGGGAGGTGGGGTAAGAAACCACAGTGAACTTGTACAAATGGTCTGAAATCGGCCAGGTTTGGGGCTTTTACATATTCTGTGAACTTATCCCTTGAAAGCTGAGCAGATCCTGTCCCTTGGCTCCCGGTGACAACACCGGCAGCACAGGCAGCAGTGACCTGCTGTTTAAGGCAGGGACAAGGGCTCAGCTCGCTCCTGGCCGGGAATGGCTTTGGCATCGCACAGACAGGCTCCAAGTGTCCTTATTTACGGACCTCCACCTGTCCCCTGCAATTCCTGGCTCCAGCTGCAGCACGGATCTCCAACAATTTTGTCACCTGCCAGCCAGGAGTCATCCTACCCTAAAAATGCCATATTAATGAGCAGTGGGGTGCGGCGGGTCAGAACGTGTGTGGAGCCAGGTGAAAGCACCTCCTGTTCCTCTCCCTGCCTTCACCAGGCACAGCCACTCCTGCAATGGCTCAGGAAAATAGAGAGAGGGGAAGAGCTGGCAGAACCACAAAATATGGAGATTTGATGTCTTTTATTCCTTCAGGAGAGAGGCAGAAAGCTGCAGAAAGCAATAGCAGGCAGCCTTTTTGTTTCAGAGCCCTTCCCACCTCTCTGTATTTTCCTGAGCCTTTCCTATCTCTCTTTTGAGTGCAAGGAAAAAGGCTACAAAAACTGAATAAATCATATACTGTTGTAATTATTATCATCCTTGCACTGTAAAAGGTGGAACAGGCTTTGCTCACCAGGGATGTCTTTTCTATTTATTTTGCTTCCCTTTTCCACTTATACCCTCTCTTCATCTGCATTTCTCAGAACAGCACCTGGATTGCTTTTATCAGAATTATTTTTGTCCAAATTCTCACCTTTTTTTCTTCTTGTTAATTATAATGTGATTTTTTTTCTGAATTAGAATAAAATAACACTGGTGGCAACCATTACAGGCAGAGCTCCCTCTGGATATCTTAGCAACATTTCTCTTACGTTCTGCTGTTGTTCTTGTTTCACTTTATCAGAGTCACAAAATGTGATATAAAACCTTTAGACAGCCATGGATGTTAAATTCTGAGCTCATCGAATTTCCTCCGTTCTTGTACCTAATCCCTCCAGAAACACTAGCCACAAAACCCTTAGAAAAATCCCAATATTTGGTCTCCCAAATGTTCCCTGACTCTCCTCTTTCTCTGGATTTCCCCCTCAGAAGGGCTCTCCCTTCCCATTTCTCTCCATAGGGACTCCCCCTTCATCCATGATGTGATGTCTGCATGATGTCCCACCCCATTTGAGCCTCCTATCCCAGCTGGGAGCCAAAGTGGAATTCAGCATCACTGTCAATGCATAGAGAGGACTGGATTTGATAGCAGGTGCTCTGCCACACCAAGGACATAATCAGTTTTTAATCTTACAGCACCCACCTCCTCTCTCCATGCTGCAGACACAATCACTGACTGCCTCAGGTAAAAGCTTGCTCTGGAGTGTTTCCCTTCTGCCCTGGGACTTCTTGCCTTTCTGCTTTGCTCAGCCACCACACAGGTGAGACCCCTGATTTATGTGACGTGTGTTTCAGCATCTGGGTTTGCTGCTCTTCTCGCATTTCTGGACATTTGCTTGAAGGCTAACAGAAGTGGGAAGCAGCACGGCGTTGCTCTCACAGCCTGGAACACACTGTTGTCCTAGAGTGGCCCTGAAGTTTCTTAGAGTGAGTTTCAGAACTTGTTCAGGTGCTTGGAGACAATGGCTTGGTCTGCTGAAGTTCAGGTCAAGGCAGGATTAGGTCCTCAAGTTGTAAAGTTCCTCGGCCTCAGCCCAAAGCAGTTACCTGGTGAAACACAGAGTGGCGAGACCATTTAATTAACCTGAAATCTCCCACTGGCACAAAATTAAAGTTCTTTTGCCAGAATCATTAGTAATTTGCAAGCTCTGTTCGGCAGGAGAGTAACAGATCCTGGATCAAAGGTGCCCTTTCCAGGAAATGACAGCCCCTGCGCTGGGGAGGGGAGGCACTCCAGAATTCATCCGACCAAGCAGAGCAATTTGGAATCTGTCACGCTCCAAAGTCTGCTACCCTCGCTGTCACTGCACACAAAGTGCTGCAGGAGGAAGGTGCTGCTCTGCCGTCCTGCCCCTCCCAAACCTGGCCTACAGCTTGGTTTGAGATGTGCTTTAACAGACACGTTCCAGCCCTACACACAGGCAGTGGCAGGGAGCAGAGGAAGCAGATCCCTCGCTGTTTTCCTTCTTTAGTCATGCCCCAAACTAGGAAAAGCAATTATGCATTGCATATATCATTTATCCTGGAGTCACAGGGTGCTTTAGGCTGGAAGGGACCTCAAAGCTCATCTCATTCCACCCTTTGCAGGGACACCTTCCACTAGCCCAGGTTGCTCCAAGTCCCATCCAACCTGGCCCAGTATTGCACTTGGGCAGTTTTCATTTTTCTTTATTAAGAGACATGCAAGTAAACAATTAACATATCAGATAATTGCATACTTTATGCATTTGGATAGTCCTTTTTTCACCACATTGCTTGGAAAAGAAAAGGAAAAATTTCTTCACTGAAAGGGTGGTTAAGTATTGGAACAGGGAAGTGTCACCTTCCTGCCCGGGCAAGTGTCCCCATCCCTGGAGAGATTTAACAGCTGTGTAGATGAGGCACTTGGGGACATGGGTGAGTGGTGGCCTTGGCAGTGCTGGGGGAACAGTTGGACCTGATGATGTCAGAGGGATTTCCCAAACGAAATGAGTCTGTGATTCCATGTTCCATCAAGCTTCTCTCCAGGACTGAGAGCAATGCTCAAGGCAGAGCCGAGGTGTCCCAGGGAATCTCTGCTGGGAATAGCAAAGGTGACATCACAGGGTGGGTTATCTCAGCAGCCCCACTGCCTGCCACCCTCCAGCAAACAACAACAGCATAATTCCACTTTAAACAGTTATGTTTGGAGTCTATCGAAGAGTAAACCTGGACAAATGCAAGCTGCGCTGCCTATTTTCTCAGGAAAATGTAACATTCCCTGTTATGTCCTGTAAAAATGAAAACCCATTCAAAGTGCTGGCACCCTCTGCAGGAGGAGAAATCCTTTCTGGGAGTAAATTTCTAAATTTAGGGAGCAAAAAGACTTCTGGGGACTCGAGCCAGAACAATCAGGAGCCCTCTGTGACGATGCCTTGCAATGTGCACTGGTCCCACAGTTTGTTGCACGGATTCCTTCAATAGAGGAAAAGGGAATAATGGACATACAGCTTTTGTCTTGTGATTATTGCCTGTCAGGTGCTGTGCAAGGAAAAATCCAGCACAGCTTAAAAGGGAGCACGCACGGATAAAAAACCAAGTGCACGCATTCATATCTCTGCGTCCCTGCAATGGAGCACAGCTGAGATGGGGAAGAGATGGAAAGATCAAGAAAAATCTGAAAACCATTGTGATGAACTTGCCCACAGCATCTTGAAGTAATAGATGAGACAAATGAGCCTCTTTGAAGCCTGTAGTTTCTTTAAACAGCTTGTCAAGACAAGGAGAGCTGAGGCTGAGCTGCCAAAAGACAATATTTGCCCTGTATCTTTACAAGGACCAGGAGCTCCCAGTTAAGCGGAGCTAAAGGTAATTGAATTAAAAACCCATAGAAATGTCAGATCTGCAATTTGAAGATGGAAAAAATGGGCTGTGCTAAAGATGATTCACTCAGATTTTTTTTTTTTTTTTGGGGTCATATGGAGAATTTTAAGTGGAAAGCAGCCCATGTTCCAGCTTGTGACAGCTCACTGCTAGGATGGCATTTTCACATTTCCACAGACTGGATGTGGCTGCCACAGCTCCTGACTCCAGGACATTGACCCTGTCAGGTCGGATCAGATCTCCACAGCCCTGCTGGATCCACAGGTGGATCAGGACTGAGATATCCCTCAGCTGGAACATCCAGGTGACACAGAGAGCTCTCTGCTAACAAATGATTTCATCTTTGGGGTTTAGTCTAAAATAAATTTACAACTGGTTTGAGGTTTTTTCCTGAATTTCTTCATTTAAAAAATTAAAATAAGTTTCTGTCTCAGTACTCAGCCCTGTTTTCTAAAGGATCACAGGGTAACTCAGGCTGGAAAGGGTCTCAGGAGGTTTGTGGTCCAGGATGCTCTGCCTGGGCACTGTGGTCTCCCCTGCTCTTCCCCCCGAGCTCCCCTGGCCAGGCAGGCCCGGCCCAGGGCAGGGCTTTGCACCCATGAGGTGCTGTTGTGGCTTTAATGCCTCACAAAGGTCCCCCTTTGCAGGATGAATGGCTGAACCCCAAATTCCTCCAGGCACAGCCTCCAACTCCTCCTGGCTTCACTTGGCTTGGCTAAAGATGTTCATGCTCCACCCCAGTGCAGCCACCTGGGTGTGACAACACCCTCAGGACACGCTCTAGACCGCATTCACCCCAAAACAGAGCCTTAGCTCAGCCTCCACGTCCTTCATAAGCAGGGAAATCAAATCCTTTGGCACTTCTGGGGTGCTCTCAAGCCAGTCCATCCCTGTCCTACAGAGCTTTCCTGTTCCAGAGCTGCACTTTGGGTAGTTTGAAAGCGGCAGTGCAGTGAGAGCCAGCACAATCCCCCGCGTGGCTCAGCCACCTCCACCTCCCAGAGCAGACACAGCTGGAGTCTGGAGCAGAGGAGGGACCTGGACCAGTTTTCCCAGGGCTCCATTAGTGCTGTAATCACCCAATTATCCATCCACTCAGCTCTGTACCCATCATAAGCACCAGTGCAGTGTTTCAGCTGTGAGGCAGAAATCTTCCTTTCCAAACCACCACTGGAAACAGCTAATGCTGATTTGGTTTTTATACTGACTCTTCTTTCAGGAAAAGAATACTTGGGTTACAATCTAATGAAAGATTTCTCAGAGAATATATTTCACCTCTAGCACAGCCATCAAAAAATATATTTAGTTTCAGGTAGAATAAAAGAGGTAAATCTGGTTTTACTTATTTAGATCAGAAATTACCTTTCCGGGCATTTTTAGATGTTAATTTTGTCTTCAAATTTCCTCCTTCCTACTGCCTGCCCACCACTGGCGTGGTCTGAGAGTGATTCCACATCACCAGTTATAATCTTGATGGTTCTTGCAACGCTCTGTCCTATAAATTCAACAGCCTAAGGGGTGCGCTTTCCAGAAGAAAACATCTGCCTTCAGTTTCTGCCCCCTCTGCCCTTTCTCTGTTCCCTTTTCAATGTCATTGCAATTACAAAATATCCAAAGCCGGGTTGGATGGGCTTGGAGCCACCTGGGATAGTGGAAGGTGTTTCTGCCCATGGCAGGGGGTGGCACTGGGTGGATTTTAAGGTCCCTTCCAATCCAAATCCAGCAAGGCAAAACAAGCCTCCTTTTAACTCAAGTATAATTAAGCACCTCATTTTTAATCTAACTTTTTAATAGGTGACAGTCTTTGCGCTGAAGGGAGGATCCAACAAGCCCAAAAATACCATGTTGCTCTTTTATTTAATGGGAAAAGATGAATATTATGTCTTTGGAGCACTCTATGTACAGCCATAGGAGTTATATTTATTCATGCTGCCGCCCCAACATGGGGACATGAAATTAGTACAAGAGATAAAAAAGGATGCTTTTATGCATATGTTATGAAATTTATGTATGCACCTTTGCTCACATTGTTCCAAAGGGAGAATTTTTCACAGTAGGCATCAGTTGCTTCATTAGCACAGAATAATTAAAACTCACTGCAGGGAAAATTCCATAACCCCACAGCAATTATATGGGGAGAGTTCTTGGTTACTGCACCGACAATGCAAAAATAACTTCTGGGTAGGTTACCAAAAAACACCAGCTACTCAAAAGTGCCTGGGAACAGAAAGACTCCTCAAGCAAGTGAGAAAATGAAAACAGAAAAAACCCAAGTATCTAATAGCCATCAGTAAGGTCCAATCAAGCAGTGTATTAACTGCTTTCACTTCATTTTTCAGACTCGGTTCTTCTATTGATTTATGTAGATCCCTGAACCTTGAGAAATACATTTGGTATAATTAGACAGCAATAGCAACTCCAGACTTCATTAATAATCATGAAAGAGTTCATTCGCTACCAATAGGAACTCATTTACAGTGCACGGCTTTTTAGTGCTCATAAACAAACATCTATCAACGTTCAGCACGTCTTAGGCTTTTAAAAAAATAATTTAATAACCTTGCCTGGTCTAGAAAAAGTCAAAATTCTCCACAGGAAGATGTTTTTACCAGCAGAATGGTTGACAGAAAGTGTCTGTCAACACCAACGGCAAATCTTAATTAGACTGGGTTTGGTGAAATTTAAAAATGACCGCCATTCATGGATTTCATTTTGCACTTCCCATTTTATTTTGGTACCAATATTCTGATACAAGACTTCTTTTTCATTCTGTTTCATCCTTAGTATTTCCCTTTCCCTTGTACTGCATCAAACCCTATTTTCCTGAGGGTGTCCTGGGGGTAAGGGGCCAATGGGATCCTGGGGAAAGCATTCCCAGCAGGTCAGGGAGTGATCCTATTTAGCCTTGCATCAGGTTTATTCTGCTGGGACTCAGGAGAGGTCATTTTGTGGGCTGGACACAAAAATCCCAAAACTTTTCTTCTTACCTTACTTTATCTTTAGAAAAATATTAATAACCTCCCAATATGTTTGGACTTGGTGTTCTACATGGGTCACAAAGTTTTCACAGACACATTTTTTCCAGTGAAGAAGCTGCTGCCCGTATTTGAAGTGAATTTGGGAGAGCCTTCATGAAAACGATGGGAAGCTGTTGGATCTCCTGCACTGGCTGTGCCTGCTGAGTCCACAGATAAAGGGTGGAAGTGGCACAGAGCATTCCACTGTTGGGAGTTTTTGACAACAAATAAAAGTTTGATGGAGATCAGGAAACGGATTCCACATTTGAGTTGGTTTTAGGAGCATGGAAAGGAGGGAAAAACCAAAAAGAGAAGGAAGAAGAGGAGGTAAACAGGAATCCTGTCAGCGTGCTGCAGTCATGAAGCCACATAGAAGGTGTTTGTGTTTATTCTGCCCAACTGTGCCAGCAGAAGGTGTGAAAAGATGGAAGGGAGATTTATGTGAAACAATTAATAGAGCATTCAACTCATTTCTTCCCAAAGTGGGTCTCTAAAAAGCCTCAGCTTCTGAGGTCAGTCTCAGTCATGAACTGCTGCTTTGTCTAGCTTCGAGAAGACATCCTTCTGCATCCCAAAAAAATCCATCAAATCCTCACTCCATGCTTCTGTCCTAAATATGAACTTAAATCAAACCTTAGCCATGTCCCTTTGAATCAGCCCCTTGCCTGTGAATCCTTTAGGTTACCTGCATTTCCATGAATGGGTCCAGAATGAAAATCAGCAAGAAAAGTGTTCCCAAAACACATTAAAAGTCTTATTTATGTCATTTCTTAATGGCCACAACATTGCACTCCTTCACACTGGAGTAAATTAACAACTAAACAGGGGAAAATGCAGTGAAGATCCTGCCTGCTGCAAAAAATTACACGGAGAACTTGCTTTATTAACTTCTGCAAAGCTTTCAGGGAATGGAAAGGGAAAACAAATCCCCTTTTCGGGTCATTTAAGCCGGTTTATAATGGACAAAATTACATCAAGCCACCATAAACAGATTTGTACAGGTGTAAGTGAAGTAGAGCCTGAATTACTGTGACATTTTCAAATTCAATTAAATGACTGAAAAATGTCTTTAATGTGAACCTCTGTGCTTGGGTCCATTACACGGTGGACTGTATTTGCTGCTGTGATAGGAGATTGCTGCGATACATAATCCATACCCAGCAGGATGGAGCAGAGGCAGAGCCCCTGTTTCCAAAGGTCTGCTCTCATTAGCTTGACATGGAACTACTCCTGTTTACAGCACAGTTCTGGACACCAGGCAAGACCTTAATTCTGAATATTTGAGAACTGAGGATCCTGAAGACGACTTTACTGTACCTTTTATTAAGCACTGCAGTAGTGACTTGGGACACAAAGCAGGGGCAGTGACAGAGAGATTTGCAGACACACTAAAAAACAGCAGCGAGAGCAGAGTTCAGTCAAGGCAAATGCCAGGGTGATAAACTGGGAAGATAAAGAGAACTTCTGATAGGGCAGGAAAGTTAAACCAGTGGAATAAATCTCCTGCTCCGGGGTAATGTCCCGAAGCAGGAGTTTACCTGATGAGTGAGTATGATCTCCATCCCCGAATATGGCATCAGCTTCATGCCCCACCACACACCTCTCTGGCTGTTATTCAGCATCACACTCATCGCTTCTAAGTGGGCAGAGCCATGTTCACTCTGTCAGCTTCACTTACTCGGGATGTGCCATTCCTGAACCTATTCCCGAGTGCTTTTTTCCAGCCACTCTAGGAGTGTGCGGGGAGCCATGGCTAGTGACTGGCAAAATTTAATTTGCTGCACTTCTTCTTACTGCAGCCGCTAAAGACAAGTGGTCCAAAGAAAGTGAGACTTCAGCTGTGGCTGGAAATGTCCAAGGCCAGGTTGGAGGGAGTTTGGAGCAACGTGGGCTAGTGGAAGGTGTCCCTGCCCATGGCAGGGGGTGGCACTGGATGGGCTTTAAGGTCCCTTCCGTCCCAAACCATGCTGGTATTCCACAATTCTACCAACTCCTAAGGCCTGGACAGCTCCAGTCTTGCTCCAGCCCGTCACCCGTCAGATCAAACCCACTGAGCTCGCACGAGTGTGGTGATTCATATGGATTCTGTAAAACACATTAGGAAGCTTTTCAGAAATAAACCTCTAAAGAGCACACAAATTCTCATTCTGGCAATGGAATGTGCCTAACTGGCATTTCTGTCTTGAAAAATCCAGTCATTTTTGGCTCTGATAGTATGAGGTAGTTACTATAAACAAGGGTTCTCTTTTCCTATTTTTATCAAATAAATCTCTCTGAAAGGATGAATTTCAAGACCTGGACCTCAGCACTCTGCTGGAAGAGAATCCCAGGATCCCAGAGTGGCTCAGGCTGGAAGGGCCCTCAGTGGCTCCTCTGGTGCCTCCTCCCTGCTCCAGCAGGGCCATCCCAGAGCCCAGGGCACAGGATTGTGTGCACCCAGCTCTGGAATATCCCCAGGGAGGAGACCCCCCAGGCTCTGTGCACAATCTGTTCAGGGCTGGGCCCTGCCCAGGGCAGAAGCTCTGCCTCCCGTGCAGGGGAATTGCCGGGCTCAGGCCCTGCCCGTGGCTCTGGGGCCATTGCTGGGCCCCCGGAGCAGAGCCCGGGCCCTGCTCGGAGCCCTCCCTGCAGCCAGGGACAGCCAGGCCCGAGGGCCCCTCTCAGCTGGGGCTCCTCTCGAGCCTGAGCAGCCCCAGCTCCCTCAGCCCTTCCTGGGCACCGAGATGCTCCAGGTCCTTCAGGATCTTTGTCACCATCAAGAAGCTCGTGAGCATCCTGAATCACACCAAGGCATTCCAGGCCTTTCCCATTCCACATGTGCTGGGCTTGGCTCACCACCCACCTCAGCAACACCCTGGGAGCCCCATTTGCATGGCTAGTACCAGCCTGCTCAAACACAGCTTGATTTGCTAAAATAGAGCTTTAAAAACAGTCATAAAAGTGGTTCCCAACATATTCTCCCTGTTTTCTGTCCATTCTGCTTTTTCCACCTGATTCATACACAGCAAAAGGTGTCAGCTTTGAGAGATGGTTGTATCAGTGATGCCAGGAGGAAACCTGGGCTTCCCTCTTCCCTAAGGCTCACCATGACTTTAAGCCTGAGGATGTCCACAGAGGCGCCCATGAGGGCCTTACCAGACTACAGGAGTGAACACTGTTAATAATTTAATGACTCTCCATGAGAAGTTAGCCATGTCAGGCTGGATCATCCCAAAAGAGGGATCTTGAAGCCCAGCATCAGGTGGTGAGTGAGGGATACAGTCCCTAGATCCCACTCCACGGGGATCTCACGCCCCAACACAACTTAGAGGAGCTCACTGAGCTCCTGCTCTCACATCTTTGTGTGTCTGTCATTCCAACGATGCCAGCAGCTCAATTAACTCCGGCAGATATTATCCATATGCTTAAGCTCTTTATGGGATTGCAGTCCAAGCTATTAGCAGCACTATAGTTTACTGACTGAAATAGATTTTTACTTTGTAAATATTGTCAGATGGAAAGGCTCAGCTTGGTTGTGAGCAGGAGAAACATGGGCAGGGAGCACAGGATAAATACTCCACAGTTTGTATTTTATATTGCATTATTCAAAGGAAAAAAACCTCACAACAACAACCCCATGGCTGTCCCATACCGAAGCCATTGGAGGGTTAATTAAGTTTCTATCCAAAAAAAAAAAAAAAATAAGGAATACATGGTGTAGGTAAACTCTCCTTACCACTCCTCCCAGCCAAAGTGGACAATGAGAAAAAATTTCTCTCTTAAATAGTTGTAAATTTTAAACTGTGAGCAAAACAGTTTTATTTTTAGTTATTTGCAATTAAATAGGAGCCCTAACAAATTTCAAGAAATAAGCAGGGCAAGGGAGGAGTTTGGTGTCTAATTTTTAAAATAAAAGTCTATTTCATCCTGAAATACAAAAGAGTGGACTGTGGTTCATCTAAAAATGTATCTAAATTGAAAAATCTGGTTAAAGGGATAAATAACTGCAGGAAAAACAACACTTAAAAACATTTTGAACTGCCCCAAAATGTAACATCGTCTACTTAATTTCACTGGGAACAACAAAAAAAATCACTATTTTTTTGCACTGAATTTCAATGTTGTAGGGGAATCACAAAATTTGACTCCAGGGCTAATCCTATATGTCTTATATGCTCAGGAGAAGTAAAGGTTCCAAGCTCCCTATTAGCATAAAATAAATCCATTTAAAAACCAGTCAGGCCAGTAAGAACAGTTGCAATCAACTAGCATGACTTTCTGCAAGAGAAAAGTTTCCTTGTTTTCCTCTAGAGGATACTTTTCAGGAATTTTCTCCAACACAAAATCTAAAAGCCCTGACAGCAACAGGGAAAATAGCATTACCTTTGCTATGTGACTGCTCTGCTACTAGAAATACACGCATGTATGCCTGGTTTGCAGTCTAAATTTATTTGGTTTAGATGGGAGGAATTAAATGTATTCAGGATTTTGCTGCCTTTCCTAATTTCCTGTTTGCCAGGAAACATCAGCAAACACGTCCGTAAAACCCAAGTGAAACATTTACCACCAGACCTGATCCCTCAGAACTGCACTTGCACCTCAGCTGAATGCAGGCAGAAAGGCAACATCCTTTAAACACCCCTGTTACCCAGCAAAGGTTGTTGAGAATGTCCCCATAAAACATATGTTCAAGGCTATTAATTGTATGGCAGGAGATGAAATCTCAGTAACGTGTCCCCATTACGCACAAACCCCAGATGCTGCGTCAACAAAACCAGTTTCACCCAGTGCTGGTTGGCGTAACTACCCAAAATCTGCAAGATGCCTTTCCGGGATGCTTGCACTGAGGCAGGAGAGTTCAGCAGCTCACGGGCAGGTTGTTTCGGAGACCAGTGCAATAAGGAAAGGGATTCTGTAAAGAGGGTGGTAGAGAAAGACACAGGACCCTACAAAGTTGGTGAAAATGCCTGGGACAGGAGGGTGTACAGTCAGTGCACTCACACTTCACTGACGTCCAAGAAATTTAAGTTTGAAATTAGACTGCCCTGCAATTATTTTTCCTGAATCAGGACCTACAGTTAGACTCCTTAGGGTTAACAACCAAAGTTCAGTTTGAACACCTTTAAAATGATGAAGGTATGGAGGATGGAAAGGTTTTTGGCCACCTGAACTGGGCTTTCCTGATGTCAAAGACACTCCGTCTGGAGACAGATTTGTGAGCCACCAGTTTAAGGTTAGGGGTGTAAAATGAAAGGAAATGTTTGGTTTAAGGGGATTTGGACAATAAAATGGAAACGATCAAACCTGAAGGGGACTGGTCAAAAGAAACGCCAGAAAGAAGAGCTGGGGACCTCAGAGCTGGGGTCACCAGCACAGGAAAAGCATAGATCTGTTGGAGCAAGTCCAGAGGGGGCACCAAGATGATCAGAGGGATGGAGCAGCTCTGCTGTGAGGAAAGGCTGGGAGAGCTGAAATTATTCAGCCTGGAGAAGAAAAGTGTCAGTGTGACTCAGTTGTGGTCTTCCAGTGACTGAAGGGAACCTACAGAGAACATGGAGAGAGAGTGTTTACAAGGGATGGAGTGAGAGGACAAGAGAGAATGGCATCACACTGGAAGAGAGGAGAGATTGAAATCAGATATAAGGAAGGAATCGTTCCCTGTGAGGGTGGGGAGGCCCTGGCACAGGGTGCCCAGAGAAGCTGTGGCTGCCCCTGGATCCCTGGAAGTGTCCAAGGCCAGGCTGGATGGGGCTTGGAGCCACCTGGGCTAGTGGAAGGCGTCCCTGCCCATGGCAGGGGAAAACCAGATGACCTTTAGGGTCCCTTCCAACCCAGGCCACTCCATGATACTGTGATGATTCTATGAAGGTCATCATAATGGGTACATAATCCATGGGATCAGACTGGAGATTTCCAGTCTGAAATATTGAATACCGTGTGATATCTGCACAAGCTCTGACGGATCAATCTCAGGAGAAAGTTCTCCTGAAGGTGCTGAGGTGCCCAGGGAATGAACCCAGCTGCCAGTCAACAGAAAGAACCAAGACACAAATTTCACTGTGTGACAAAAACTCCAGGCATGGACCATGTGTTGGATTCACAGGAGAGATCCTTTGTCCAGTGATGGTTCCGCGCCACCACCAATGTGCATCCCTTCTGGTGCCAGGCCTTGATCAAGATTGGATTTGTTCTTAAAAGTATGGAGTGATGTCATCACATGAGTCATCCTCTCAGAACCAGGAGTGCAAGGAAAGGGAAAGAGAGATGGTGATTAGTCAAATGTTTACATTGTTTCATTTAACATCTAGGTTCACATGCTAGACCCCATCAATTAACTTACATAGCACTTGAATTATCATTTATTTCTCTTAGAAAGCCAGATTGTGTTTAGTCTGCCTCTTTCTTGAACCTTCTGGAAAACGAAGTTCTAAAGGGCAGAAGTGGCACAAAAATAATTGCACTGACTTTCTGTGACTATATGCTTTTTAATTGCAGATTTTTCCTTCTCAAATCAGAGCGAAAAAGAGCAACTGATGACTACAGCTGGATGAATACTGCAATCATTACCCTTGTTACAATGATATATTTCAATAACAACCACAATTCTTGATCCCCATGGATGGCTTTATAATGACCATGGATTATGCTGAGAAAATGCTATTCCTAATTTTATTCTTAATGGAGTGTGAAAGTCTTGCTCTGTGGTGGAGGCTAATTGTCACTTTAGATGTAATTTCCATCACTCAAAGAACATGTATGCTCCATGTATTAATTACAGGATACCACGATGGCGTGCGTTGACAAGAGATGGTGGATTTCGGACTTCCAGCCAAATGGAGCAGTTCCCCCTCTAGAAAAACTCTCATTATCATTTACCAACAGCACATTTTATCATAGGTAGAATGTGGCCGTGTTCATGGCCTTCAGAACATTTGGTATCTGCATAATTAAACTAATCAATTGCAGAGCAGTAGTCAAAAGTCAAATCTTAATGAACTGGAAAAATGATACTTCAATTTGCTGTCTCCAATCCCCAAATTAGCATAATAAACACAATGTACTTCTAATCTGTGAAAAAAATAGCGTTTTTTCCTTATTCTTAGATGGCTACTGTGTATTACAGACATTCTTTTCAGTGGCTTCGTGAACCATCAGCTAGTTTTGAGTAATTTAATAAAATGAATGTAAATATGTTATGCAAAACCCACAACATCTTGTGACTTTTGCTGAAAATAGGATTTTGTTCCAATTTTTTGTTGCTGTTGTAATGAATTTTCCATTCTATTTAATACATATACAGGACATATTTCCCAGTGGGTGGGTACCCACTGGGAGAGACTGAGTATCCTTAAGGAATCCAGGGAGTTGACTGGCAGAGGTCAGAAGTGACTTTTAATCCCCTCTTTCCTCCGCCCTTGGTGCATGGAGAGGGATTTGATTGTGATGAGCACAGTGATAAAGGTAACAGAAATCGATGTTGTTCTCCATGCTGCAGCCATGTCCATCACTAGTCAGGATCCAAGTCCATCCTGCCTGGCTCTGCTGGAATTCAGGTCACAGCCTCCAAGGGCTGCCTGCGGCAAATGATGGGAATTGATTTTTCCCCCTCATTTTACTTATCAGAAAATGCAACAGATCCATTAAACATTGTTTGCTGAGATGGAACTGCAGGTTCTCCCCCTCTGCTCTGCCCTGGTAAGACCCCACCTGGAGCTCTGTGTCCAGTTCTGGTGACCCAGACACAAGGACATGGAGCTGTTGGAGCAAGTCCAGAGGAGCCCATGGAGTTGCTGAGGGGGCTGGAGCACCTCTCTGATGGAACCGGGATGGGAGAGCTGGGAATGTTCAGCCTGGAGAAGGGAAGGTTGTGTGGAGACCTCACAGCACCTTCCAGGACCTGAAGGGGCTACGGGGAAGCCAGGGAGGGACAGCTCATCAGGAGTGACAGGACACAGGGAATGTCTTCCCACTGCCAGAGGGCAGGGATAGGTGGGATATTGGGAAGGAATTGTCCCGTGTGAGGGTGGGCAGGCCCTGGCACGGGGTGCCCAGAGAAGCTGTGGCTGCCCCTGGATCCCTGGCAGTGTCCAAGGCCAGGTTGGACGGGGCTTGGAGCACCCTGGGCTGGTGGAAGGTGTCCCTGCCCATGGCAGGGGGTGGAACTGGATGGGCTTCAAGGTCCCTTCCAACCCAAATCATTCCCTGATTCCATGATTCCATGACAGAGGCCAGGGATATAATGAGAATCAGAGTCCTGCTGCCTCGCCTGAAATTGTGAAATCACAGAAAGCAAAATTCGGCCCAGAGCAATACTGCTGCCCCAAATCAAGGGTAAAAAAAAAAAAAAAACAAACCCTAAAATAAAAGATTATTGAAAAATAACTCAGTCACCAGAAGGTATTACCTAAGGGAAGGGGGATGCTGAAGGATCCTAAGCCAGTTTGCTGGGACATACTCATAAAGGATCATCCTCCTGTCTGCAAACATGTGGAAGTGTGAATATTCCATCAGATCTCCACAATAAACCTAATCTGTATTGCACCAGTGCCCTACCTCATTTTAGCAGTGCAAAATAGCCAAAGCTTTAGAGAATAGCTCAGCCATCTGCGCCTGCAGGTGTTTACAATACAGAATAAATTAAGAAGTGACAAGGCATTGAGAAGGTTACAGTTGAATAATTACCAGGGAAAGCTCAAAATCTTATGCACCATTTCAGCTCCTGAAGATGGAGTAGCTTCCTCTGTCCTTTTAAAATCATTTTCCACTCTTGCTTAGTTTGCCCTTCTGTCTGAAGGACACCTCTCTTCTTCAAATACAGAAATTAAGTTATGTCAATTCTTGTGCTAAGAAGCCTTTTTATTCCTTTTTGATTTAATTGATGCAGGAAATTCAGCTCCCAGTGTGGAGCACAAAGCCCTGTGCTTGCCCAATCACATCCATGACAGCCTAGAACACCTTCTGGCTCTGGTTTTCTTTCTGAAAACCTCTAGAAAAGTTCAGTTTAGACATTGTGAAAAGAAATACATGGAAATATGTGGGATCTGGGACATTCCCAAGGCTTTCTTCCTGATTATGGACCTGTTGCATGGAATGACATTCTTTACTCAGAGGGAGATTAGGCCCTGACACAGGCAGGCCAGAGAAGGTGTGGCTGCCCTTGGATCCCTGGAAGTGCTAGAAAAGAAAAGGGAAAGGGAAAAGGAGAAGGGAAAAGGGAAAGGAAAAGGGAGAGGAAGAGGAAGAGGAAGAGGAAGAGGAAGAGGGAGAGGGAGAGGGAGAGGAAGAGGAAGAGGAAGAGGAAGAGGAAGA
>VXBT01006763.1:170266-224003 GCA_013400235.1 Oriolus oriolus
AGGAAGAAGGAAGAAGGAAGAAGGAAGAAGGAAGAAGGAAGAAGGAAGAAGGAAGAAGGAAGGAGGAAGAGGAAGAGGGAGCAGGAGAGGAAGAGGAAGAAGGAAGCAGGAGAGGAAAAGGAAAAGGGAGAGGGAAGAGGAAGAAGGAAGAAGGAAAAAGGAAGAGGAAGAGGAAAAGGGAAGAAGGAAGAGAAAGAGGAAAAGGAAAAGAGAAATGAAAAGGGGAAGAAAGATGAAGAGGAAAAGGAGAAGGGAAGAAGGCAAAGGAAGAAAGAAGAGGGAGAGGAAAAGGAAGAGGAAAGGGAAGAGGAAGGAAAGGAAAGTTAAAGCCTTTTAACAGGGAGATAACGATCAGAAATTTTGCATAACCTATGTGATATTGAGGCCTGTGTCTGGCCATGGCAGTGGATTTAAGGATCTCTGGAGGCAAACCATACACAGGACTGAAGAAATGAGGAATTAAACACTCTGGGCTCTTCCTCACGTGGCATAAGCTTTCTGTGATATTCACAGAAGTCTGGGAACACACACGGCCACAACGAGCACCTGCCCAAATCCATCTTTCAGGAGTTTCATCCTAAATACCAGCTTCCCAAAGTAATTCCCTGTCTGTAACTGCCTGGAGAGAGGCAGAGCCCTGGGAAGAGCACTGCAGGGGAGCTGGCAGCCGTTGTTATTGGTGCCTGGGCTGAGCACTCACAACAACCATTTCCAGAGGGATAGAAGAGGAGTTTCATCTCCCACCAGGTGTAGTTTGGCCCAGGGCAGTCCCTCCCCAGCATCCACCATCCTGGAAAATGAGACTTCTCAGGTCTAAGGATGCAGAATTTCTTCTGAGAGGTAAATAAAACTCCTTGGGGTTTTAATTTTACAAACCTGCAGTGCTGCAATGAAGAGAAGCCTGGTATCCATCACCTGCAGGAAAGGGAGGGGTCTGTAGGGTCCCACATGCTTTGCAGAGGTGCACAATCAGCCCCTGGGCTTGAGGCACTGACTTTGGAGCCACAGGGTTTCCCAGCTCTTTATTCCTTTATCCCAGACTCATTAAGTCCATATTTTGGTCAGACATTAAAAAAGGCAGATTTCTCCAGCACTTATTAAACAAAGCAGTTGGTAGGATCCTGGCTAGACATCAGTCGTGGCTGAAGCAGAAGATTTAGCTGGGCCAGTAACACAGCAGCACAAACTGGGTTACCTCCCCATTCAGCTGCCAAAGCAGGAAAGAAAAATACTCAGAATTAAATATATAACAGTACAAAAAATAACAGCAGACCTGGACATGTGTTATCTCTGTAAAGCAGATGTTTTTACTATGTCACATACTGGCTGGTGTGCAGAGGAACTAATAAAGTGATTTACAGCTGTAATTACACTTATTTTATCATATGGGATGAACTACACCGAGGTGCAAATCCAGCAAACCCCGCTGAACATTCCTAATAAAGGAATTCAGTCTTAACCTTGAGCAAGACTGATGGGTGGGGGTTGACATACAAAAGGCTACTTTTTATTGATTTAGCATGTTCCTCCCCAAAAAGGGGAGCAGCCAGATGCAGCAGAACCCAGCAGCCCACACATGGCTTTTAGTCCATAGGTTCATCCAGAGCCAAGAGTGTATTCCCAGTTGGCACATGTGTATACACCCAAAAATGATAATAATTTTTTCCTCTCAATTAGCACCATTAAATTATTTGGTTCAGTTTTTTTGCAGCTTTTGGAGTGCAGCTACAATGGATCAGAATCCAAAAAACCCATGTATCCACCAGCAGATTTCAGCAGCAATTTTGGGGTTTGGTGTTGTACCACAGGGTTTAGTCAGTCTTAGAGAATTGGGATTGTTCAGCCTGGAGAGGAGAAGCTTCAGGGTGATCTAATTGTGCTTTTCCAGAAGGAGACAGCAGGAAAGGTGGAGTGACAAGACAAGGGAGAATGCCTTCACACTGACAGAGAGTAGGTTAGGTGAGATATTGGGAAGGAATTCTCCCCTGTGAGGGTGGGGAGGCCCTGGCACAGGGTGCCCAGAGAAGCTGTGGCTGCCCCTGGATCCCTGGAAGTGTCCAAGGCCAGGTTGGATGGGGCTTGGAGCAGCCTGGGCTAGTGGAAGGTGTCCCTGCCCATGGCAGGGGATGGAAATGGATGGGCTTTTATGTCCCTTCCAAGCCAAACCATTCTGTGATTCTATGATAAATCAGGTATCAGGTAAAAGGTCTAGAAAGGTAAAAATATTTCTAATTCATGTATTTCCTTCTTAGGTTTTGAAATGAAACTTTATTTTATGGTCAAACCCAAGCAGAGTGGGTCAGTTGCTCAGTTTCTTGCAGTTCCTAATCAGGCATTGAACTTGGGTGAGCTTCACGTTTTTCCTACCTAAGGCAGTAATCTGGACCTTATCCTAGCAGGAACCTCTAAAGAGGTCAGGAAAAGCCCACCTCCTTCTTCTCTCAGACCTTCAGTGGTCAACTGGCATGAAAAAGCCACGGCCAATCATAGAAAAACCAGCTAAAGACAAGCAGAGACAAGTTTTCCTTCATTTGCCCAGCTGTCAGGCCAATAGAACTCCACACCACTCCAGTGTACGACTCAACCTATTTGAGCAGTCAGATCAGTTCTTGAGCATTTGTAGGATTATCCAATTAAAATGTTAGCAGGCAAATTGGACAGCATGGAATCACTCTACAGAAAATTGCATAAGGCAGGGTTTTTTCGCCAGTGTAATAAACCTTCTCCAAAGGCAGGCTGTCCTTTCATTCCCTTCTGATCGTTTTGTAAAGCTTTTGGTGTCTGTCTTTGAAAACCAAAAAACAAATTTTCCACCCAGTTTCTTTTCCTCCTTCTTGCATCATGGAGTTTGCACTAAAATAGAGTAGGGGGAAGGAGGGACGTGGTGTGAGAAGTGAAAAACCTCGCTTTTAAACGGCTGTTAGGGTTGCACAAAAAGCCAGGGCACTACAACAGCACAGGATTTTGGGGCAAGATAAGAAACACGTGACAGGTGAGGTGCAGTAGGAGGAAATAAATGGGGACAAAGTCTACTTGTAATGAAGTGTGGAAAATCCGTGACCACAAAGCCAACAAGTCACAGTACCACAGAATCTTGGAATAGTCTGGGTTGGAAGGGATCTTAAAGCTCATCCAATTCAAATCCCACACCATGGGCAGGGACACCTTCCACTGTCCCAGGTTGCTCCAAGCCCCGTCCAACCTCGCCTTGGACACTTCCAGGGATCCAGGGGCAGCCACAACTTCTCTGGGCAACAAACATTTGCTGCCAGTATTGTTCATGTCATTTTAACAATTAACATCTTGTTTCACAGTTATGGAAAAATATTAATTGGGGCAACAAAGATTTGCCATGGCATTTCAGGGCTTTTAATGTCAACCTGCTGGTATTTTAGCAGCGTGAGACAACGCTCACCCAGACGTGGGGTGCAAATGGAAGCGATCATTTATTTTTGCTGCACAAAATCCTGTGAAAAACAAACTCCAGATTTCCATGTTTGCTGGGAGTGGGGAACATCTCTGCGTGAGCAAGTTCTCATCTTCTCCCTCACACGCCAGAATTTCGCCGCCTGCTTCATCACACTGGCTTGTCTGACTCATCTCGGATCAACGGGAGCTTGACATTATCTCCAGGTCCATTATGAAATCCCTAACAGGGCTGGGGAGATGCACTGAGGAGCAGGGTAGGGGGGCAAAGCTTTTGTTCCACCCTGGCTCGGCGCAGCCCGCTCTAAATTGCGCCGTCACACCAAGCAAATAAACAAGCTGCAGCATTTTTGTGCTTCCTGCCTCTTGGGAATTTTTGTATTTCACATGTTTTACTGCAGCAGAAAACACAGAGCTTAATCAGGCTTTTTGTCTGAATTGTAATTGGAGTTTGGCCGTTTTCACCAGTTTTAACCACTTGGAACATGAAATTGCAGACTCGTGCATTCACGTGGACTCTGAGCTCGGCGGGCAGATGTGTTGGCTTTATTCACGTCACAGACCCACTTTGGACTCAGAAATGCCTTCATTCAGTGAGGTGCTGTCCAGCAGGAACAAAGAGACTGTAATTTGACACTCCTGAAACAAAGATCTGTGGGTTTGCTGCTGCGTCCCGGGGTTAACAGGGCACTGGAATGAAAGGCTAAGAAGCCTCGTGTCTGTCCTCTGATCTGCCATCCCCTGGGGATGGTCACGCCGGGCTCGTCCTCTCTGCTCCCTGAATACTAAAGAGAAATAAAATATTATTTACCACTGCAACTTCTCCAAATGCAAGAGAAAGTGGTACACTATGCACATAATTACTGTCTGGTGGCTCTAAGGCACAGTTTTTTCCCAGAGAGGAGAGGAATAAAAGTGTGTGTTCCTGCAAGAGATCAAAACCAGGGAGGACAGAACTATGGCAGAAAAAGAAATGCACACGGGTAATTGGACTTAGCAGAAATGTGATATCTCAGACAAACAGATAGAGGAAGTACTTTGTGAAAAATAAATGAAACGGAGACACAAGGGAAACAAACATAAATAAAAATAGATGGCATCAGTGTAACAGGCGTAGACTTACCTAAAGCTTGTATGTATTGACTCTAACAGAGGGCTCTGACTGCACTCTGCATTTAAAACTGCAGGACTGGGATCTGTGTGTTCCAAATCATAACCCTTTAGGTCCATGCTGAGTCTGAATATCCCCACAGGCACCAGATGATTTGGTTACCAGGTTTGGAGTCTCTCTGTAGTCTGGACAGCTTTGGGTTGCTTTGAGTCTGTTTTGAGCACAGAGATTTCCTCTTGTGGAATTTCTTCCATCACAGCACCAGGAAAGAACATATTGAAAATGAAGTCAGAGCTCCAAAACTTTTCAAACTTCTGTGGAAGACAATATATAGGGTAAGAATAGATAGAGCTTAGCAAGGAATGCATAGCAACAATGGGAAGTTTGCTTTCTGACAAAAGCCACAACTTTGATAATATGGGTCTATTTATAAAACTTGGGAAGACACAAAGATTAAAACCAAGTTCTTAAAATACATTTGTAAAGAAAGTTCAGATTTCCGTTTCCTCCTGATTCTAGGAAAGATAAAAGTTTGTGAATGTTACCACTCTCTATAAAGTTGGTTTTGGAGATTTTTTTCTCTTTGGGTAGAAAGTGAAACTGAGAAGCATTGAAGTGATCTATGAAAGGGGAAAGGCTCATTCATTCTTCACACAAAACACTGGGAATGAACCCACTCAGGTGGATTCCTGCCCTTCTGCAGAGCTGTGCTCCCTGCTGTCCCTGCTTTGGGAAAACATTCATTACACCCTTTCTTTCCAAAACTTTGAGCTTTTCTCCTCAGTGAGTCGAGGTTGCTCACATGTCAGGGATGCAGTCTGGGAAATAGCTCTGGAATACAAACAAGTCATACTCAACCCTGGATTCGCTTTCTCTGGGTGTCCAGAGAAAGAAGAACCCAGATTCATCCTGAGTCACCCTCAGCAGCAAGGTGACTCACCAGCACTGGTGTACATCATCACTAATGCAGCCCCAAAACCGGGGTGATCCTCTGGGTCTGCTTCAACTTTGCCTCTGGGTGTAAATGGAGTTTCCAAAGCATCAAGGTGAGCTTGGTGCCAAAATCAGAGTTCCTCAGTCCTCTCCTAATTCTATAACCAGAAAAACACTGCCATGGAGACACTCCCCTCCAAATCAGCCAAGTACCCCAGGATTTTTGCTGTGAATATCCCAACAGATCCCAAATTAACCAGCAGCCTCCTCAGGGAAGGAGAGGAGGTTCTGTTACCCCCAGAACCTTCTACCTCATAAGTTTTCGAAGCTCTTTAGATGCTTCCTGCTGTCTCTCCTTATCTGTTTGCCTCTGGTCCAGCTTCCATCCTCCCACTCTCCCTGCAGTGCCATGCCAGTCTCTGGCCCAGCAGCTCCCGGGTTTGTCATCCCTTAGGCTCCCAACACATCCAGGAAACTGGCTGTGCTGGGATTCACCTCTTTGGCACAGACACCTTGCAGCCTCCATCAAACCAATGAGGGATTCTGCTTTTCCACAGAAATATTCCCCAGCACAGCAGTGCTCTCCATAACAACCTCATCATGCTCAGAGGCAGATGCTCTAAATTAGCTGCGCTCCACGAACGGGAGCAGCATGGAGGTGGGGGAATGGAAAGGGGATGAGAAAAACGGAAACATTTTGCCAAAGGTCACATTTCAAACAACTTAATTTAGCTTCATTTTAAAGGGCTTCTTGCCACAAGATTCCATGAGAGTATTTTTTTTTCTCTCTCTCTCTGTTTTTGTTTTTTTTTGTTTTTTGTTTTTTTTGTTGAGTTTTACACGTAGCGTAGCAAGAAAATGGAAGCATCAACAAATAGGCACTTAGGGTTGTCATTTCAGCTCTTCTCTCTTTTCCTTTATTTTCAGTGAGAAAAAGAAAGCAAGAAAACCTGGAAATAAGGCAAGTCTTCTCAGCCCTGAGAGCTGCTGAGACTGTTTAAACTCTACAAGCATTTCGCTTGCTTAGTTCTTTGTTTGTTTCATCAAGGATTAATTTTTGATTAAAGTTTTTCAAAAATAAGTTTAATTGAAATCAATCCTCCAAGCAATTTGCTGGAACTGTTTCCTGATCAAAACGAAATCAGAATAAATGACATCTGATTTAAAAATAATTACATCCAGTGATAATTAGTGTGTTCCCAGGAAAGTTTAACAATTTTCATGTAGTAAAAGACCAGGAACAAAGTCAACATGCTTTGAGCTAGTGTGAACACAGCCTTTTCAGACAGACACCCCACAGATATGAAACTGGGGAAAATAGGATGTCTCTGAAATGAAAGACAGGTGCAAGAGAGAAGTCTGGCTGAAAGGAAATAGAGAATATGCATCACACATGTTAAAAAATGGATAAAAAATCCATACAAGGATGGATGCCCTGGTTTGAAGAGGCATTTATCTTGCACTTTCCCCAGCACAGGATGTTATTTACTCCTAAGTCTGTCTAGTTTATAAGAAAGAGGAAGAAGTAACCTCAGCTTCATTGAAATTCATAAAACACGTCTCCACTTTCACCAAGCGCTGCTGCGCTAAAGCGTCACAGAGACTTCACCTAAAAAATGCTTTCAAATATTACAAGAGACAGCTTTGTTTTCTTGCAGTGTTTCCCATGTTTTATCCACATCCTTCAGCTGCTGGGGAGAGCTGAAAGCTGCCAGGTGAAATCACAACATGCAGTGAAAGGGAGCCAAGGCACTCCGTGAGAGGGAGCTCAGTGTGACTATTGCAAAGCAGCCCGTGAGGAGAAGTGTCACTGACTGCCAGAGACATTCCAGCTCTTTGGGGCCCTGCACGTCTTTGTGTGGCATGGATTGGCCATTTCTTACTTACTCCTTCTTTCAAGGATCAGTCTGAAATGCATCCAGTTCTGGCAGTGCTCACAATTTCACCTGACCGGATTTTTAAGGGGGGGAAAAAAAAAAGAGAATTTTAATTTAAAGACTGCAAAGGCTTTCTCTCATGTAAAAAATACTTCAGAAAGCCTCAGCGAGGACTGAAAATCAATAGTGTTTTCTTTTTGCTAGGAATAATGGTTATTTCGGAGCAAAGCCCTGGTGCTGGAGAAGGCAGCTGTGGGAGACGTGCACATCTATCCCGTGGATTCACGAGGGCTTTGTCTTTGGCTCCCATTTACACAGCATTAAATTCTGCTGTGTTGACTTTGAGCTTGACACGCCACTAAATCTTCAGTCCCCAAGCAGAACCCTCTCCAAATCATGGTGTTTCACTGGCTGCCTCAGACCACAAGTGTCACCTTCATTTGAAATTATCTTGTCCCGAGTGTGCTTAAAACATTCTCATAGTTTTTGATGAGGTTGGGCCCCGTTCCAAGGCCATGGCCAAGCCAAAGCCCCTGCAAGGGAGGGTTTTTTTCCTGGTTGCTTCCAGGAGGGCCCTTTTCAGGTCTGCTCAGTCCCAAAGTAGGTCTGTTATTATGCAAAAGCAATTTAACGGGATATGAGTTATGACTGAGAGGATCCACGCAGGTGTTCATGGGGTTTAATTAATGTGTTCGCTTCACACCTTTAATTAATTTGTGACAACAGTCTCGAGTGTCACCGAGGCAAAGAAAGACAACTTTGCTGTCCAAGGCTTGCAGGAAATAGAAAGGATTTTGTGCCTTCTGGGGTGATGAGTCTGGGGGAACCTGAAGTACCCGGCCCAGGATGGTGTCTGGGAGCAGGAGTGACTGCATAGTTGTCTGCAGAGTTAAAATAAATACAGAAATGATCAAAAATGAAGTCAGAACCAGTGTTTATCAAAAAAGTGACTCTAAGATGTTCCCTGAAAGTGGGAATGGATCCTGTGGTATCAGTGAACCACCTCTGCTAGATCATAAAATCAGGGGATTCCAGAATGGTTTGGGTTGGAAGGGAACTTAAAAACCATATTTCCAATCCCCTGCCACAGGCAGGGACACCTTCCACTAGCCCAGGGTGCTCCAAGCCCCGTCCAACCTGGCCTTGGACACTTCCAGGGATGGGGCAGCCACAGCTTCTCTGGGCACCCTGTGCCAGGGCCTCCCCACCCTCACAGGGAACAATTCCTTCCCAGTATCCCATCTAACCCTGCCCTCCGGCAGTGGGAAGCCATTCCCTGTGTCCTGTCCCTCCAGGCCCTTGCAAACAGTCCCTCTCTGGCAGAGCTCTACACCTTCACCTCTGTGATGAAATGTGACAGTGAACTCATTCTTTTTTCATCAACAGGCTCATTTTGCAGATTCCGCCTCAAACGCCTTTTTAATCTCTTCAGTTCAGTCTAGCAGTAAACTCAGTAAACTTCCAGAGCTGTGTGTCAGCATTTGTCTCCACACACAAATATGTGATTTGCTGATAAGGCAGATCGGAAGCTGGTTAATTGCATCGGATTTCTCCCTGAAAAGCCTTTTTAACTACCCTCAAATATCATCGAGGCTGAGGCTAAGTACATGTTTGAATATTTTCTTCAGTTCTCTGCTGACAAAACTGCTGATGTGGTTGTTCTTACATCTTATGATTGATCAAAAAAAAAAAAGAAAAAAAAAAGAAAAAAAAAGAAAAAAGGCAAAATTTTAATCCTAACACAAACACACAGATGAGAGACACTCCAAAGAAGGCAATTTCATACAGAACTGATTTTCATAAAGATTTTCAAGCATTTCCTCCTTCATCTGTGTTTGTTCCTGAGCATCAGACACTAAAGTAAATTGAAGTCTCTCTTACTGATGTAATTTGACTTTATTTTGGTGGCTTTTGACCATCTTTTACCTTGTAATTTTTCCCAGCAGTAAATATTTGGTGAACAGTTGTTCCCCTGCAGACACTTTTTTGTCTGCAGGATATCAGACTTGTCTTGCTTAATTAATAATTAATTAATTGCCCTGATACCTTATTCCTGAATAATTTTGGGGATTATCTTTGTTCACCAATCACAGAATCCCAGAATCCCAGAGTGGTTTGGGTTGGAAGGGACCTCAAAGCCCATCCAGTGCCACCCCCTGCTCTGGGCAGGGACACCTTCCACTATCCCAGGGTGCTCCAAGCCCCATCCAGCCTGGCCTTGGACACTGCCAGGGATCCAGGGGCAGATCATTTGGTCCATCTTTTCCCCTTTTCAAACGCTCTCATAAAAGTCACTGTTTTGTTGAACACAAAAGAGAACCAAATTTCATACAGAAGCCCTCAGACCCTCAGCTTCCATCACGGATTTGACTTCCTGGCTCTCTTCAGTTTCTTTTAACATTGCAGATTTTTTGGGGTAAACAAAGCAAGGCTTAATCAACACTTTAGATTTTTTTTCTGTTTTCTCTTCTGCCAGCATTTACCACCTCAGCACCAGGCTGACAGCAAGGAAAATGTGCTTATTTGTGATGCATTCTATCTCACATCCTGTAAGCCTGGAGTGAAACTGCATTCCCAGGGGGAAAGGAGCACCAAAGGCACAAGAGAGAGTCCTCTTTGGCAACTCTGCCCCCCTTGAATGTCCTACACAAAATTTCCCAGCTCTCTCCCTTTCTCTGACATTTGATTTGCCTGTAACACCACAATTTTTAAACAGCAAATCTCCTCAGCTCCAAAATCCACAGGATCGGGATCTACAATGGCATTAATTGCCTCAGCTTTGTCACAGTTCTGAATGTCTTTGTCCCCAAAAGCAGAGTTTTCAGCCTGTCTTGCATTGCCATGACATCTTCTCCCACCTGCTGGGATTCAATACCCCCTGTTTTATTTGCTGTGCCAACAGGGAGTCAAATTTCTGCTGCAAATAAGATCCCCACTTAACACAAAACTCATAAAAAGACATGCAGAAAGTTTAGCTCAGGAACGTGTAGTTGGGAATGGAGAAATCCCAGTGGAAATGGGAGTCCAAAGGGAGAGGGATGGGGCGAAGGCCATGGGAACCTCACGAGCCAAGTCCCCGGTGTGGCTGGAGAGGAAGGACCCAGGGATGCAGAGTGGAGGAGAGCAAGCTGAGAGCCAAATGAATCTGTAATTAATTTATGGCCTTGGATTAATGGTGATGGATCTGCTGTGACAGAATTAGAGCTGGAGATGCAAACTGAGATGGATCAGGATGCAGGGCAAACGTGGCACAACAGGAGTGGGTGAATCATCCAATGAGACACAGGCCAGGAGTGGGTGGAAGCAGGGTAGGACTGGAAAACAAACTCCTGGAGAATGCTAAGCTGCCAGTGTGAGAAAAGGAGTGGGAGATTGGAAGGGAGTGCTCAGGGTGGAGGAAAATGAGACATACAGAGTTTAGGAGACAAAATAAAAACAGAGAGGAGTCATGGAAAACTTATTGTGTCATTCCCATTCTTCCACTACTCTCAGCCCACCAAAAAACTGGGTGAACACACATTTATGTGCTGAATTTAGCTTAATATTCAGCTTGGAATTTCACCAAGCAGATTTAAGCCAGCTCAGACTCTACTTTCTTTAATGTTTTGTAACAGTTTTTACTTTCTTTTCCTTTTATATTTTTCCTTAATTAACAACTTTTTCTCCTTTCCTTTGACCCAAAGACAAAAAAACATCACCCATCGGTACCGAGCAATCCACCCTCCATCTGGAGCAGAAAATTATGATTATTCACAAAAGTCACATGGTCTTTGAATCCCAGTGGGAAAGACAGAAATATTTCTCTTGTGGTTTCAGGCAGGAATTGATCACTTCCTACTCCTAAATACGAGCCATACTCTGCAGAGACAACGATGGGAATGTTCACAGCTTGCTCCCCAACTCTTTGCACGCAGACTTTGTGCATACTCTTGACAGCACACAAGTAAAACGTCCTTTCTTTCCTAACCTCCTTCCTAATAGCAGTAAACAGGGATTTGCTGTGGCATAAAACAAGGAAAAATTAAAATGGACCCTTCATCCTACCAGTTCAGCTGTCCAGGACCCAAAATTCATGTTGGTTGTGGGCACAGCGGGATTTTAAGCTGTGCAAATATATCGGAATTCACGCCACAGAAAATAAGAAAAATCCAAATATAGGAAAGAAGTATTTCAAATGGCAATGCTTAGCAACTCAGAAGAAAAATACTCATATTTGGAGGGTCTAAAACCTTTTCAAAAAGTTTTTGAACCTTAAGGAAAAGAATGAATGCAAAGAATAAGACAAGAAGTCAAACATTGGCTCATTGTGAAAAGCAACAGAGGCCAACATTTCCCTACCATGGGGGTAATGAAAAACCAGCCTAATTACATGCTAATTAGATACTGTGTGTGCAATGCTGAGTACTCATGGGTGATATATATTGTGAACCCCCTACAGCAGAATCTCCCAGCACCCAGGACAAGATACCCAAGAAAAAGTGAACGAGTTGAGGGAGAGTCACAAGATTTCGCTCTGTGCCACAGGAGATGTGTCACAGTCACCCCCTGATCAATCAAAAATGCACTTGCCCTGTCACAGGGACAGCTGGAAAATAAACCTGCCCCGATATTTTTATTGCATGTTGTCACTGAAGAGGAGCGGGGGACCTTGGGGGACAGGCAAATGGATCATTTTAATTAACACCTAATTGTGCTTGACACCTGAAATTCCGCTGAGCTTCTCCCCTGCCAGACCCAGTAAGTGAAGGATGTCTGTGCAGCACTGTACCAACAGGCAGGAGCTGGGAATTACTCCCAGCTGTAGGATGGAACTTCCTTGCCTCATTTTCCTGTGGAGAAAGCACAGCATTTTGGTTTTAAATCCTAAAATCAGGAAGACAGATGACCAGATTTTCAGCTACCAAAACCCAGGAATTATTTCCATGGAAGTGAGGGTTTTCTTTGTGGCTGGAACAATTGAAAAGTTTCACCAATTAAAAAACACACATGCACCATTATCCTCCTCTGTGGTGAGGAATTCAGCACAAACACCAAACCATTTAAAAAAAAAAATGTCAATGTAACCTTGAGATGATGGGGGGAAGCCTATACTGAGAGGTAGAAAACTTGAGGAAGGTTTATTTCTACATTCTCAGAAAGGTATAACATTAGCATTGTCCCACCTTCTATTGCTCTACTTGTATCATTAGCTTTTATTAGCATTGGATTGAGCACACCCTGCTTTATGACACCGTAATGTAAATCAAGGCAGAGCCTCCCCAGTGGCTCATATAAGCCAGAAAGCTCCATATAAAAGAAAGCCTTGACAGATGGGAAGGCAACAGAAACTGCAGAAGGCTGTTAAACTTCTCTTTTCCCATTTTATACCAAAGTGTACAGCTGAGGATGGGAACATTTTCATAGATTAAATGCCAGTGAAAGAAAGCTGGGGAACACTGTGAGTTCTCCATCACCTGGGCCCCCCAGACTGCTCTTGACACAAAGATCACACCACTTTAACAATATCACTGTCCCCAGAACCCCAGCTTCCCGTGCATCCCGATGTCCCAATAATGCTGCTCTAAACCCTCCTGATATCCATGCTGTCCATTCCCCGGTGGGAAGAGGGTTAAAGCAGTGATCCCATGTCCTCTTCTGGAAGAAGCTGAGCTGAGGTGATGTCCCTGTGCCTTCCCCAGCTGAGAGGGGCTACAGGCACCCAATCCCTCTAAGGGCTCTGGCCCTCAGGGCTCATGGGCACCTCTGTCCTTCCCTTTCCTTCCCAAGAGGTTTCAGCCAGCAGGGAAAGCTCAGAGCTGACCAAACCTCTGCAGATCATCTTCATCCCAAGCCTGATGTGCCTCCTTTGCCCAAAATCAGAGTGAGAGGCACACGAGAGGTGCTGTCCCTCAGCAGAGCTCCAGCACAAGAAACTCACTCTGCCTTTTCCTCCTCCAAGGGAAGATGCCAAGGATATTTTAGGAAATGTTGCCTCAGCTGTGGTGGACCAAAGGTGCAAACTCCTTAAAAATGGCTTTGCCACCTACAGCTGTAGGTGGCAGCCTGAGTTTAACTTAATTACATTAATTAGTTTGACAATCTGAGATGAAATGGTGGTTAGCAACTTTGGAGCAGAGGGGGATGTTAGCAAGGAAAGCAGTGATAAAATCGAATTCCCTTATGGATAGAGCCTTGCAGGCAATTATCTGAGGTGTTGGCTGGCTGTGGGTAGTGCTGCAGAGCTAAATGTCTCTGCTGGGTCCATGTTTCCTGAGGTAAAAGAGTTATTTTAGTGCCCAAACTCTCTTGAAGTTGTTTTACAGGGCTCAGCTTGTTCCAATCAGAGATGCTTTGCAAATGTGCCCTCATATCAGGAAGGTTTCGCTCCCAAAATGTGATCTTTTTCAGAGTTAGAGGTATTTTTAAACATACATTTTTATTTTTTAAATACAAATTTTAAATTTATCCTAAAAGGTTAAAAAGAAAACAAAAAAGCACCCAAGAGATAAGAGTCTGAATTTCAGCTGTGATGGGCCTGCTAACAATCCAAACAAGATTTGCAATAAACAAGAAATTTCTAGATGCTGTTTAAGCCTCATAAACAGAAATCCTGTTGTTCTCCAGGGTAATTCCCAGAGAAGTGGTTCTTGAGACATTTTGTCTCTCGCTGTTGCCCATCACTAAGCTCTAACCACTGTTAGAGACAACGATTAAATTAGAAATAAATGGAGAGGCACACTGATGTAACTAATTTTGTTTAAAATACCAGTTGGCTAAACTGGTACAGTCCCCTCCTGCTTGGACACTTCAATTATTAGAAACCTCATGGGCATGGATGAGAGATTTACAAGGGATGGAGTGACAGGACAAGGGGAATGGCTTCCCACTGCCAGAGGGCAGGGATAGATGGGATACTGGGGAGGAATTGTTCCCTGTGAGGGTGAGGAGGCCCTGGCACAGGGTGCCCAGAGAAGCTGTGGCTGCCCCTGGATCCCTGGCAGTGCCCAAGGCCAGGTTGGACGGGGCTTGGAGCAACCTGGGACAGTGAAAAGTGTCCCTGCCCGTGGCAAGGGGTGGATTTAGGTGATCTTTAAGGTCCCTTCCATCCTAAACCATTCTGGGATTTAATTACTAGCACCTAGGAGAAGTAATCAAAGCCTAAAGAATATGAAAGCTGATCATAAAGTTATCAGTTTGATGCAGAATAGGAGACATCTAAATTTGCATCATTTTATCATGGCTGGAAAAGCCACTCAAGCTGGAAAATCAGCCAGGTTTTTTTCATCTGTTTTGGTCTTCTCCCATCCCTAATTCTGTCCCTGAAATGCTCCACATGCACAGGGAATCAGGAACCTTGAGGGCCTTGTGTTGTTCTGGTTGTGGTGAGCAGTGATTTCATGGGTATTATGCTCCCAGTGATGCGCATGACTTCGGTTGCACAGGTTGATTTAAATAAATGAATTTTTTTACAGCAAATCTGTTTTCCCACATGCCAGTCATTTAGATCACACACTTCTCAAAGATTTTACCACCTCACTCACTGTGGTGTTTGAAAATACACAGTCAATAAGAAAAATAGTGGTTTCTTCTAAATAAAATAAAAAAAGAAATCCAGTTAATTTTGTTCAAATACAGACATGTGAAGGATTTTCCTCATCAGAACCACCCTGATAACTGTATTTCATCAGCCCCACCTGATGTTATAGAGCAAAAAAAAGGACCTACAGTTGGCACCAAACATTTTGAAAATTCTCAGCTCCATGAGAACAGATGCAGCAGATTTTCAGCAAGAACCAGGCCCGGGCTGGCCGTGCTAAGGGAGCAGGGAGGTTTTAGCAGCTACAGAAGATCTTTGAGCCCCAGCTGAAAACGAACTAGAATCCTACCATGAAATTTAATGAAAACTCAGCAGAAAATCTCCACTGAATGGAACCTTTTCCCATTCCATGGCGAGGCCTCAAGTGGGGTGGGATTTTTTTTTCTGGTCACGAAAATGTTGGGGGCTCAGGTCTGTTTCGGGAAAGAGAGAGAAGCTAATGAAGAACCAGTTGCCAAGATGACAAGGAAATAATAGAGTTTCCAAAGAAACAGAATTTAGAACATCTGCTGCTCCCTCTACAAATCCTCCGAAACAATCATTTAATCTGGGGAGCATCTGAGGTTGGAACATTATTAAATAGAGCATGGCAAAAACATATCACAAGCTCTGCAAGAACTTTGGGAGGAAAATCTACCCTGAATTGGGACACAAGGCAGAAGTTGAGATATTTCAGACTTAAAATTCCCCCAGGTTGTATTGGATCCCGTGAAACATTTAATTTCAACCAAATTAAAAAGATTTTGTTGGTATGATGTTTTATTTTTCTTACTGCTTTCCACTAAGAATTGGGTTTACATCTTGAAAGAATTTGTTGAACAAATCAAAGAAACCTGCACACAGAACAGGAAATTCATGAAAGTTTTGGTTTTTAACACGAAAAACCCCCAGTGATCAGCTTTGAACATAAGCAAGATCCACATTGTCTCCATGAGGCTTCCAGCACCAAAGCCTTCAGCTTCCATACATTTTATTTTCATGGCATAACAGAGGGCAAAACCTGTGCAGTTCATTCCCTGGATGCCTCGGGTCTGTTAAAACACAGATTATTAAATCTCCAATTCCTGTTTCACACAGAAACTAATTTTTGTGTAAATGAGGAGCCCAAATTACAGCAATTCATGTGCATTTTCCCACCGTTCTTACCAAGGCTCTGGTTTGTTCCAATAAATCAACGGGAGTGGCAAACTGTTCCAAAACATCTCCCAGTTTGAGGAAGTTCTGCTGTGTCCTGAAAGTCCAGGAGACAGCCCTGGGAGGGATTACCTTGTCCAAGACACGGTTACTCATCAAAAGCAGAGACTTCTGCAATACCTCAAAGAAGCACTGGCTGGGCTCCAGTGGAGCCAAGGAATATCTTGGAGGCCAAGATATTCCTGGCTTTTCACTGGATCTGATGACTTTGCTACCCAACCACTCATTATGGTAGGAATTCCTGTTTTCACAACTCAACAGGAGTTTCCTATGTGCAGAAAGGCGTTTCCTCCTGCTCAGTCGGACCCTGTGGAATATTCATTCACCAGGACCACCACCAGCAGCAGCATTTCCACCTTTCATTTATATTTTTTGTGATACAAACAAACAGAAGTCTGCTATGATAATTTTAATTCAAAATTCCCACAGTGGGAAGAACAAGCTGGAACAAGGAAGGAACAAGGTGGAAAAATGAACCCTGGCAGTGTCCAAGGCCAGGTTGGACAGGGTTTGGAGCAATCTGGGATAGTGGAAGGCGTCCCTGCCCATGGCAGGGGTGGAACAGATGGGCTTTAAGATCCCTCCCAACTCAACCCAATCCGTAATTCCATCGGCTCCATCACCACACTCTGGAAGGTCCATACCTTCCAAATAACTGAGGCTATCAAAAACCTGAGTACCCAAAAGCAACGCTGACAAATGACATTTACAACTTCCTGGGAAGCGGCTTAAGTGCCCAGCTGAGACAACGAGAGGGGACATGTGGAAACTCCAATAAAAGAAAAGTCAGTGAAATGTCTCATTCTTTCCAGTAAGTGGATTAAGAGTTCTGGTAAGAAAGCTGAGGTCAAGCCTGACAACTTTCAAAGGAAAAACATCACATTTTAGAAGCTTCTGTAAGAGCTGAAGCCAAGTTTTTTAATTCTATAAGCCTTTGTCTAATTCTTGCAAAATTAAAACAGAAACAAAGGGAAAAATATCAGTGAAAGTAGGAAAAGAATGAGTGTGATGAGATAATTAAGTGATTAAGTCCCAAGCTGTTCTTGGAACTGATCAGAAATGACTTGGAAAACATCATTCCACAAATCCAGCTTCTCTTCACACCCTGTTGCACTCTGAAATTGTAATTTTGATTTTTTCCTATTATCTGCATTTTCATGGATAAGTCTTATTTGGCCCTTGGTTCTAGAAGCATTTGGCAAAATGCATGTGGTTTTCCATAATATTTTGTTAAGGAAGGAAAAAATCCACAACAACCAACCAACCAACCAACCAACAAATGAACCACATAAAAATCCCAATCAAAGGGGAAGGGGAAGGGGAAGGGGAAGAGAAGAGGGAAGAGAAGAGAAGAGGGAAGAGGAGAGGAGAGGAGAGGAGAGGAGAGGAGAGGAGACCATCAAAGGAATGCATTAATTTTTCCTTACTATACTATTTTTCCAACTTTCTATAAATAAACTGTATAAAACATCAAAGGAAACATAGAGCAACTTAGTCACTATAATTTTATTCAAAGTGAACGTATTTTAAAATTAAATTTGATGATTCCAAATTCTATCTTGAATGAAATTACAAATAGCAGCCCTTACAGTATTACTCCAGAGTCTGGACACTGCATTATGCAACCAGAGTAATTATGTGCTGGGCTTCCATGATCCACGATTTCACAGTTTGGGATCCAAGACACAACCCACGATACAGCTCCCTGAAAATCGAATTTCCACTGTGCTGAATGAATGTCTTCAATGTGCTGGTCCAAGATTAGTATTAAATGAAAATTATATTGTTCAACTCAAGCTTTAGTGATTTCAAATTGCTGTTCCAAACAGAGAGAGTATTCTCAGATAAATTGGGGGTTTAATTAAACATGTATGTATTAAGTTATTTCCTTAATTATAGTATCACCATTGCCTCATATTGTTTTCTTGTATATTAAATTCAGTTTCTCACATTACTGCATTATTAGATCAAACTGGTAATTGTCAGGTTTTCCTTTCTTCAGGCTTATCTAAGCTTGCAGTGCTAAGTCTCACTTCACTTATCTCGTTCAACAAGGCAGTGATGAAAGCCTTGCAAAGGAACCTTGGGTTAATCAGGGCTTCCCTCCTATCTCTCGAGCTTGCAGGAACCTGGAGAGCTCCTGGCACACTCTCAGGGTCTGAAGGTATGGCTGATGCTGGAGCAGAATCCAAAATCTCCTGTCCTGGGTGTCCTGGCTGCTGCCCTGGGCTGGGGACGATGACAGAACAGAGAGGGGCTGAGCAAGGGACCCCCAGAACCCAGGCACAGCCTCCAGCTCACTGCAGGCTTTACAATTTCATGACTATTGCCAAGCTTCTTTTATCTTTTTCTCTTTTTTTCCCCTCTTTGGGAAACTTTCAGAACTCCAATTTTTCATTCACAAATGCAGGAATGACCTCTCCCCCTTTTTTGTCGAATCACAGCTATCCCATGGACAGGAAATCTCACCTTTGATCTGCTCCACCTCAGACAGAGCCAAAGCTATTGCAAAAAATCAGTTTCATCTGGTTCAAGTATAAAATATTTAAAGGAGGGGAGAAGCTATGGTTTTATTTAGCTCAAAGGTGGTCTGCTGAGTTTCATTGATTTAGCTTCAGTCACAAATACGCCAAAGATTTCAGCAATCATTGAAGCCATTTCAACATTCACATCCAGTGAAACCCCTTTCCCCCCTTCTCCAGTGGGACTCCTCTGGAGCCCTAACAAGCCTGAGCTGGCATTTTTCCATGCAGGAACAGTAAATCCAGCTTGTCAGAGGTGCTGACCTCGCCTTGCACAGTCCAGCATCCCTTACAGGGTGTGTGGAAGGCTCAGTGTATGCACAGTCCCATGTGTAACCCTGATGGAGTCAGGAACTGGGACCTCCTGGCCGAGGGAAAGCTCTGGGACAGCTCACACGACATCTTCAGGCATGAGGGAAAACTTGGTCTTTCCAGGCACCTTCATCAGGCTGATCAGAATGACTGAGATTTTGTAAAGAAAGAAAGAATGACCATAATTTTAAATTAAGGAAGAATTTACCTGATTTACTGAGCAGTAATTCCGTCACCTTGCAAGAGAACAGAGGGTGTAGCACCATGAGAGATTTTATCTCTGGTGTGACTGTTAAGTATAAAAGTCATGAAAGAGCCCAGGGTGGGATGAGCACTGAATTCTCCAGGTGAGATTCCGCCCTTCCCCTCTCCTGGATAACTGGATGGCCCAGAGTTTGCAGGAAGGGATGTCTCAGCTATAATCCAAAGCAGCAGATAAGGAACTCCACAGGAATTATACTGGAAGAACTAAAATGCACCTGACAGGGTGTGCAGAGCTGCTGTGAGCTCTCCTTGCAGCACCTGAGGTGTTCCTGCTTCCCAAAGTGCTGCTGGTGGTGATTTCCAAAGCACCTAAATTCTCCATGTAAAGGAGACAAGGAAAAACTGCACATAATTAGAAGAGTAAAGTCTGCTTCACCACTGATTGACAGAACCAAAGAAAAAACCCACTTTTTTCTCACTAATTTACAAATCATCAAATTAGAGAGAAAAGGAGATTTATTGCCCTACCTGTTTTGATAATTTTACTCTCCTAGATATGTGAATTTACTGGAACATTTTCCTTCTTTCTCTTTTTTGCATTAAAAAAAAAAATGAAGGGAATGACAGAGAATCTAGAAATATGTTAATGTCTTTCCTTCATCAAACAACCATGAATATACATGACCATACTATATTACTATTTCCAGCTTCTTTGATTTATGTTATGGATAACATGTTTATAGAAAGCTAATCTCCCCAAGAAGCAGAAAAAAAGAGAAACTGAAGAAAAACAAAAAATCACACCAGCAGCAGCAGGGAAATCAAATATCACCTAAATTAAACTAATCTCCAAAGTAGGCCAGACAAGAACTGTAAAGCATCCAGGATTTCCGAGGCACTTTATTACAAAGGGGGTTTTTCTTAATATCAAGATTGGTGAAAACACAATTTATAAAGAAACACAGAAAAAAGGTTATTGAGGGTGAGGTCTTCAAATCAGGGTGGATGGAATTAAGCTGTCCTAGGAAAACTGATCCAACATCCAATTATTGATATTTATCACATTTGATTTCGTGTCAGCGACTCCTAATCACATCCCCAAAAAATTGATTCAATCAGAGCGAGCTGTTTCCAGCATGACAGACATGGCACTCGACAAATTGCTGCTCACAAAGGTTTGATGCTGAGTGGGTTTTGATTGCCATTAAATTGGGGTTTTGTTTTTTCTGGTTTGTGCCATGAGACCCAGCTGATCCCAGGCTGTCGGTGCTGCTGGCTTTGGAAGAAGTGATGCCATGATGATTTTTTGCTTTTCTTTTATACCCCTTTTATACACTCTTTTATATAGCTTTATATATTCCTTGTGCCTTTAGCTTACATAGTTATAATTCTTTAAGTTGGATAACTCCCTTCAGACCCAGTATTTCGTTAAGTTTAGAGACTAAACATTCTAAAAGCCCAAAGAAACCAAGGTCCTCTCCAGAACACATTCTGGAAACAAAGCCAGGCCCATCCAGGGGGAGAGTCCCTTGGGTGGGAGGTCTCACCCAAGTCCCTCATTAGGGAGCCTTTGATAGATGTGCTAATTTTTGCAAGGCCTATAATTGTACACTCATCACATCGTGCGTGGCCATTTTCTTCGGTGGGGACATCGGGGTGCATCTCGATGTGCATTTCATCACACCTAAGGATCCTTAAATAAATACCAAGGTAAAAACCCTTTTTCCCTCCTAACTGTGTGCAGCTCTCTTAATTTTAAGACCAGGAAAAGGCATCAGAAGCACCAGAACTGCTGCAGGAAAAAGCATCCAAATGGCCCAAATGTTGCAGGTGCAGATTTTTGGGGTGGATCGGTCCTTAATCCAGTCCTTGCTGCAACCTAAAGAACATTCTTCCCCTCGGCTCACTGATCCCAGAGACAGACAGCATCATTAGTGCTGTCTAATGAACCTTGGTCCTGATGATTAGCACAGACCTAACGACCCCCAAGCACGCAGGCATGGAGCGTGGCACTTATTGTGTCCCTTTTAATGACTTTGCTTCCTGTTTTCCCAACCCTTCTCCTTTTGAAAATGGACATGAAGTTCTGATCTGCCATAGCCACTTCCAATCCGAAAATTCCAGCTTTCCATTCCTGTCTCTTCCACAGCTGATAAGGGATGAAAGGAATGGTCAGTGCAGAGAGATTTGGCCTTGCCACTTCTCCCCTGACCCAGGCACATCCTGATGCTGTGAGGACCCCTCTGCTCTACGATCACTGGACTTTGTTGTTACACCACAATCTCTTTAGGAGCGAAAACAAACCCAGCCATCAGCAGGTTCTTGGAAATGGCATAACCTTCTCAGAATCTGAAGGGAAGCTGTGGCCAACCCTGGATCCCTGGAAGTGCCCAAGGCCGGGTTGGACGGGGCTTGGAGCACCCTGGGCTAGTGGAAGGTGTCTCTGCCCATGGCAGGGGGTGGCACTGGATGATTCCATAACTCCTCAGAGTTCAAAGGGACTATTCAGTGTTTCTGTGAGCTCTGTGCCAAGCAGAGGCTTTGCCCTGAGAGTGGCACTTCACTGAGGGCAGAGGCCTGTCGAGATTTGTTTACCCCGCTGTTGATACACTTGTATAACACCATATTGCACTGCAGAATCCAAAATTATTGCCAGCAATTATTCACTGAATCCTCACCAGCTATTCACAGCATCAATGTGATTCAATCAATCACTTCAATCACTCTCATAATCTCTTTGAGGGGACATCTCCCTGTCCCCATTATTCTCCCAAGCCCCTGAATCATGACATGTAGTTTTTTCCTAATGCAATAGATGCCTTATTTATTCCACTGCCTCTGTATATATGACATGCACACTGTTCAGAGAATTGCATTGTTGTCACTGCAAATAATGATCTAAATGCATTCCAGGACTTCATCTATATTTCCCTGAGTGTTTTATAATGTGCAGGAGGCAGAGAAAAAGATCTTCAAGTTATTTTTGAGGAAATATATATCACTGTTTGGTGGGGATGTCTTCAGGCAGCACTTGTTCCCAGAATTCTTTCATTTACATTTCTGCTGTGTTTATGTGCTCTGTCTTAATGCTTCTTCACCTACTTTGGATATTAGCAAGTGGAGTAAGAGATGTTTTTATGAGCCTTATCCTGTGAAACAAATAAAAGTTAAAAATTGATACACAACCTTTATTTATATTTTGGTGCACAAAGAACAAAGCCTGATTTCCAGAGCCCTCAGGAATGAAACCCTTAAAAATAACGACTCAGTCTTGATGGCTACACAAAGAGCAATTTTGGTTTGTTATGATTATGAGGAAATTTCAGCTCCTCCAAATAAATATATTACGGTGAGAAACCAAGCAATTTCTTTATTCCTTTTTTTAAAATTATATTGTTATTCTGGAAATCTCTCTTTTTATGGCTTTGTGAAAGATAACATCAAAGCAGATGGGATGCGTGCCACAATCATTGGTTATTAACACGAAATATTGTGTAAAGAAGAAACTACTGGCTTTGGAAATGTTTCAACCAATACTTTTAACTACAGTTTTCACTGGGAAAAGGGCCACGAGCCACTGTTGAGAGAGGAAATTTTCCCCACCTGCACCAGTCTGGAAATGTGGTGCTGCTTCTCCTCCCAAACCTTCCATAAACCTCAGCTGGGCCCTAAAACACTCTCTGTGCCCAATCTGAAATAAGTGAGCAACACACGCTATTGGTTCCTTCACAGCATATTTTGCTGACAGCTCTGTAAAATTAAGTAAAAATTAATACCAGCATTCCCAGATTCAAAGCATAAAACCTAATTAAATAGATAATTTCAGGCCTACCCATACTAATTAGGCTGTTTAAACTTGCTTACTTCCTGTAGCAGATATTCCAGAAAGATGAGGGAAGTACAAATAATTTTTTTTTTTCTTTTTTTAAAGGAAAATTTGAGAACATTCCTACCCCTCTTCCCTTCCCTGTGAGGGTGGGGAGGCCCTGGCACAGGGTGCCAAGAGAAATTGTGGCTGCCCCTGGATCTCTGGCAGCATCCAAGGCCAGGTTGGAGCAGCCTGGGCTAGTGGAAGGTGTCCCTGCCCATGGCAGGGGGTGGCACTGGATGGGCTTTAAGGATCCTTCCAGTCCAAACTATCCTGGGATTCTATGAAATTTAAATCACAGCATTGCTCCCAAGACCTTTCTTCCCCAAATTCTATCCTGTTTACTCCCCACTGGGCAATGTCAGGATTTTTTCCTCCTCCCTTTGTTTGCTACCCAAGGAGAAAGAGTCCCTTCTCCTCTCCCAGTGCCACTGGCTCAGGATGAATGTTTCAGATTTTATCAGCTCCACCACTGAAGGAACTTGGTGAATGAAAATCTGCTTTTGTTCTCGTTTTTTAGGCATTATATCAGGGAGGAAGGGAGCTGCTTGTCTACTGACAGAAACTAAGTGCTCCTATCTGTTGTAGCCTGCTCCCTTATCTGCTGCCTTCTATTGTTTCCCGAAAAAACCTCTTGTAACGGGCAAGGAACTCGATAAAAAGCACAGAACAAGGGCTGGCCTAATTCAAAAGGACATTTTTCTGTCCCTGGATGTTAAAGCCATGACCCTGCTTGTGAACGATGAGACATGAATGAGGTGTGTGGATGTTCAGTGTGTCACCACAGTGCAGGGAATATCCGTAATCTTGTCAGATAGCCTGAGGGATAAAAGCCACGGACATGCTCCCGGCATGTCTAGCCCTAAAGAGAACAGAAGCTGCTGCACCTTCCACTTCCATACGTGAAATCCCTAATTCAGCCAGTGCTGAAACAACTCTTTCTTCCCCCTCCATCTCCTCCTGGATGCAGCTTGTTCACATCTGAACTCCTTCTGCCCAGATGTGCTCAGCTGGGAAACCAAACCCACCTGGAAAGGTGGCAGGCTGCAGGCTGGGCAGGGCTCAGCGCCCTGTTCGTTGCAGGGTGTTTGTGTCTAGGAAAGAAAACATATCCAAGCTTGAAGGAAAAGAAGCTGCAGATCAGAGCTATATTCAGGGAAATGCTCCCCATCCTGGCTGCCCCATCCCTGGAGGTGTCCAAAGCCAGGTTAGACGGGGCTTGGAGCACCCTGGGATAGTGGAAGGTGTCCCTGCCCACGGCAGGGGGTGGCACTGGATGAGACTGGAGGTCCCTTCAACCCAAACTGTTCTGTCGTTCTATGATTCTGCAAAAGGAGAGAAAATGGAAAATCGCTCCTGAAGCTGAACAGGTACTTGGAGTTTGCAATTGTATTATATATTATATATAGCATCTAGTGTTGCATAATACAGTATTACATTACATTTTGTATAATAATTATACACATTATCATTTAAAATAGCTTATATTAAAGCCATTATTAGTGGCATCTAGAGTCAACCTCAGTGCTGCCAAAGATGGAATATCATAAATTCAGGGGTTTCAGGCCAGTCCATTGAGCTCAAACCCCCAGTACCAGCTGCACCAGCCCTTGCTGAGTGACTTTAATCACAATGTGCAGACAGACACGTCTAGAGCTGCAAAAGGGTCTCCAACAGATCCCTGACACCTTGGTGGGCAGGGGACCAAACCTCTCCATGCCTCGGTTTCCTGCAAAGTGCCATCATATTCCTTTCCCCCTCTGTTTTATGAAGTTGCTGCAGTTTGTGAGCAGAGCCAACTTCCTGCAGCTGGTTTTCAGCAGCTGGTTGTGACCAGGGTGGGTGAGTGGTGCTGCCAGCACCTCAAATGACAAGTGAAAGTTCAGACATCTGGCACTGGCTGCTCACAGGCACATCTCCTTCCCGAAATGACAACACACAGATGATGGAAATAAAACAAAGGGAAGCAAAACTGACGGTTGCTATTGTACTTCAAAATGAGAGCATTACTTCAGGGAAGGGACTCTGCTCTGAGACAGCAGCTTCCAAAAACGGCTGTTGGAAAAGAACTTTCCATTTGAAACAATAATCACATCTCTACCTGTGACTGAACTGACAATGAAACAAACGGCCTTGAGACAGTCATAAACCTAAGACAGATTAATTTGTCTGGAGATGATACTGTTTTCCTACACTGCCCTTGCAGCACTGAATTATGCATCATTTCATTTATCAGATTGCCTCCCTCTCCCTGCTGTCCCTGCAGCACAACCACACTGCCTAAACTGCACTGATTTCCAGCAGGATGGAAAACACACAATGGATTTTCTTATCCTGCCTCTCACTGTCCCAAACCCAACAAAGCCCTGCTTTCCCACTCATTTCTTACCGCTCCTACTGCTTTCCTGCCTCAGCTCTGCTCTGTATTTGTCCTGCGTGACAAAATTTCCTAATTGCAAAGAGCAAGCCAACCATAATTATTATATTTTTGCTAAGATTATTTTTCCAGAGGTGTCCCAACTCTTATGAAAATTAGAAACTCGGGCTGGTTGGTTACATATTTTCACGGTTGCCTCCAGTGACAGGGATTCTGCTGAGCTGTGCAGACAGAAAGAGGACGCCGTCAGTGCCAATGTGCCTTCAAATTATCAGGAGCCTCCAGGCTCAGGAGTGTGCACAAGGGACAGGACACAAGGATGTGCCATTTCCTGCCGGTATTTGTCTTTCCCCACCCCCAAAACCCCCTCTGTCAACCCAAAAGAGGGTGATGCCATAGCAGAGAGGGACCAAGAGGAGCTTATTTTGGAACCACACACTGCTGGGTCCTTCTGCTTTACTCTCCTGTTGTGACGCACATGAAGTTGAGGGGAGGGCTTAGAGAGCTCTTGAAAGAAAAAATAAGCCATTTCTTCACTCAAAGGGTTGTCAGCCCCCACCCAGGGCAGTGGTGGAGTCCCCATGCCTGGAAGTGCCCATAAAATGTGTAGAGATGTCACTTAGTGCTGTGGGTTACTGGGGACATGGGGGATTCGGGCACAGGTTGGGCTTGAAGATCCTGAGGTCTTTTCCAACTTTAATGATTCCCTGACTCACTGAGATGAGCTGCCAAGGTCCCAGTATGTGGCACACACTGGGATTGTTGGCCAAAGATCTTCACCCCAAAATTCGATGGCATTTCTGGTGGAGATGCTGCAGCACACCAAATCTTCAATTAAAGAACATTATAAAATCATAATTAAGCAAAGTAACCATATTTAAAGCTCCCCTTCAACCATCTGAGACAAGAGTTGTCAGTGCAAGGACGTTGGTCTTTCCCTTCTCTCCAGATGTCTCAGATGGAATCTTTGCCTGGAAAAAACAGGAACCTTCCAGCAGCAACTTTCTCCTGAAAGAAAGGATTTAGTGAATCCCTTGGAAAAAATTAACCTGATGCTTTTGGCACACAAAACATAGATGTTATATTCTTTAGGAATAAAAACCTTCAATGAAGAAAGCATTCAATGAATATTTGTAGGAATTTTTATCTGTTTTCACGATAAACAGAAAGAATTATAAAAAGTACCTTCTCCCTCTTTAACATTCCCAAATACGTAGGTTTGCAAATAAAGCCAACAAAATGGCACCTATTCAGAATGAAAATGTTCACTGGGAGTTCATCTGTGGCATGATAAGACATAAAAGTGAGCATCTGTATATTTGGATGCATCTTATTTACACTCAGGGAAGACACTGGGAATGCCATAAAATCCTGCAAAAAAAAAAAAGAGCCCTAAATGGCCTTAGAGTCATGTGAAATTTAGAAGAAAACTGCCCAAAATTTAGTACCTGGAATGCAAATTCATTACAAAAATATGCAACATACTTTTCCAGTCACATCAAATATGCAAAAATATGGTTGCAAATTGAAAGTAAAGCAAAACACAGATGCACCATAAATTTCATTCTGGTACCATTATGAGGAGCAAAAGCCTGAGAATATTTTTGCATTTTTATTTTCTCCATTCAATTTATTCACCTCTTTTTACTATGAATGAGAGACCCATTAAAATATTAAAAGATATTTAGTAGGTGATCTAAAATGATTAAAAACAGGATTAAAAAAAGCATTTCCAGTGCTTGTCAGCATCAGGTTTTTATCAAATTTAATACAAAATAGCTAATGAGGGCAACTCAGTCCCAGTAACGTTGTTCAAAATGCAAACTTGATTTCCAAAATCCTCCCCTCCATATTTAATAGGGTGATGATTACAAGAAAAGTGATGCTCCAATATGTTAATTCCCTCTCTGTTTTTCTGCTGATGTTACTCTTCATTTGAAGAAAACTGTCACCCTGTCTTCCCCAGCAGATCAAAGAGAGGCATCCAGTTTGTACCAGATGCCATCATGCAAAATTACATTTAAGAAATCTCCAAAGTAATTAAAAACCACAGTATAAACCCTCTCAAAGAGGAAGACACATTGTACCAATTCACCCCTCTTTAAACAACTTCTGGGGAGGTGACGAAATGTGACTTAAAGCTTATGCTACACATGCCACCTCCTTCCTTTGAAGTCCCAATTAATTATCTTTCCTGAGAATCCCAATAAACAGGAGGCTGCTTTTGCATACTGAGATATCTGGGTTCCTCATCCCACTGAGGCCAAGCAAGACCGTGGAACTCTGGTGAGCAGTTGGGTCTTGGACAAAGAATTCCAGGAGTAGAATGAGACTGGCTCAGGTCCACGATGCTGGATTTGTTTTGGGGACATATCTCTTCATGTACCTTTGCAGTCAACAAAACAGGACTTGCTGCCCCTGGCCTGGAAGGAAATCAGGGACAGGAGTGGGGGCCTTTGTCAGCGCTGGGGATGTGTGGATACCAAAGGCCAGAGGAGATGGGGTATAGATGGACCAGCCCCTGTTATGATCCCCAAATCCAGCCCAAAACAGCAGCAAGAAGAAACCTGGGTGCTGGAGAGAAAAGCTTCTGTTCCAGAATGGAAACTCGGTGAATTTACCTTGTAATACTGTGGGGTTTTCCTATAACTTTATTTTAGGTTTTGAATAAACCCATTTTTGCCTGGTGCTAAAGCACAGAGGGCATGCAGAGAGCAATGGATGGTCCAGCAGCAGCCAGGCCACACCAGTACATGCAAGTTAGCAAAGGCTGGTCCTTTCCTCAGAGTCCAGTTATCATCCTCATCTTCCTTCTCCACTTCCCAGACTCCAGTTATCATCCTCATCTTCCTTCTCCACTTCCCAGAGTCCAGTTATCATCCCTACTTCCTTCTCCACATCTCAGACTCCAGTTATCATCCTCATCTTGCTTCTCCACATATCAGACTCCAGTTATCATCCTCACCTTCCTTCTCCACTTCCCAGACTCCAGTTATCCTCTTCACCTTCTTTCCCCACCCCTCAGAGTCCAGCCATCATCCTTACCTTCCCTCTTGGAACTGCTCCGAATTTCCCTTCCCTGGGCACCCAGGAGGCCAGGAGCAGGTGCAGGCGCCCTGAGCCTCTGACATGAACAGCCCATGTGTGTTGTGCCCCAGTTCCATGGGACATCAGCTGTCACCAGCGTGTCACCACAACCTCAGTCAAGCCCCAAGAGCTGCCTGCCAAGGTGAGGCTCTCTCCTGCTGCTGGCTTTTATTAAACAATTCACGAAGGTATGAATTCACTCCAGAGCACAAAAGACACGAATTGAAATGCATCCAGCTGCTGCTGGTGCCAGGAATATGACTCTGAGCAGCTTCCACTGTTTATAGACTTGAAAAAGATGAAAACATCCGGTCTGGCATGGAAAGGGGCTGCCAAATCCATGCTGGAGAGCAAGTAATGGAGTTGGTATTCATTAACCCTTCTCGGCTGGCTTTTTTAATAAAATGAGAGAGATCTCAGTCCAGCCTCCAAGCAAGATTTATCTATTTCTAAATGACAAAGAAATGGAAAACACAAGGCACTTGGCAAAGTATTTCTTTGAGTACCTTGGCAGCTTGTCATTGATAATGGAATTGTTGTCTGATCTTCAGTCATTTGCAATTTAATTTACCCACAAAACCTACCACTTCTCCTTGCACATATTTCTCCACAATGTGCCTATTTACCTTCCCAAACCAGGAAGAAATACATTAGATGATTTAAAGGGTAGCCCTTAATGCAATTTAAAGCCTTGCAAATTGATTTTCCTTAATGAACTTTATATCCTGACATCCTGTCGTTTTTCCTCTAGTACATTCAATTAGGCTATAATCAGTTATTAAGGGTTAGATAATGGGAACGTGACATCATCCACACGAGGCAGAAATTTCTGTGAGAGATTAATTAAAATCTAATTTTCATGCAAGGCTAGACCATCTGGGCCAAAAGGTGCCTATGATAACTGCAAGGGGAGAAAAAGGAGAAAAAAAATCCTGGAAAACCCAAAATGGGGAAAGGAAGAACACATGGCTTGGGTTGATGCTGAGATGAGAGGGAAGTTGAGAGAGAAGACGTTCCTCTTGGGGGTATAAGAGAGAGAACCTTTGTGCTGTCTTCATCTAAACCACGGCAGAACAAACATCGTGAATCGAAGCGTCTCAGCAAAGGAGCTGAACACATTTCTTTGTGGGTGAAAAGCCAGAGCCATTCATGTTCTACTTTCAGGTAGAAACACTCTTTAATAGCAGTACTAGCAGTGCTTAAAGCAGAGAGGCTTTTGTGGCTTTGTTAATATTAACTTGTGATGGAGGGGAGCTCTGAGCTCCAAATACATCTCTAATCTCAGCGGAGAACACGGCTCAGCAGTTCCATTTGCCCCATATCAAAGAAGGAAAAATGTTGTTAGCATGCCAAGAAAATGGATCTATTTATCTGATGCAACATTCTCTGCAACAAGGGGTTTGTTTTTCCTTGCCTCTATTTTGGTTTTTTTTGAAATGGGCATATTGTAACCATTCTTAAAACAAACCAGAATAGGAGGGTTATATCAACCTCGAAGAACTTTCTAGCAACTATATCCATATTGCTGCAGCAATTTGAGAGGCTCTCATATTTCAGAACTAAAAAAGCCCTGCAGCTCAAGGAAAACAGCCAACATAATACTTCTTCACACTCATTACTGCTTTTCAAAGCAGCACCTCCGAAGCAACCCAGCCCACGAGCAATTTTGGGACACTGCCTCTAGGAGAGGTGAAAAGAAGGTTCAAAGCCTACAAATCCTCTCTGCTCATGCAGCTAATCCTGGAGTGACACACCTCGTGTGCCTCCCTGGCCTCATCTGCTCGTTCTGGTGGAGTTTGTCTCCATTGATGCTCAGGAAAACAAGAGCCAAGCCTGAGGGTCAGAATGTTCCACAAAGATCGCTTTGTGGGGTCTGGGGACTGAGTTGGTTCTTTTTTGGTCTTTCAACTCTTTGTTGGTTCTTTTTTTGAAGGATTAAAAGGAAAACTCAAGCTTTTGTCCAGGTTTTCTCTTATCAGATGGCTTTGAATCTGCTGGAATACTCCTGTTCTCAAAACAATTTAGAGAAGCTACAGCTTTTATTTGATTTAAAAAAATGTGTTCTCAACACTGTATTTTTTTCCCCTTTAACTTTCTAAGCTCTCTCTTTCCCCAAAACCTTCCAAGCATCCCAGTAACCATCTATAACCATAGTCTTAATTAAGAAAGAACGTGGCTTGGATCATTATTCCAAGTCTGTTTGGAGGAATTGTTACCCAGTTCTAAGTGAGGTTTTCAATGACTGTATTTCTTCCCCAGAGATAAGGCAATTAACGTTGTTTCCCATAAAATCCACCTTCCCCCCACTGCCTCGGTGGAGGTGAGGAGAAGTGAGAACAAATCAATACCAGAATCTACTCCCAGGAAAAGGGAACAAATATATCTTTATAATTACAATATGTAACACATTCCACAGCTGCATGCCTCTTGTGGATACTTCTGATCTGAATGTAAATACATGTTTTATGCCAAGGATAATTTCAAAGAGGAGCTGGGAGCACACACGGAGCGATCCAGTGCTTTCTGTGTGCTTTTAAATCTACAAGCCAAGCTATTCATATTTTCTCTGCATTCCCATGACATGCTGAAGAGCAGCCTGTGCTGTAATGTATGGTGCAATGGAAATATAAAATAAAAACCACTTAACTGGCCAAGAACCTGCACTTTCTCCTTAAATCCGCACTCTTTATAGACCTATCTCAGTTGCTGGTTAGGACAGACAAAGAACAGATCACACAGGGGAGACACCAAGGTTTAATGTGAGGTTGTCCGAAGTGCCACAGACCAAAGACCCAGATTTCTTTACTCATTTCATGTTTACTCTGAGCTGAACCCATGGTTCAGCAGTGGGGCTGCTTGGATATTTCTAGGACAAGCCTGAGAAACTTGTTCAATATTCACTTAGGTGTGCAATTATTGCTCATGTCCATTCCCCCAAAACTGAATTCTCTCAATCCGTGGAAATACCAAATGAGTAAAATCTGTCTTTGCTGTTTCTGAGTTTCCCAGCCTGGGAGTTCCACTCATTTACAAGTTTGCTTATCCTCTTCCCAACCTCTCCTAAGCTACACCACCTGGAAAACTCCCCTTCCAGACCAGTTCATGCTTGCCAGCTGGAGGGGTCACAGCCTGTGGGCAGGGTAGGGCTGTTAGAGAAACAAACAGGCATGAAATACCCCCAGACCAACTCCCAGACCTTTCTATTTCATCTACAGAAAGAAAATAACTCTGGGGTAAATATGCAAGGCATTGAACACTTTGAGAGAAATTGCTGCTCTCCGTAATTATTTTTTAATTTACCCTCTGCTGGATGAGAACTGAGGCCCTTGTCTCCTCGTCAGCACAAACTTTGCATTTCTTGATCTGCATCTGGGGCTTGCTGAAAAATGAGCATCTTGATTACAGCTCTGCCCTTCCCCTGCTCAGCTCCAGCTGCTGCCTCTCCTCGTGCATTTCCGAAAACTGAAAGGCAGAACCATTTACTTCCTTATTTCTATGAGTTATTTTGCTCATGTGGGTTGTCTCACTTCCTTTTGCAGCTCCCTGAATATCTCTGAAAGGAGGGAGAAGGGCCCGGCTGTGCCCCAGGGCAGGTGCAGGACCAGGGAGGGAGCGACAGCTGGGGCAGTGCCACCACCACAGTGACAGCAACGAGCCCCAAAGCACAACTTTCATAGTTCCCCACTCCCACCTCTTGCTGAGAGCAATGAAGTTTGTAGAATCTGTGAGGGGAGGAAAGTGGGGATGGGGAAGTAATGGCGAACAGCTTTTTGTGCGGTCTCAGTGATCCTAATCCTTCACAAATACATCCTCTGCTGGGTGAGACACACTTCAAGGAGTTGTGGATCCCAGAGGTATTCCTGATTGCTCTTCCCAGCTCTCCCAAGAAGAGCTTGGCTGCCTTCCACAAACCCATATCTTCCTTTTCAGTCAACACACTGGGATGTGCCCACTCTCCACTCTTCCACACAAGAAGATGGATCTTGTGTTCCACTTCCATTCCCTTCTGTTCCTGAGCTACAGCCACAGCAAAGCCCAGGCACGAAGCCACTTTCTTTCGTGGTCTGCAGAAAACCATGCCACCATTGAAGGCTGACCCAGCTCCTGGCTGAAATAGATTGACAAAGAACAAAAGAGGCTCAAACCAAACAAAAATCCAGAACAAAACCTTGCTGCTCCCCTCTTTATCTTACCCTTTAGTCTCACCTTATTCGAATAACCTCGAAGCTTTGTGAGAGCCTCTGGAACACAAATAAACACAAAAATAGCAGAGTATGACTTGGTGGAGAATTTCAAATAATGATGTTGGGTTTTCTGTGGAAAATTTACTTCTAGGCTGCAAGTGAGAGCAGCCCCTCGCTCATAGATCATTCACCTTCAGCCAGGAAGTTTTGCACAGCAAATAGCACCAGCCAAGAGGCTTTTTTTGCATGGCCAAACTCCCCAGTTTGTGATTCACCCTGCAGTGGCTCAGCTGAAGCTGGTGCTACCATGGCGTTATCCCCATTTGCCTCTCTCCACCCCCAGAGCACACAGGAAGTTCACAAACCCCCATAAAAAAACATTATTCCCACATCCCAAAGTACCGCCTGTTCTCCCACATATCAGCTTTGCTCTTGTGCAGAACCCTTTTTTTTGCTTTTTCACTGTCACTTTTCCCCTCACAACAAAGAAGTTGCTCTCTCCAGAGTTGGTCTCTGGTAGATGTTTCCATCCCAGGGATCCCGGTTTTCCCCGGTGCTGTTCCAAAGCTCGGCAGGATGGCTGGTTTTTAATCAGCCCAGCAAGTCACTTGGGTCCCTTAGAGCCTAGCCCAGATTTACTTTAGGATTTTCAGTGTTGATGAAAGCACAAGTGGGAAGGAGCAAAGCTTCTGCTGCCTTTGTAATTAATCACAGGTTAAAGTGCTGCATGAATTATACAGGCCCCGGGAGAGCCATCACTTTTGGAATTTCCAGCAAAGCACACAACTTAAGACATACTTTGCTTTGTGTATTTGGCTAATAGAAGCATTAGTCACTGAGCTTTTCTGTTGTTTTTTTCAAAGTTTTGAAATAACCTCGCTAATCTGGGGGAAGATGATTTCCTAACATGAGCTCTACCTTTAGAGCTTGGAGAAAATTTGGTGCTGTGTGAATTTAGACATCCTGGCAACAGCTACAGCGGAAAATTCAGACATCATGTTTTTCAAACCAAGCACTCAGAGGGTTTTTGACAGCGGGTGGGTGGGAGAGTCAGTCAGCACTGAGTTTGCAGTGAAGGATGTGGGGGAGGGAAGCAGCACAGCCGACTGCAAATCCTGCAAATTCATCAACAAATATCCCCACAGCTTTTAACATCCTTCCTGCTCTGACTCCAGAGCCATCCCATTGTTCACAGCACAGGGAGAGACAACAGCTTCATGCACATCAGCCTCACGAGCAATCCTTCCAAGGGTGTTAAATCCCTCAGTATGTGCCAGTTTACAGATCTTAAGGAGATTATTTTGCTTCTTATGAAGTACTTTGAGAGTCAAAAAAAAACCCCACTTGGAAAAGTAATTTCACTTAAATAGAAATTTATTTCATTATAATTAACAGGAGCTAAAGAGGAATCATAGAACAGCCTGAGTTGGAAGAGACCTTAAATATTTTAATTCCACCCCCTGCCATGGGCAGGGACACCTTCCACTACCACAGGGTGCTCCAAGCCCCGTCCAACCTGGCCTTGGACACTGCCAGGGATCCAGGGGCAGCCACAGCTTCTCTGGGCACCCTGTGCCAGGGCCTCCCGACCCTCCCAGGGATTCCTGCATTATGCTTTTATTAACAGTACAGCAGAATTGTTGTCATCCTCTCTTTTCTCTTTCTTATCACCAGCAGCTCTTCGCTTTAATTCAACTTTCTTCTTAAATTGTTTTAAAGCGCAGAGAAGGCAAAAACATTGGCAATAATATTTCATTGGGATTTCAAACAGTAAAAAGCATGAAAAGAAGAAATATGGAATTGCTGTGTCTTTTGATTGCCTTTAACAAAATGCTGTTTCTTCTGTGGATTGGTTCATGTGTGGGTTACAAAAGGAATTCAAGAGATAGTCGTAAGTCAGTAACACCAGGCCTGGTCCCATGGCTTTAAGGTTGCTTAATGAGGTAAAAGAAAAGAGAATGTAATGTAACAGAGGTATGACTACAGCTGAAATTTCCAAGTAGCTCCCGACATACTTAATGGAGGAACTTGGGCCCCAGTGAATGCCAATAAATCTATTTTCTTTTAAAGAAAAAATTATGAAACATTTAAAGGACATCAATCACACTTTTCTTAGCAGACTGTTAGAGAGTGACAATTAAAGATGCCCTGTTGTGCTGTAGAACACCTTAAATCATGTTTCAGAGCCCGAGCCAGTATCTGAATTTGTTGCTAAAACTACTTCTCTCATTGCAGGATTAAAATCTAAGGTTATAAATAAATTTTGTTTTACACTACTGAAATGATCAAATATCCTTTTTCAAAGCTTATCTTTATATTTACGGAAAATGCTGTTAGAACAAGTTAAAATTTTCAATTAAAAAGCTACTAAATGCAGTTTTTAATTTACAGAAAGAGAGTGATGGAAATTTCCAGGCTTGACCTTTTCAATCACTTTACAAACAAACAAAGAAGAAAAAGAAAGGAAGATTGAATAAGACCAGATTTTGCAGCAGACAGCTTAGACTTAAAAAAAAAAAAATCATGTTTTTCATCCACATTTCATGACATCAGCGTCAGTTGATGCTGTGAGTGGGGGCGTGGGAATGCATCTCCTCCTCACCAAAATCTAACAGTGATGTTTTTTCAGCTTCTGACACAAAGATAAACATTGTCCAAGTCATTCCCTTTGGGGTAGTGTGGTTATCCCAGTGCTCAGCTTATTTGCTTTTTGTATAAACACATCTCTCCCATTTATGTGCCTATAAACACCAGATTCCTACCCTGTGAGGAACATCTGGAGGCACCTTTCCTGCAAGACTTGCAGAGAAAAGGGATTAATTCCAGTTCATTTCCGTGTGTGGCACTGAGCCATGCGCCTGGTCGAAAAGCTTTGTGTCTATTTGTCTTCTCTCTTTTTCCAAAACCTTAAAACCTAAATCCAATTTGTTGCTTTGTGCATTCCTGAAAAGGTGGGAGTTGTGCAAAACCCCCTGGAGGTTCCTGTGGGGCCAGAGCACACCTCGAGACTGGTTTGTGTGGCCCAGGCAGAGCAGAGGGCACCTGGGAGTGTCCAAGGACAGGGCTTGGAGCCACCTGGGATAGTGGGAGGTGTCCCTGCCCATGGCAGGGGGTGGCACTGGATGGGCTTTGAGGTCCCTCCCAACCCAAACCGTTCTGGGATTCTGGGATTCTATGGATGTTGTAGACAGCCCACACAAGTTCATTGGATGCTTAAATGCCATTTGGATGAATGACAGCTCTTTTATGACAAATGTTTCTTTGCCACACGGAGCTGAATGATTAATGCGGGTCCTGAAGGTCATCTTGCAAAGGCAGTCACTGCATTTCTTCTCTTTATTGTGGCCAGTTCCACAGACAATTCTCTTTGATGTGCCTATTTTTTTTCCAGAAGGAATAAACGAGATACTTCTGGTTGCATCCCCAGCAAACAGCAAGGCCACAACGAGGACGTCTCAGACCCAAACCTTCAGCTACAAACCATGGCTATTTCCCTTTCCCAAAGTACCCATGGACAGAATAAATCCTGTTGGTGCTGCTCACCTGTCTCCCAAGGGCCACATGTGAACCATGCTTCCGAAAGATTGACAGGAAAAGAGGGTTGGAGGCTGAGTGATCTTCCAGAAAGGGAGCTTGGGAAACTGAGGCTGTCACTCAGGCTTTTCCAATATATCCTACGTCTTCTGCAGCTTAATATGCCCAGGAAAGTGAGCTGCCTGCTGCTCTGCATTTCCAGCACGACCTGGACTTGGTGCTTACCAGAGAAACACAAATAAATGGAATTCTTAAAAGTGTGTTTTTTCTCTTTAAGATGTCCAGTGAGATTTAAAAAAAGCCAAATATCCCAGCAAGTTAAATCATCATTTGTCTTCTGGAGTAACTTGCTGTAGTTTTCCACAAGCAAGTCTGTAAAACTTCCTCTAATCATGGCTTTTTTCTTTAGAAGCTGCTCTTTTCCACCTGCTTCCATTTTAATGTGTCCTCAATATCAGTTATTTTTACTTCAGCTCTAAGAGGCAAATAACGAGGATGAACAATAACTCTTCCTTTCACAAACAAAAATACGATATTGCTAGTGGAAGAAAACATGGAAAATTGCCAGAGAAATAAAATCTCAGCAAGTGTTTTCATTTGTCAAATTTGCTCAGCGAGAAGGTCCTCAGTAAAGAAAATATAATCCATAAAGCCAGCATCAATTATCGCAGAGTGGAGGCACCGGGCTGCTTTTGCTCCTAATTTTTGCATATTGGAAAAGGATGATTACACACACTCCATCAACAGGGAACAGGCCAATCCATACAAACATCACCATACAAACACAAACCCAAACCAGCTCCTGCTGGGCGCTGTGGAAATCTGCAGAATTCTGCAAACTTGTAAACCTGCTGAAACAATAAACTGAATTAATCTAAAGCATTGCCTCAGTGCAGCCGATGCTCCTGCAAACCATAAGATGCCTTGTTAGCTGTGTATTAGTTCCTAGTAAAGATATGGGGAAAATCGGGATTTATTCGGAGTTCTTCAGTTCCCATTGTGGCAAACCACTATCAGTCTGTGCCAATAAAGAATACAGGAAATAAAGGAAATCAGGAAGGAAGCCGATGGCAAGGATCTAACTGAAAGGGGGACAACAGAAAGTGATGACTATGGGTGGAAATCACAAGAACTAGGGATTTGTTTATATAAATTCATGGAAATTGCTAAAAAAAAAGACCAAGACCAAAACCAAACCAAGCAAAAAAGTAAACTGGCAAAAAACCCCAAACAAACAAACCCAAACCCCAAAACATATTATTAAAGCAAAACAAACAAACAAAGGAAAAAAATCCCTAAACAGAAAGCAAGGGGAAAATAGCAAATGTGTAGATGGAGATCCACAAAAAATCTCAGGAAAGCTCAGAAGTTTGGTAGATTTTGATCACTTCTTGCTTAAAATTAAGCTAAAAATCAGAGGCTTTAGCTATGCCATACTTGGCCTTTCAGAGCATACCTTCATTCTCACCCTCTTTTCTTTAAATTTGTGATGCTGAGCTCAACCCCTTTCTTAAAACACACACATGTAGCTTCTGGATGCCATCAAGTGCTGGAAGCCAGTCTGCTCACAGAATCCCAGAATCACTGAGGCTGGGAAAGCTCTCCAAAACCATCGAGCCCACGTGGTGCCCAGTCCCCACCCTGTCCCCAGCCCAGAGCTCTGAGTGCCACATCCAGTCCTTCTTTGGACACCTCCAGGGATGGGGACTCCAACACCTCCCTGGGCAGCCTCTGCCAAGGCCTGACCAACCTTTCCATGGGGAAATTCCTCCTGGTGTCCAACCTGAGCCTCCCCTGGCCCAGCCTGAGGCCGTTCCCTCTTCTCCTGTCCCTGTTCCCTGGGAGCAGAGCCCGACCCCCCCGGCTGCGCCCTCCTGTCAGGGAGTTGTGCAGAGCCACAAGGTCCCCCCTGAGCCTCCTTTTCTCCAGGCTGAGCCCCTTTCCCAGCTCCCTCAGCCCCTCCTGGTGCTCCAGCCCCTTCCCCAGCTCCGTTCCCTTCCCTGGACACGCTCCAGCCCCTCCAGGGCTCTCTGGCCATGAGGGCCCAGAACTGGACACAGCCCTCGAGGGGCCTCGGCAGGGCCAGCACAGGGGACAGGCACTGCCCTGGGCCTGTGGCCACAGCAGGGCTGGAACAAGTCTGGTTTCCTTCTTGGCCATCTGGACACACTCTGGCACTGACTCTGAACTCGAGAGTTTATTATTATCTAAAACAGAATGGGAGTATCTCCAGTAGATGTGCAGGACAATGAAAAGCAATTGGCAATTGTTCCCAGCATCTCTTCATCGCTGCTGGAGGCACAGGCTACTGTTGAAATCCTAAGACTCATAAGATGCATCCTGTGTGGAAATATTCCAAAGATTGTTCCCAGAGAGGTTTTCTAATGTGCTATGAATGTGCAGCGTGCTCACCACTTTCCTCCACTGTGGTAATCCACTTCCCACTGACCTACAGATCCAATTAATTTGCAGCTAATGGAACTCTGTGTTCAAAGGAATTGTGAGCATTACTCGAAATTCCCAGATGAGGCTGTCAGCCAACTATCTTGGAAGGGCTGATAAGCAGCAGGAACACGGGGGCTACTCGTGGTGCATAATTTTGCTTCTCACATATGCTGCTGGTGTTTGGCACACAAATTGTATTTCAAGTTCCTTGAAAGGATTCGCTGCCGGGTTTCATTCCTTTGTTCCATCTCATGGAAGCGCAGCGGCTCAACCCTGAAATGACTCTGAACATCTTACTCACTCCAGATCAAACTCCTTCTCAGAGTTTGCTCCAGATCCAACTCCTTCTCTGAGCTTGCTCCAGATCTCACTCTTTCTCTGAGTTTTCTCCAGATCTAACTCCTCTGTTTGCTCCCCTGCTGAGAGCAGTGAAGTTGGAGTCCACTGCAGGGCAGACTTCCTCAAGACCCATTTTGAGGGAAAGCTTGGTGTAAAATGAGGTGGTTCCTCCTCTGGCTGCACAGTTTGAGCCAGGTCCTTGGTTTAGTCTCTCGTTTTGTGGCTGGGATCCCAAGGTAAGGATGGAAACATCCCTTTTTTTCTGGCTGCGTCTCCTCTTGGGCTGCCTGAGAGGGAGTGTGTGATGTGCCCCAGGGCAGCTGAGGGACACCTCCCAGTCTGCGCCAAGTAATTGAATTGGTGGGGCTGGTTTGTGCCTGGCTTAAGGCAACGAGCAGCAATGGAACCTGCATTCCCTGCAGTGATCAGGCAGGGCCACAGGGCAGGTTTGGGGAGTCTGACTGGATCCCCTGCAGACACCACTGCACCAGCTCTGTCACCACGTGGGAAGTGATGGCCCGTCCTGAGAAGAGATAGGATTCCCCACAGAAGCAATTAGCCACTCAGAAAATTCCAGCAAAATAGTTTTGGGGGTTTTGCCTGCAGAGTACCCACAGCAAAGACTGTGGTCATGGGCTCCCCTTGCCCTCCAGCCACGCCAGCTCCCCCCTCCCTTGCAGCGGCAGATGGGAACGAACGCTGTCTTCACACAAGGCAGCAGCGACAGAGCTGCACTGCAGACATAAAATAAATCTCTGCCACAGCATCAGAGCAGGTAAGGCAGAAAGATATCCATAGAAACTGCTGTTCCCTGCACAGAGCTGTCTCCCACAGGCTGGTGCTCAGAAGATCTTCCTGAGCCACACTGGCCATAAACGTAGCAGCTCTGACAGGTCCAGTACGAACCATTCCCTCCTTTTTCCTGGTGAAAGGGTTGAGCTGTTTCATCTTCCGGTGTGAGATTCACCCAAAGGAAAACTTTTCCAACTAAGGAGGCATTGCAGTTCTGCAGCTGCATATTTTAAGCCTGGTTCCTAAGTATTCAAGTCATTATAAATCCCCTGACTTCAGCAGAGCTGTGCAGAGTTATGCCAGCTATGAATCTGCCTGTTCCCCCCTTAAGTACTTCCCAAGCATTAAAACCTTTCAGAAATAAGTCATGCAGGTGATGTTTGCCCACACATAAATCAATTAAGATGTGAAAGGTTGTCTGCAGGCATGGGGATGGGAGGGGAACATGGGGGAAGAGAAAGGGATATTTCCCTTTTTAATTTTCCAGGTAGTTTTTTCCCTCCAGGGCATCCTGTCTTTGGTGAACTTCATTCTGTGTGCCCAGAGCTACTCATTCCGTAACACTCACACTGCCAAAGGTTCATCAGGAGTTATAGCACACATCCTTAAGGTTGGATTAATTGTGTATTGCTTCGTGGGATGGGAGCTTTGCAACCTGGGCTCCTTACAGGATAAATTACCTTTCTTAGGCTGTGGTAGAACTGCAGTTTGAACCACCACTCTCTAATCATCCCAGTGAACTGACTGGTTTATTTTAATATTAATTTTTTCTCCTGAAATAGGCTGCAAATGAAAAGTATCAGCCTTTTAAAAACCCACCCTCCACATTCAGATTTTGAAAAAAAAATTGGAACTATGAATTCTTATAACTCACTGATGTCCTCCCGAATCTGCTCTGAAATGTTCATTGTTAAGTGATGGGTTTGGTACTAACAATTCTTAAATATCCTCAAGACTTCAGCAGAATGAGCTCTTTACCAGGAAAATATCAGTGGGTGTACTGATTTCATAGCCAAAAGCTGAAAATCGAGGGGTTATTTTAAGATTATTATTTTCTACACCAAAACAGTTATAACGATTAACATTTCACATCTAATCAGAGTTTGAAAATGCATCGAAATGTCAAAAAAATGTAAGAAAAAAGTAGATGTCAGTTAGGCCCAGAGAAATCTGAGTTGAATAAGGGGGGGCAGAGTTTCATAAGAAGGCAAATTTCCTGCCAGGCATGGACTACTCCTGACCAATATCCAAAATGAAGAAAACAAGATCCCAAAGCTTAATTTATAACTAAACTGCACCCAGCTGCTCACCCACTACAGTCAAATAAAATGACTCTAACCGGGAATAAATATTTGCTCCACATCACATGAATCTGCCTCACAGCTCTTTCACTGACAGTGTAAGAATAAGTGAGATTTTCCATGATTATTTGCTTCCAATTTTACTTATCCATCATAAATTTGCTACCGAGCCCATAAATCTCTCACCTGATAATAATGTTTTTCAGTAGATACTGTTCTGAGCTCATATTTGGTGAGATATCATACATAAACACTGCAAGCAGATAAAAATAAATCCACAACAGGTGTAATAATTGTCTGGGAAAAAATAACACTGTGCTCAAGAAAGGCTTTTAGGTGGAAGTTACAGGCTTCCTTGTCGAGTTTTCATCCCTAAAACTGCTTCTATAGGTCAGTGGCTGAAAATTCACAGAGCCTTGATTAAAACTTCAGGTTGAAATTTTTCCATGGCTTCCTCTCCCTTGCACCTTAAAAATGAGCATAAGGACACGAGGAACAAGAGTAGAGGTGAAGGAAGAATTCTAAAAGTATTTTTGGTTTAGAGGCACTTGTATCACAGATGAAGACTTTTCTTTTCCTCTGTTACACTTTTAACCTGGTTCTGAAAAACTTGAGACTAAAGGAGGGCTGGATAAAGGAAAAAAATTCTGAGGCTTCAGTTTTATCTCACAGACAACTTAACCACCCAAAAAGACAGAGGCATAAAATCACAGTCCTCAGCTCCATGCCCTTGATATTGATTCAGCTCACACGAATCTGCAGTGAGCTCCTTCATTCCTCAGGATTCTTGTGAATGTGTGAATAGCTCAGGCCTGTTTTGATAAAATGGCCCTGCTAACCCTGATAGCTGCAGAGAAAAGCTCCGAAATGTGACCCAAGTGGATCCTAAAGTGTTCAGAGTCTAATGATGAATAAAAGAGCCCGGCATGTTTATTAGATTTCATCATTCTCCAACACTTGGGCTCTGCAATAGCATAACCATAAAAACAGCACTTACAGAGCTTATGGAAAGAGAAGGGAGATTATTTTAGGAAAAGGTGAGGCCCCTTCCAGGCTCAGGTGCCACCTCAGCCATCCTTGACCATGCCCCAGGCACATGCTCTGGCCAGGTACCTGGCACAGTTCTGTCAGTGTGAGTCAAACACAAGGAGAGATTCCAGCGTGCTGCCCCAAATCCCAAACCTCTCTGCCCCAGTGCACATTCCTGCCAGCGTGAGTGACCTTCCCTGATGGTTGTGACAGTGCCAAAACTCTTGCACTGGTTTGTGGCTCATGTATCAGCACAATCATCGCCTGTGCAGTTCATCAAGCACAGCCTCGGCTTCCCTTCGAGCTCTGTGCAAAGACACAGTTCTCATTCTGCTGAGTGCAACTTGCCACTAAGAATGTCACACTTCACATTTAAAAGGCCTAAATCTCCTCTTCCCACTGTTCCTAAACTCATATTCAACAGCAATCCTGAGCAAGGGCTGTGTTTTACTGCAGCCTGGACACGGCCAATGAGGCCTGGAGTGTGGTGAGCACCTCGAAGTGATTCCACAAAGCAGCGTGTGATTAAAGCCCAGCAGAGCCCCTCTGCCTCTCAGAAACAGCACTCCTGCAACCATTCCCGCTTTGGTTTTACCTCTGCATCTCCCAGATGTGTCGGGAAACCTGAAATTCCCACACCAACATGTTGGGATAGACGGTTCCCAGAAGCCTTTCTGCCCCGGGCAGTGGCCAGGGAAGGTTTGAGCAGCTCGCGCACAGCCAGAGGCGCACGTGAAGCTGCTGATGCTCCTCCAAACCCACAACTCCCACGAATCATAAACAACGCTGCTTTAAATTCTGGAAGCATCTCCACCCAGAATGATGCCTGCTGATCTCAGAGGAGTTCTGAGAGCCGTCATTATCGCAATTGTCTGTGGGGGTCTGTCTGAGGAGCTCGGCAGCCTCTGCAGCACCGTTTCTTGGCCAACAGCACCATCTGCCTCCAAGAACCGCACACGGGAGCACACTGTGCTTCCTCCGTGTTCCCTGGCACTCTCTGCCCCCTCCTGCAAACCTGTCCATGGCTGTGCTACCACAAGGTCTCTGCTGGGTGAGAACCAGGGTTTGGAAACCTGGAGCCAAGCTTTTCAATCTCCAAAGCTCACAAAGCACCCTGAAATGTCAAGCACAGTGTAGCAGTCTGAGCTGTCACTGGGAAACCAGCAGCACAAATCAGGCACTGCAGAAGCCAGGGCTTTCATCCCTGTATGTGCCTGGCTGGAAACAAGGATAAGTCCTGCCTAGTAAACAGGAGCCCTGGTTATCCTTTTCTGTGCCACAGATCTCTTTGGGTTGGAAGGGACGTCTTAAAGTCGTGTGACCCAGCTCCCCTGCAAAGAGCAGGGGCATCTTCAGCTCCAACAGGTTCATGCTCACATCAGTGTGAAATGCAGTTCTTGTGGAGTATTAAATCGGCTGTAGAGCACTGAACTGAAAAATCCTGCACTTCTCTTCCCATTAATTTGCAGTGAAATCTTGGTCACTCAAACTGGAGTGGTTTGGGAGTGGTTTCGGGGTTTGCCCTAACTAGGAGTGCAGAAAGAGATTTGTGCCAGAAGACACAGACTTGTGTCAGAAGACACAAACATGTAGTTTGTTAATTGTTAGGATTAATTTGCTGGATTTGGTGGATTAATTTGTTAATTAATTTGCTGGACTTTCTGCAGAAGACACCTGTTCACAGCAACAAGCAAGGGAAATTCCCTGGGGGAAACTCTCAGGTTGATCTTTAGGATGGAGGTGCTCCAAAAAAACCAGTTGCAAAACTTCTGCAGAGCTATAACCACAGCAATAAAAAATGCAGCAGCATCTCAGGGTGGAGCAGTGACCCCCAGAGACCTGGGATTTCAGCTGGAGTGTCAGGGTGTGCTGCAGCCTGGGGTGGCCATTCCCACCTCCTGAGAAGAAATGCAGATGATCCCTGCTTTAAATTCAGCTGTGCCAGACCTCCCTCCATAGGTTGGCATGGGAACAACCATTTCTTGACATCCTTTAATACTGCCCATGGGAATGGGAAGAGGGGAAAGCCTGGACAAAAGCATGTGTGAGTACATTTAGCAGAGGCCTGAACTCCTGTCCAGAATCCAGTGCAGTGTCTGTAAATAAATAAATTAACATGTAAAGTTGAACTCTTATCAATCTCATTAGCAGTCATTTATTCATACAGCTCCACCACCTGCACTGCAGTCATGGCTTAGTGATACATGAAATAGGACAGAAAAGACAGACCTATCCCTCGCCCTCTGATCAGATTTTAGATATTTTTGCACTCTCCAGCCTGCAAAAAGAGCAAATGGAAAATGGACATGACCAAAATCTCTTCACGTTGCTACTCATGTTCACAGGCGTGACAAGATGCTGAGTCCTGTCAAAGCTCTGAAGTGCCACAGCCCTTCTGGAAGTCTACCCTTAGAACCAGAAAGAGGCCTTTTAACCTCAAAATGAGAGTAAAAATTATCACAGTCAACCTTTCTTGAAACACAGACAGTACAAAGGGGACAGAAAGCAACTAAAAGGGCTGGTAGAAAAGTGTCCCCACTTCCTTTTGACCCCTATTGCTGGGTGAGCCCTTCCCTTCAGGGTCACCATCATCCCACCCAGCCTGCAGCATCCCCCTGAGCACTCAGGAAAATCTTTTGTTCCTTCTTTTCTCAAGTCTGGCTTTGCATCTGCTCCCAAGTCTCTTCTGGAAAGCATGGGGAATTCAAAGCCTAAATATTCTTATATTTAAAGAATATCCTTTAAAAATAGAAAAAGGTGCTTAGGGTCATTTTTGCAAAGCAGATTTTATAATATAAATTAACAAGAAGTAGGGGATTACAACAGGGTGAAGCACAATCTCTGAATGCCTTTGGAATATTGGCCTGGCTGTGTGTAACCAGGAGCACCCAGCACTTCTCAGGACTGGACTGGGGCAGTGCACACACAGCAGCTCTCACCCAGGTATTTTTAGAAAGCTGAGATTTTTTTTTTCCTTGGTGACAGGAAGAATTTAAAATGCACTCCTGGGTTGCCTCAGAGAGTGGGGTCCAGCCCCTTATCTGCATCATGATTATTGCATATCTAAAGGAAATGCTGGGAAACTTGATTAAATATTTTATAGCTCAGTCCATTTAGCAGTCTGAGTGTTTGAAGTACTGAAAATGAGCAAGGAGGGCTTGCCTGTACGAGGGAGCTGAGCAGAGCCTGACTTGGATTCTTTCACCTGCAACTCCCACCTGGAGTTTTCTTTTTAAACCAGCACAATCCTATTTAAATCTATGCTCTCCCTCCTCCGCTGCTATGGCCTTGGACTGCAGGGAATTCTCTGGTTCCAGCCCCAGGAGAGAGGTTCAAATGATGGCCTTGACCCTCTGTGGTAGGAGCAGGGGAGACCTGAGGGAGGGGAAACCTTCTGCACCCCCCTGCTGCCTCCTGGTGTGGAGAGATCGGGCTAAGACAGAGTCTCCTTCCTCCAGTGCTTGGTTTTGTGGCACTGAAGCACACAGCACATTTCTGTTCCAGGTATTCCTGTTCTCCTGAATCAAAGCCAACTCAGAATCATGGAATTACTATGCTTGGAAAAGCCCTCTAAGATCGTCGAGTCCAATCCATTAACCCAGCACTGCCACGTTACCACTAAACCACGTCCCCAGGAGCCACATCCATGTGTTTATTGAACACTTCCAAGGATGACGTGGGGACTTCATCCTGCTCCCACTGAGCTCCCTGAAGAACTCCCACCTGGGAGCATCATTTTCCTATATAGGAGCGAGCCTTGAAGAGCAATAAAATGAAACAATCCCCATTGCTGAAGGTAAAGGTACTCCTAATTTAGGGTCCTCCTGCACTGTGGGGAGAGAAGCCATCTATCTATTATGCAGCTGCCAAAAGATATTGGAGAAAATTTAACAACAAAGCATTTATCGTAATGAAGCATACACAGCATTCCCAATAAAAAATAAGGGGAAGAGGGAAGCTAACAAGCATGCACAGCCTGGGGAAGAAGCTGTACTGTTTGGGGACTCGCTGGTTTGGGTCCCCAGACACCGAGGGATGTTTTGGAGGGACTGGGAGGAGCAGTTATTGATTCAGCACCGCCACACACAGGCGGGATGCGGCGGGCAGGGAGACGCCGGCTTTCCCTCTGGAATCCGTGAAATACAGCTCCCTCTTTCCCTGCAAAAAGGGTTTATTAAAGCTGTCGGCCTGCTTTGAAATAATGACAGGTGTTACACAAATCAGCAGCCTTAGCTCCTTATTTAGCAAAGTGCTGGGGCCTGGGCTAACAGCGCAAAGTGAAATACCAAAAAAATTTAAAAAGCGCAACGCAACAGGATGGGAATGTCCAGCAATGTGGAAAAAAAAATCTAATTTTCTGTTGTTTTAAGGCACTGGGAGATGTAGGCAGCAATTTTAATATAATAGAAATAAATACTATGGATATTTTCCTTTACAACCTGCTGAGCTCAACAGACAAGAGAAATTTCCATTTACCTCATCCTTGCAAGGTATTTTTCCCTAATGTCTGTAACTGGTTAGGAAAATTACGACAACTGTAGGCAGAATCTAACAGAGCCTGAGAAGAAAAATAAAATCTTTTCACAGAGAGGAGACAAACTGCAGAGGTTTCTTGGCAGAGGTTTGCACTCTGAAACATTCTCAGGCAGCTACTCTGCCATGCTGCTCTTCCCTTTGCAGGCTGCTTTTGGTGTCCAGTCAGGGCAGTTTTAGCACTGATAGACAATGAGTTATAAAAAATAAACCATGTGGGGTCCTGCCAGGACTTGGCATTGAGCAGCTGAAGCAATGCCTGTGGTCTGAGCCACTCCTCTGCACCAGTCTGAGAGCAGAGAATCCTGGAATGGTTTGGGTTGGAAGGGACTTTAAAGATCATCCCATCCCACCTCCTGCCATGGGCAGGGACACCTCCTAGTATTCCAGGGTGCTCCAAGCCCAGTCCAACCTGACCTAGGGCACTGCCAGGGATCCAGGGGCAGCCACAGCTTCTCTGGGCACCCTGTGCCAGGGCCTCCCCACCCTCACAGGGAAGGACTTCATCCCAATATCCCATCTAACCCTGCCCTCCTGCAGCTTAAAGGCATTCCCCCTTGTCCTGTCCCTCCATTCCTTGTCCCAATTCCCTCCCCAGCAATCTTACAGGCTGCCCAAATATCCCGGAGCCCTGGGACTCCACTGCACCACCACACAGAAACGAGCTGCTCCCCAGCACCCAGGGGACATATTCCTACTGTTCCCATGGGATTTCAATATTCAAACACTTTGAAGTCTCAAAGTATTTGTGAATGCCTTGCAGGGACACAAGTAGCTCTGGTTTGTGAAGGCTGTAAAAGCAAACCCATAGGCTCCCATCCAGAGATTTCCAGCACATAGAGCAAACCCAAATGGTCCTGGCAGCAAAAACCCCTCCACTCCCTCACCACAAGCTCACATGTCCTGATGCACCGAGGATAACAGAGGGAATCAGGGAGAGGTGAGCAGAGCACACACAGGAGGAGGGGCACAGCCCACATGAGAACTCTCCATCAGCAGGAGCTCCACACTTTATTCCAAAGTGTTCTCCTGTGCTCATCGCTCAGGTTGGACTCTGCCCCTGGAAGCAGCTGCAGGAGGTGGTGCAGCACCACCCCAAATGGAGGTGAAACCTCTTAGAATCACAGAATTGTAAAGACAAGAATTTAAGATCATCAAGCCCAACCACCAGCCCGGCACCACCCCCGTGTTCACCACTAAACCTTGTCCCGTGTGCCACACCCACACGGTTTTTGAACACCTCCAGGGAGGGTGATTCCCCCACTGCCCTGGGCAGCCTGTGCCAGGGCTCAACAACCCTTTCTGTGAAGAATATTTTCCAAATTATATTCCGTATGTATCAATATCCAATCTAAACCTCCCCTGGGGCAACTTCAGGCTGCTTCCTCTCATCCTGTCTCATCTCACCCCTTCCACCACCTTGGACAAGGCACCAGGAAGGAGTCGTATACAAAATAAAGTTTTATCCATCCTCTTAAATCACATGCTTTTCTGCTGAGGGAATACCAATTCCAGAAGCAGGAGAAGCACCTCATATCACTGCGGTGCTCCTAAGGCAAGATCAGCAAAAATCAGAGCACTCTCTTCATCTGAACCTATTTACAAGCTCCAAGAGGAGCTTCCCACCTTGCACAAAGCTCTTTTCCCACACAGGATTTAACTATCCTGCACAAACTTCTTCCATCAGAAAGTGGGCTTTAGCTGCAAGGCCTCAGTTAAAAGGGTTTAATGTCCTATTTCCCAGTTAGAGGATTCTTAGCAGTAGTAACAGCAAGTATAGGAAATAAGTCTGGTTTCCAATTCAGAATAGCCAGTCTTGCCTTTTAAAGGATTTGAGTGAAAAAGAGTTCCTGGTGGGTTATTTGTGCCTGCTTTCCTAAAATCCAGAGCATAGGTTTCCGTTGTAAGACGGAATCAGTGAAAAAAATAAAAACTATTCCTTTAATTTCATTCAAAACTCCACCCAAATCAGCAGGAATCTTACCTGCAGAATTTTACCTCCAAAAATCACATGTGTGTAGAGGGAAGGCCCAGAGTTTAACTCGCAAAATGCTTCATTCTGTCTTGAACTCCTTACCACTGTGAGATGTTCAAGGGAAATACTCTCTGTCCACTAAAATTTCCATGAGTAACCTTGGGATAGGTGTCCCAGAAGTTATTTTTTGTGATAGGGGCAAGGATAAAACTCTGAGGCAGAGCATCCAGTCCCCCTGACCTGGTACAGCAAGCTGGGACCCTGGAGCTACTGAGCTCTCTTCTTATATCTGGGTTACTTAAAACTGCTAAGGCAAGGCTATTTGCAAACCTTGATGCAGACATCTTAAAAAACACCAAAAATGTTTTAAATATTGGTTAAATGTTGGACTCAATGATCTTGGAGGCATTTTGCAACCTAAATGATTCTGTGACTCTGTGGTGTTATTGTGAGGGACTGAAACCCTTATCACTGAGAAGGTGCAGCACAATTCCCTCACCATTTACATCCCAGAGGCTCCTGATGTCTCAAAATTGCTGTGTCTGTGCACAAGGAGCTGCCACGGTCGGGAGCAGCCGCTGCTGAAAAGCTCCATGGATTTTCCTTGAGAAAGGACACGTGCAAGTTCAATCTCCCTCCCTCAGGGATCAATAGTGGCACCAACACTGCTCAATGAGTTTATTAAATGACCTGGCTGCTGGGGCAGAGTGCTCTGCCATCAGCCTCACCCATGATTCATCACTTGGCAGAGCTGTGGATGTGCCGGCAGCTCCGGCCACCCTTCAGCGAGACTTCAGCTGGATGGAAAAATGGGCCCGGGTGAATGGCCTGAAATTCAATAAAGGCAATAAAGGAAAGTGCAAACTCCTGCCCCAGGGGTGGGATAAGCTCAGCACAGGCTGGGGCTGAAAGCAGCTTGGCAGAGGAGCTGGGGGTCAGGGTGGACGCCAGGCTGGACATGAGCCAGCGCTGTGGCCAAGCAGCAAAGGAGGCCAGCGAGGCCTGGGCTGCACTGGGGATGCTGCCAGCACCTCCAGGAGGGGAAATCCTCCCTCTTCTTAGCACTGGAGAGGCCCCACCTGGAGCACGTGTCCAGATCTGGGCTCCAGCACACCAGAGAGAGTCCAGTGAAGGGCACAAATATTGTTCAGGGACTGGAGCACCTGGCCATGGCTTCTGGCAGTGCTCAGGTTCAGCTATCAGATAGACAAGACCACACAGCTCTCGAAAATGTGCAGCAAGAGCCAATGGACATGATCAGAAACAAGGGACATCTTTATTAGATAAGGCCACAGTCACGAAGAAACCCATCATACTGATAAGCTTCACAAAATGTGTCCTAAGGGTCTGTGCCCATGGTCACAGAGCATGTCTAAAACCCCTGCTCTCATTTTTCTACACTTGGTTGCAGCATGTCTTTTAAAAATCTGACTCTATGGAACTAATTTTGTGAAATCCACAAGGATGACATTAAGGTGAAGCTGTTCCTTTTAGAAACAATTCTTTCAGCTACTCCTTTTAGAAACAATTCTTTCTAACTTCTGAATACTCTTCCTACATGACCACAGAAAGAATCTGTTCAATGCTTATCCAGGAAATTTTTGCCTCAACATTTTAATCAAAGGAGTAGATTTGGATGTTAACTCAACACCAAATATTTTCCCAGCTGAAGTGGGTGAGCAGATCCAAATGCAGTGATCTCTGATTTATCCCTTTGACTCTGAACTAGATGTCCCTTAAACACTACCTTTCCTAGTTACACACTGTGGTACATCCCAGCCTGTTTCTGTCTGAGCTCAGTTTTGTGAGGAGATGGAAATGAGGCCGAATTTCGGAGAATGATGATATGAGGTACCCAGCAGTAAAATTAGATCAGGCACCACACTAAGTCAGGAGGAGCAGGTCAATAACTGGCAGCCAAAAACAATGACATTTTTAAGAACAGAGAAGGGTGTGTTTGCCACAATTTTTCACTTTCTCCTCACATGAATTCTCAACATTTTGGATACGTTTGCACATTAAAAAAAAAAAAAAATCAGACTGAAGAACTGACACAGATTTTTTTCCTTCGGCATTTTAAGAATAAGAGAATTGTCAGTCTCACTTGTGGAGAGCCCCAACTGTGCTTTAATGTCCAGCAGCATGAATAAGGGAGAATGTGCAAAATACGAGGTTTATCCTTACAAGAAAATTACCCTGAAGATGAAAAGTTTTTTCTTCACTTAAAATTGTGCTGCAGTTGAGTTTAAAAATTGGGTTCTCAATTTAAGCTTCCTTTGGTTTTTTTTTTAAACACAGAAACATCGGCAACACAGACTGAATTAGCAGTAGATACTCCATTCTCTGACAGAAGCAGAAGCTTTTAAGATGAAAATAAAAAAATCAATGTGAACATAGAGTTAAACTGGTTAAAAGTAGACGTGGTTACACACATGGTCACATTGATTAAAGTTAGTCCTGATTTAGCACTCTGGCTTTGCACAGGCTGGCTTAAAGCCAGTCAAAATACATAGCTATTAATATTTCAGCTTAATTCTGGCTTGTCAGGTGGCAGAAGACAGCAGAACCTGCTCAAAAGACAAAGACTCCCACCGAGCCCACAAGGGCGAGTCCCCGAGAGCCGCCCCACTCTCATTATCAGTGCTCTCCGTGTTCCTCTCCCTTTCAAGCTGAGAATACCAATCAGCCTTAATGCTTGGCAGGAATTATTCAGCCTGTTTGGTAAAACTGCCTTCGAGCCACATATAGGCTGTGACAAAGTTTTCTAATTAAACAGTTTCATTAAGCAGCAGAGCGTACCTTTGTAAATCCCACAGCTGCCAGCTCAGGGCCTGATCCTCCTCCCACTGAACTCCAGAGGAGCAGGATCCCTGTATTTACATTTCTCCCTGTCCGGGAGATTTTAGGAATCAATAAGCAAAAGTTATTCTAAGTCTCAAAAAACATGCATTCTCTTTGGGATTCTCTGGGCAAATTGCTTATTGATTTTTCCCAGCACATACTGCTGATTTTCATAGGCCTCGGATTGTTTGGGGGTTTTTCTGGCATTGTGTCATGTAATCATAAAAATTCTCCTCTGATACTATGGATATCACCCAAATTTATAATGTGTCTGAGTCAATATGGACAGAGGCTGTCTCAGAACACCAAGGTTATAAGGCTGGTGTTGCTGGGGAGTGCACAGCACGCATAAAATTAAATCCATCCCACCGCACCGTCTGTCTGAACCAGAAACACTGGGATGCCCCAGAGAAGCGGCCACCTAGAACATCCTGACCTCAATGGAGGCTGAAAACATTCAAAAAGCCCCCCATATTTTGAGTAAGTTGACTCCTACTCAAATGTCACGTTTGTTCCTGCAGAGGGGAAAGTCCAAGATTGCTGTGGGGTAGGGCAGGAAGGCCCCAGGGGCGCCCGGATTCAGGCCCTGGACAATCCCCACTCCTTCCTGAGCAAACCCTCTGGAAGCAGCAATCAATTCCTCACTTTCAGTCCCTCCTGCCTGTCCCTAACACCTCTGCAGAGCAGCTTGTGAGCATTCCCAGCCAAACTGACACCTCGTCATTCTGCTTTCCAAGGACTGTCCCCATGTGCCTCCCTCCAGGCCTTTGACAAGCCCAAGGAAAGCCTGTGGAAAGACTGTCATCGGGGAATGGCACATGAAATCATTTAGTGAGAGCAAGAATCACAATCCAGAAGCCTTGAACACTCCAATTAACCTTCCAGGAGAGGGTCTCCTCTTCCCTGTGTTTTTCAAATAAATGGGAACAGCTCACAGGTCAGTGGCAATCTCCCCACCAGGCAGGGCGGTCGGGGTGACTCAGGGAGAATTTGAAGGCTGCAACTGAATGCACGTAATAGGTTGAGAGAAAGCACATCTGCCACTGCTCATCGTGAGTAAGGAGAACAGTTTCTCAGAGCAACAACTTCCCATCACGTTCTTCCAAGTTATGCAAAACACTTATTCTCATTTTCCATAATTCTTTCATGAGGAAAATCTACCAAGTTCTTGCCAGCAAGAAAAGTTTTTGTTTAAGGAGATTTTTTTTTTTCACCTTGCTCATCTAAGAGGACAGAAAAAAAAGACTTTTTTTTCCCTTAACAACATCTTTGGAGTGGCCCTCCAGCAACTGTCGGTCCACCTCTGCAGATTGCTTCATCCAGAGAGAGTTGTCACATAGGGAGAGTTAATGCATCAGACAGAGACAAGCTGCAGCGACCCACACACTCTCACATATAAATAATATAGAATATGAGCTGTTTGTGTGAGCACAGAGATTTCTGCAGGGCACTTTAATATTTTGTTTACATCTAAAAGTAAATACAGTTCTTTAAACAGCTGCCTCATGGTCCCCAGCTGTCCGTAAATATGAAAAGCAAGTGACATTTGTTTCAAAACAGCCAGTAAATTATATATCTAGAACAAAAATCTAGTAGCTCTGCTCAGATTGGTACTGCAATGAAAACTTCAGCCAGAGTACAGAACCTCACTGCGCATCCATGGGAAGCATTTCCACTTCCCCACTAACCACCTGTCTGGACCCTGAGGTGGGAAGAGGTCAGGGACACTTTTCCATGGACACTTTTACCATGCTGTCCTATCTCCAAGTGCAGAGTGTCACCAAGCATCCAGCGTTCCCAGCCAGCCCCTTCACAGGGTCCCCTGGTCCCTCCTTGCCCCTCAAATCCCTCTCTGACCTCTCCCAGCCCTTCTCCACTGTGTTGGGATGGCATGGCCAGGTTTTGGGAGCGAGGGGGCTACAGGGGTGGCTTCTGTGAGCACCTGCCAGAGGCTTTCCCAGCATCCAGCAGAGCTGATTCCAGCCATCTCCAGGACAGACCCACTGCTGGCCAAGGCCGAGCCCAGCAGGAATGATGGTAACACCTCTGGGATAACAGATTTAAGAAGGGAAAAAAGAACATTACTGGGCAGATGGAATCACTGCCAGAGAAGACTGGGCTGAGAACGTGAGAGAGGACCAGCTCTGCAGACACCAGGGGCAGTGCAGAAGGAAGGGCAGGAGCTCTGGGTGCTGGAGCTGAGAATCCCCTGAGGTTCCGTGGGGTGGCTCACGGTGAGGCGGCCGGGCCCCGGGCGGGCCTGGGGGGCGGCGGGGG
>VXBT01006763.1:224610-251578 GCA_013400235.1 Oriolus oriolus
GGGCAGGGGATGCCTAAAAGAAGCTGTGATCCCATGAGAAGTCGATGCAGGAGCAGGGTCCTGGCAGGGACCTGCAGAGCCCTGCAGGGAGGAGCCCTGCACGCTGGAGCAGATTTACTATTATTTGTGACCCTGTGGGTGACCCAGGGTGGAGCAGGATGTGCCTGAAGGAATGACCCTGTGGAGGAGTGACCCACGTGGCAGCAGTTTGTGGACACCTGTTGCCCTTGGGAGGGACTCACACTGGAGAAGTTCCTGGAGAACTGTCTCCACAGGGAACAGAGAGGGAGCAGGGGCAGGACTCATAAAAGCCCAGAATGGTTTGGATTGGAAGGGACCTTAAAATTCATCTTGTCCTATGGGCAGAGATACCTTCCACTCGCCCAGGTTGCTCAGAGTTCTACACACCTGAACACTGTCTGGTTTCTTCCAGCTACAGCAACAGTTACATAAAGAGAGATATAAACCTTTCCTGTCCTGACTTTGATTATATTAAAACAAACTTATTTTGAGTGGGCTGACTTGTCAAGCTTTCTAGATCGTTCCCAAGCCTCCTCATTATTTACCACTTCATCAGCCCTCTGTCATCTCCACGCTTTATCTGCACTGAGTTTGCCCTGCTTCTAGATAAAAATATTCAATAGCTTCTGCCTACTCCTAATCCAGGCAGACCTCAGCTCTGAGGAGAGAAAATCACAAAAAAAATCTGCTGGTTGTTCTGCAGTAACGACATCTTGAGCTGTGCCAGTCAGGTTTCAATCCAATTAATGTGAACCTCCCTGACATGGTATCACTTGCTCTTTTACAGAATGTCAAGCAGACTGGGTTAAATGCCTTACAAAAGTCTACTGGACTAAGTATATCAAGCTCCCCACTTCCTTTGCCACCTACATTTGTAATCTCCTCATGACTGAACAAGCCCTGAGTCTATTTCCATAAACCATGTTCTCTCGTGATCGTTCTATTCCTGTCCCCTCATTCCATATTAATTGAATAACATATTAGATCCACAGCTGATGTCATGCCACCCAAGCTGGAAATGCTCAGATGACATGTGGACTGTGATGTGGAGTGTCATTCTTCCTTAATATTTCATCATGTTGCCATTCCTGAGTCACTAGTAGAGATTTTATCACCTCCGTCTTCCAGTGGGCCTGTAAAGGTTTCATCTTCCAAAGCTACCTAAGAAAATCCTGCTGCCAGCTGTGGTTCTTTCTCAGTGTTTTTGGATTCCACATCACATTGCCAGCTAATTTGCTTTTTTTGTCCCTTTCTGTGTTGCTTTTTTCTCTTTTTATTTCCTTCACTTCTCCATTGAGCACCCTTCCTCCCCGATCGCTGCATTGTGGCATTTCAGTCGGAAGGCTCCAAACTCTGTTCTCATTTTACTCTTTCAAATTTTCCTGACAACATATTTTTATCTTTTAGCTTCTTCCACTTGGAGAACTTTACCTTTCCATTAAGTACATAGGGACTGCCTCCTGTCTGCACCTTCAAACCATTTCAGGATCCTCAGCAACCAACAACTCCAATCCCATAGAATGATTTGTCTCCATTCCTCATCGAAAAAGGTCCCAAACTGAGGTGCACTGAGGAAGATACAACAGCCTTTGTGTTGGGAAGTTATCTCTGACAGTTTGAGAAGACTGTAGGGGATAACCAAAGACCTCCTTTGTGCCACAGGATAATTTTGCATCATTCCTCTGTGCACCATCCCTCAGGAACAGGAAACTGAGCTGGGTTGTCCACAGGACTGGACCTGAAAGCACTGTGGGCTTGTGAGAGGCAGAGGGATTGAGGCTCTCCTCTTCCCAGGATTGTCCCACTGGCACAAATTCTTGTCAGTGCATTTTTGGACAATGAAGCACAGCTGAATATGGAAAGGTTTGGCCCGTCTGCACACCCCATTTTCCTAAGCACAGATTTTCAGTCCTATCCAGGCCAATCAAAAAGTAAAGGGAAAGCCTAAATCAAGAACTCAGCATGCTGAAGATCACCCTGAAGGCCACTGTTCCTTGTCCCAGTACAGATGGTATCTGTGTACCTTTCTACTCCTAGAGAAAACCAAAACCAATCATTCCTTGAGATGACAACTCATTAATCTGACATGAACTCCCAAGCTTACTGCAGCCAGCACATGAGGAGAATCTGAGGACAGTTCCATCCTCTTCCCACAGTAAACTTCCCATGGAATCTCTGAGATTGGGTTAGGTCCAAAGAACAGGCACGTTTGAAATAATAGGAAAAGTGCAAGGAGAGTTGAATTTTTAAAAACCAGGTATTTGAATGTCTGACTTCCCTAGCCCATGCTCCACTAAGCAGTGCTGTCAGCACCGTGTGTTAAATACCAAGAAAGGATGAATTTGGTGGAGCTGGGAACTGGCATTGGTGTCACCATGACCAGTGACAACGTCACCCTGGTCATGGGGGTTGTGTTCTTCTGGAAACTCCAGCAGAGAGCATCAGGGACAACTCACGGAATGTTTGCAAACCTCCCTCCGTTCCTGGTGTCACCAATTTCCATGGAAAAACCTCCTGAGCACCTTGTTTGTATTAATACAAAACCTATTGCCTCAGCATCTGGGTCAGAGGAGTTCACACCTCTTTCTCCTGCAGCTTCCCCTCTTCTGCTCATGGTTCTGTGGGAACACGGTCAGAGGGCAAGCCCACCTTCCACTAAGTTTGCTGAATTAGGCTGGTATCTTGGAAATGGTTGTAAGCTTTTCCCCTTTTCTTCTTTATCTGTCACTGCAGAGACAGCCTGGGAGAACAGATTTCATTTCTGAAGCTGGCCAGCAGTAAGTTTTGTCCTGAACTATATTTATTTTTGTGTTTCCAAAAGTTTCCAGTCAGAGTATCAAGTTTAGTTCTTATCAGATAATTACACAGCACTTGCCTCCTGAGGCAATTTTAAATCAATCTCAGGAAAGGCAGTAACTATACACTGTAGATAATTATAGTCCATTAAAGTACCTTAAGATTAGATTCAGAGATCACTAATCACACAAGGTCATAAATGTACTGCACCTTTCCATGCTGGTGTCTGAATTTTGATATGTAGCCCTTTTGCAGGAAAAAAATATTTTCTAGCATTTTTTTATTGAGCAAAATATCAGAGGCAAATAGCAAACTAATTAGAAACATGCTAAATTATTGCCCTAGAAGTTATCTCAGTTCTCACCAGTCAGTCACAGAGAGAGAATAGAGCATAAAGCAAGGCTGTCATTTTAAAGATACTCTTGACAAAACATGTCATATTTTATATTTAAAATAATGTCTAACCAAACGCCTTCCTTACTCGGGGAAAACGGCTCCTTTAATTGCTGTGAGAGATGTGTGAAGTGCTCCTGACAAGGATCTGATTAAATGCAGAAGCTCCTTGAGCATCGCATTGAGCGGAAATTCTCAAACTCAGTGTTTTCCCTGTGGCAAAACATCACTTTTGCTCAAAACACATGAAATCCATTAAGGCAATCAACGCCCATCTCTCCGGGGTCAGGTTCTCCCCAGCTGCAGCACTCCCAGTCCTGTGCTCGCAGCTGGGCTGTGCTGTGGCTGCTCGGTGCCTTGTGCGTGGTGACCACCAGTGACAGCCCCAGGGCTGCTGCTCTCTTCTGGCCTTGTCACCGTGCCAGGGGCCAGTCCAAGCCCTGCCAGACCCTGAGGCAGGAGGTCCCAGCCCTGACTTGTCCACAGAACAACCACTGCTGGGTTTAGAGATGACCCTTGGACAGGTTTATCCAACCCAAGAAAAGCTGCACGTTTGGTCTGGACACTTTTAGCTCTTAATGTAAACCAGTCTGGGAAAAATGGAATGGCATAAAACTCCAAACAACTTCAGCTAAGGTCACCACCAGGTCTTTTGTGTCATGGCAAGATGGCTTATCTAAGACATTTCACCCTTATCTTGAAGGGTAAAATGTCTGGGAACGCTGTGTGAGATTTTCTCATCCCAACCTTACACAGTTCCTCTTGCAGCTGGCCCGACCCCTGCTGCCTCCCAGCCTGCTCAGGATGCACTCCAAGCACTGCCCACCACCCTCAGGCTGACACTTGGCACTTCAGCTTAACTAAACTTCAGTTTGCCTGTCAGGTTTGTTCCTAGGGCCAACTCTCTTGGGTGCATTTTATGAGCAGCACACGGAGTAATGGCTGCAGTGTCCCAGGAGAGATGTCCACAGGCCAGCCCTGCCCTTGGGACAAGGAATGGAGTGACAGGACACAGGGAATGGCTTCCCACTGCCAGAGGGCAGGGATAGATGGGATATTGGGCAGGAACTGTTCCCTGGGAGGGTGGGGAGGCCCTGGCACAGGGTGCCCAGAGAAGCTGTGGCTGCCCCTGGATCCCTGGCAGTGTCCAAGGCCAGGTTGGACAGGGCTTGGAGCACCCTGTGGTAGTGGAAGGTGTCCCTGCCCATGGCAGGGGGTGGATTGGAAATGGATCTTTAAGGTCCCTTCCCACCCAAACCATTCTGTGGTTCTATGAAAAGACAATGGGAGGTAAAGATGTACCCTACAGTCAAAACCAAACCTTGCCTGATGCAGCTGTAACCCAGCCTTGCTGATTCCACAGTTGGTGGAATCCAGTTGATCCCATGGTTGGTGGCTCCTCGGATCTCACAAGAGTGAAATCCCTGCTCAGAGGAGATATCACACAGTGCAGGCAGGTCTGGATAACCATGAGGCCAAGCCAAGTGTTTCAGGATCTCCAGCTGATCTTTTAAAGGCCTCTGCTTTCTACAAATACTTTAAACTTTTTGTTCCCATACAAGACGAAAGCAGATGCTAAAGAAGAATTTGCCTTGGGATAAACAATCTGATTTTGCAATGGCCCCACGTATTGGCATCACAAAAAGCCAGTAAGTGCTTCTATATGACATGAAATCATTTAGTGCCACTCAGACCAAGTCACCCTGTACTGGGGGCTTTTCAGGCCTGTGTGACTGTCATTTCTCAGGTTGTCTGCAATTTATTTCTCCTGACTCTGGCTGCACAAAGTAGTCTGACACCAAGTACCAGTCCTCGAGAAGAAATTGCACGCTTTTTCCAAAGCCCCATCTCTCTAGATGAGTTCTATTCAGGGTTAACCTTTCTTCTAATATTTCATGTCAAAACAACAATGGGGGATTTACAAGGGTTCTTCCAGGGTTTCAGGAAACTGCCCACACCCAGACCAGAAACAATAATTATAAACATAAAAAAACCCAAAAAATGTATTTACCTGCCTCACCCAGCATACCACATTCATTAGGGCAAAGTCAGAATCTCTGAAGTATTTTAAATTCCTTTCTTTTGAATCACAGAATCTACCCTCCCGATGATGCAAGAAAACTCTGGGTGCTCCCACAGAAGGAAACTTTCCCCAGGGCCGTGAAGGCAGGTTTCCTGCTCCATCCTGTGCATCCAGACCTGATCCCTCAGAATTCCCCCCGTGGCCCATCACGAGGGGATTCATCTCACCTGGCACCAGGCAGTTCATCTGAGCTGGTTGCTCACAGTGCTGCTATTAGAGATTTCTCACACTAGAGAGAAACTGGCACTCTCAGAGAGTAATCACCTAATTTCCTTAGACATCCCCTGCAGAATGAGATTAATTTGTGGTACAGTAGCTCCCTAACCTCAGTCAGAATCTGTGAAGTGTTCGTGCAGAAATACCCAAAAACTGCTGACTTCCTTCACATGCAGAGAGCTGGCTCATTAATTTTCGGCTTGCACATAATTAAAGCCTGAAATGACACGGATTCCATATTCCTACGGCCGACACAGAGAACATGACAGCATTTTCACCCAAAATGCCTGCTTTTGGGGCTGGTATAAATGGGTTGTAAACACAGAGTACACGCAATAGCTCATTGCTGTAAAGGTCAGAAGACAGAAATTCTCTGCACAAGGCAAAGATTTGTATGCAAGGACACAAACCGGGATTTTGAAACAATTAAGAGTATCTGGGTTTTTACGTTTTCTTGTAATTCAGTAGCTCACACACACTTAACATTGCAAACATGAGCAGCTCCCCTCGTCAGGGAAACTGCTCTGCAGTGCACTCAGGTTTGCAGAGAAGTCATTGTAGGATTGGGGGCTGAGTTACCACAATGTCAACAGAGGAACACAGAGAAATCAATTTATTAGATTTTTTTTTTTTTAAAGACCTGAATTGTCTCAGAAATTGCTAACTGATTTAACTTTCAAAGCTGGGCTTTAGGAAGCTCATCTGGAATATATTATTAATCAGGAGTATTATAAATGTTACATGGTAATGACTGAAGCCCTCAGTGAGATCAGGGTTGCCTTGTGTTTGCTCCATACAACTCAGCAGGGAAAAAATCCCAATCCCTAAAACATTTACAGTCTTTGAGAGACAAGGCAGAAAAAAGGTAGAGGAAACACAGACACAATTAAGTAATAAGTCTATGAGTAAACAGCAGGTCCATGATGAAATCAGCAGCAGAATCAATGCCTCTCACATCCCAAATCAGTACCTTGTACACAAAATCATTATATTCTAATTAAAAATCTTTATCTGTAATAGCTGAACGCAGCATAAACCTGAGCTGAGCCTGGTTTCTAGGAGAATACTGGCTCAAAAAAATATTCCGGAGAAAATTTTAAGCACAAGGAGGAAAGTCTCCTGGGTACAGAATTTATCATCACGTGCTGAGCATTAAAGAAATCACCAGTGTGGTCTGAATGATGCTCCAGCAAATCAAGCAGGAGCCCTCGTGCTGGAAGCTGCTCCCTGGAAACTGAGGAAAACCCGTCTTTTCCACGACATTCATCAGGTTACACTCCAGAGTTCTGTTTCAGTCACATTTGGATTTTCTCTGCAGTGCTTTAACTGTGAGTTTTCAAACAAGTCAGGACCCAGGGGATCAGCAGGAAAGCCCATCCCTTCCCAACCTGTCCTACTGGAGTGACACCTGGAGCAGAGTTCCACGATAAACATTCATTTCCATGACAATGCCAATCAATTAGGGGAACAATCCACTTGGTGTCGTTAATCCCCCATTTGTGATCCTATTGATGAGAGTGAACAGTGCCACCAGACAGAGCTCAGGAAACCACCAAAAAATCCTCCCAGAACATGGTATGGTCTAGAAAATAGAAATAATACACTGCTTATTGAAACACAGGCAAAAATTAAGAGTCAGATCTCGCAGGAGTGAAGTGTGCACTGAGATGTGGAAACACTGAGAGTGACCAGGAGCACTGTGAGATCTTCCAAAATCCAATGAGTTTTGGTGATTTTAACTCAGATCTAGCTAAGAAACTGAGGAGAGAAATTCAAGTTCATCTTCCCCTGTGCCTTTATTCATGACTTGAGAAGCACTTCTGTGAGTGACCTAAGGAGGAAAAAAAGAAAGAAAAAACCCGAACCACAGAAAATATCTATACAATGCACTCATTTACCCAGAGGTGGGAATGTTCCATTTCCTGCTCTGCCCAAGTGAAATCAAGCCTATCCTTCTATGGGGCCAGGAAAGATGATCTCCAACACAAACCAGGAAAATCCTTCAGGATACTCAGCACAAGGAGAGGGAAAGCAAATTGGAGCCTGACTTTGCAAAGCAGTGCCTGACACATTCCTGTGAGTCCTGCTTGGCCCCAGCCCTTGTGACAAAGTCTGTTTAGAAATTTCAGCTAATTACTGTATCATTTAAATACTTTTACAGGAAAGAAGGGTCCGATCCTACCCCAGCCCATCTTGCACCCAGCAGGGAAGAGCCTTGCAAACTCCTCCTGTTTGGATAATCAAATTCATGTTTGCTGAGGCTGCACTAAAGGGGGGTCACCACCCTTCCCTCTTTTTTCCCTGCTCAAAGGCAAGCAAGGAGCTGACACCGTGGAGAGATAACACTATTTAGCACGGACACCTTCCCTTTCAAACGACACTGATTTCATGCAGAGGGTTAGACAATCTCCATTTCCATCATATTTCATTTCAATACTCCCTGTGTAATGGAATCTTGGTTAGTTTAATATCACGGCGCTGGTAAATGAAACTCTCATCTCAGTCAGTAAGAACAATGTTTGGTTTTGGCCTAGAGCAGGGAAGAGTGATTGAAGCACTTGGGAATTCATTTCAAAGGCTGTGGAATGCATTTATACGGCCACATCCCCTCTTCCCCCAGACACCCACAAACAGCATGGTCTGTAGGGTGCAGGTTTTGAAAGCGTGTGTTAGCAATTGTCAGAAACTAAATGGCAGCCTAAAGGGATGATTAATTAGGAGAACAGCCAGCAAATTGGCACAAATGGTAAACATGAATAACACTTGTCTCAACAAGCATTTACAATTTCCTTTCATACCGTCAAAGTCCAACAAAGATGCAGCACAGGGCCAATATTCCAAGTTTTTAATCACTTTGATTGGATCATTCAGACAGTTCTTGATCCACTTGAATTCCATCAGACAGCAATATTTTCCCCTGCACAATCCAGTGGCAGATTAGTTAAAAACTGTGAAGGTCAGAACGGGAACAGGAGGGGAGAGAAGCTAGGGAGATGTGTATCACCTACAGCCACACTGCCTCCCGTGCAAGGGACAGGAAAAGGGCATTATTTAATGACCAGGATAATCTTTTCCACGTTGGACAATTCACAAAAGGCAGAGCTACTCAACCTTGTGGATAAAGAAGTGCATGTGATCCATTAGGAATACCCCACTCTGACCAAACCTGAAAGACTGAATTCCTCCCACTAATACTGGATTACTGGGAAAATCATTCTTTGCAAAGATCTCTTACCCCCACTTAGAAAAGATCACGACAAAGAAAGGTCAGACCTGCTCACGTCCATCCACCAAACTTCCTTAGGCACGGCCTCCTGGAGCTGTGAGGGAGCGTTTCCTTCTTCCCAGAGTCACGTCAGACAGACACTGTCTTCTGAGGCCAAGGGATGGGGAATTGCTGGCATAATATTTCTCTTAAACTGTTCAATACATCAAAGTAAGCCAATTTTTGTAGTCTTGTACTGCTGACAAGCCCCATATATTAATAAAGGGAAGCGCCTGCCTGCTGCTTGAACACATTTTCAGAGTGCTCTGGTTTTATCACTCAAGTACTCACAGTTATGTCTTGGCTGAGGATGAGTTTTAAGGAAAAAAACAAAATACAAAAAGTTGGAACAAGCCATGAGTTTCACTAGCACTTAAATAGAACGGTTTTGCCTTCTAAGCCCATTTATTGAGTTCCAAGACCTTATGATCTCATCCACGAGATGTGATCAAGCTCGTTTAAAAGTACTAAATAATCAAATAAATACTAATATTAACTTAGATTGTAATAATGAAATACAGCTTCTTTACTCCTGAAGTGGGGGGTAGCCAATAGGAGCCACTAGTATCTTTGCTGTCTAGGAATTATTGGCTGGGCAACATTTATTGAGCATCAGGAAAAAACAGCAGAGAATATTCTTAATACCCAGTGGCAGTAGAAAGCACCAATGTACTATAAACAGAAGGTGGAGTGATATGGGGTAGATCTCCTATCTCATTCTCAAACTAACACTGTTCCTCAAATAATCTCAGTTTTTATTCACTCCAAAGGTGTGTTTGAAAGTTTCCAGTCATTCCTTTCCAGCGCAGTGTTTGTCTCAGGTCAGTAGCACTCAGGTACACTGGAAAATCTCTATTTTTAAAACTATTTTAAGATTTTTCCTTTCCCAAGAAAATCCAAAATGTAAAAGCTTTGATCATTATGCTATTGAATCTCACTTTTTGGTACCTATTTAGCTGACTTTTCAAGACACAATAAACTTAGGCCAGTTTAGCACTGCAGTAAATAAGATGCTCCTTCCTGTGAATAAATATCTAAACATTGTTAATATTTCCATGGTGGAAATAAATGCTTCCTTTGCTGTTAAATGTACCTTTAACAAGATTCATGAGACCAGGAACCTGCTGCTCCCACAGCACAGCTACTCCAAGTTGTAAAGCCATGGGGTGTCCTGCTCCTGGATGGGCTCTCTGGACACTGTATTTTCTTGTCTTCAGGCCACAGGTGCCACCACCTTCGGGGCATTTACGTGACAAACGAAGGTGACAACTTGGCAAACCAGTCTGGCTGCAAAGTTACAGCACTGTGATAACAGCCAGCCATGATGAATGGGCTCCTGAGGGAATCAGGCTGGGTTTAAAGGTAAAATATTACACAGTAAAAGCTTGCAAGGCAAACTATGATTTAAAGAGAGGGAGAAAATCTAATCCTGATGAGCTCGATATGCATTAAATACACTGTGGTTCTGAGAGCTTCCCAGAGATGCCTTTTGGCATATAAACCATCATGGAATCCCGGGATAGTTTGGGTGGGAAGGGACCTCAAAGACCTCATCCGACTCCCTGCCATGGGCAGGGACACCTTCCACTAGCCCAGGCTGCTCCAAGCCCTGTCCAGCCTGGCCTTGGACACTGCCAGGGATCCAGGGGCAGCCACAGCTGCTCTGGGCACCCTGTGCCAGGGCCTCCCCACCCTCACAAGGAACAATTCCTTCCCAGTTTGGTTGATATTTCTATCAGTTTCTATTCTATGATGTATCTATCTATTTCTATCTATATTCTATATCTATTTCTATTCCATATTCTATGATATATCTATCTATTTCTATCCCTGCCCTCCTGCAACTTAAGGGCATTCCCCCTTAAGTTGTTCTGTCACTCCATCCTTTTGTCCCAAGTCCCTCTCCAACTCTCCTGGAGCCCCTTTAGGTACTGGAAGGTGCTCTAAGTTCTCCCCAGAGACTTCTCCAGGATGAACAACCCCAGAAACTTGAGGCATATGAGATGAATACAGCTACAAAGAGAAACAAACCCAAAAATATCAACCGAACACCTGGAAAACAGAAGCAAAGGATTCCTTCAAAGTCTGTTTTCATTACTGAGACCACACAGAAAGGATTTCACACTGTCTCGATTCATTGCAGGGGAAGACAGTTGGGTTTGGAGTTTTTTAAGGGAACAAAATAAAGTACATATAAAACCCTGTTCTGCCTTTCACGGGATCTAAAGGGCAAAGACCTGGTGAAATAAAGAGAAATGAGAAGCAATCACACTACAGCAATGACCTTAGATAGTGCTCTTTATTTGTTTGGGGTTTTCTATTATTTTCTGTAATAAGTCTAACAGTGTCTAAATGAAACATTGTTTGAAATCTTATGGCATTAATTCCCAATGAAAAAAACAGTCATTGGCACTGGAAGCCTTCTGCCATCCGGCAAAGACTCAGAATTTTAACAGGGATCCAAATAAGGTCTCATTACCTGAAAGAAGGTACTGGGTGAGGTTTCTTTTCTCTGAAATCCTGACTCCTGCAAGGCCCATGCAGGAAGCAGAGAGCAAAGGAGCTGAGCCACTCTCACAGCTGAGATGTGGAATTCACACTGCTGCTCAGGCCTCCTGCTTCCCAAAAGCAGAAGTTACAGAATGAAGTTGTCCTAGAATGAAATCCTGATATGGGATGCATGGAGGAGTTTGGGTGGTTTGATTTTTCTGGGACCTTCACGTCTGCAGTGGAACAAACCTGGGCTTAGCACAGTGTTGTTTATAAAACAATGCAGTGCACAACCTCTGTGTCTTTCACAGCAGAAAATTCTGTAATTTAATTCCAGAGACTGCAATTGCCAGAGCTGCAGCGAGCTGAAACCATTCCAGCAACCAGAACTAATCCTGTAAAAAACATGGAATATAAAAATAGCAGCCCTTCAGGTGAAGGGAAAGTCAGTGCAGAGAGAAGAACTGGCCACTGCTTTACAGGCATTTTATTGCAACACCTGTTGTAGGGCAGTGGCTTCATTTCTGCATCAATACCAGCACAAATTGAGGTCTGATAAAGCAAAACATATTCTGTATGAAACACACCAAAGACAGGAGGGGTTGGATGGAGATCAGAAAATCCACAGTTCACCTGACTACCCAAAAGCTCATTTAGATCAAGCCTAAACATGCCTTGTGAATTTTGTTTTATTTTATTTTATTTTATTTTATTTTATTTTATTTTATTTTATTTTATTCACGAAACAGATCTGAAACCCCTTTGTGGACACTGGTCTTTAGCTGAAAACACCACCGCCATCCTTTGGTGCTTCTTTACCCATCTTTTCTGCACTATTTTCCTGAAACTGTAAAGGCAAGGAAAAGAAAGGGCAAATAATAGTTATTCAAATATCAAAGAATAATAATCTAGCCTAAAATCCAGGATTTTTCCTTGCACTGGAGTCTGTCCTAATTGTAAACACAGAGTTACAGTGCCAGTTGGTAAATTTTGCTGCTTATATTTTGCATGTATAAGGACTCCATAATTCCTGCATCCATGAGAGTTTGTCAAACTCTCTGCTTTCCTTAGAGAGAAGCGGTTCCAGATATAACAGCTGAATTTATAACACTGACTTGATATGAAAGATATGAAAACAATGACCAGGCTGCCATAGAGGAGAAGACGAAGAAAAGGAGCCTTAAAAACCAAAGGAATAAAATCACAGCTGTTGCAGACACGTGGGGAGGGCCTGGCTCGTCGCTTTTAATGCTTTGTGTGCACAAGGCTAAGTGCTTTCACCCCAAAGGCAAAACCAGACACTCCCTCTGGATGAAAAAGTCAATGGTTTTTTTTTTTTTTTAGAAAGCATTAAGGAACAATGAATCATTTCCTAAAGAAGTATTTCTGCCTGGAAAAAGCAGGGAAAGATTCGGAATATTCTTCATGAATGCAGGGTTTAATAAATTCCTCCACGAAGTCCTTTATAGACTCTCCTAAAAAAACAAGTAGTTTCCATGTGACAGGTCACTCAATTCGTCGATAAAGGGATTAATTTTGCTATATAAATCGTATTTAGCTGCCTTATCTCCCCTAAACTGTACTGTCCACCAAAATTAGCCCTCCTCGGTATAAGGCAGAGGTTTCTGTGACCTCCTTAGTGCTGTGCTGAGCTCTTCAGGAGAAGAACTGGACCAAGAGTTTCATGGGTGTCTCATGCCTTTATAGGGAGGTGGTGGAGTTTCCATCCTTGGAAATAAAGAATTAAAAGCATAATGAATTGGAGAAAGCTACAGTGACTTCAAAATTAGCTGTGCTCTGAGTGAGGGAAGGAGAAGATGACCCCAGGAACTCCTTCTGAGTTAAAGAATTGGAGTTAATAGAAATAGAAATAATAAAATTATTCTGTTTAACACAATAATAAATAAAACAACTTAATTTACTAACTAAAGAGTAAGCTCAAATATAAGACATAAATAATTGAATAAAGTGAAATCCTATTATTCTGAGAAGCAGCTACAAAATTATGTGCTCTTTGAAGTACAAAATTGAGCTTTACTGCATGAAACAACTCCATTTTTCATGTAGGCCACAAATCATATTCTTAAGTACCTAAGACAGGTGATAACAAATTAGATTCCCACTCACAGGAAAACTTGCTCTCTCTTCTTCTCTACAGCTGCAGATGCTCGTTTTAAAATGCTTTGGTTTAAGCACATATTTAAAGCAAATTTATGGGTAAATTGAGAAAGAATGCATGAGTTTAAAAAGAGCATTGGAAAAGAACAGGGAGGTGGTGGAGTTTCCATTCCTGGAGGTGTCCAAGGAAAAACTGGACGTGGCAGTTGGTGATTTGGGTGGGTTCACGAGGTGGGAATCGGTCATAGGTTGGATTAGACGGCCTGGGAGGGCTTTTCCAGCCTCAGTGATTCTGGGATTGTGTGTCTTAGGACAGAGTTGGGGTTTGGGAAAGTGTAATCCCAGGGCACGCTGTGCAGGCCCTCTGGCAGCTCTGTGAGCCCCAGCTGGGTGGTGATCCATGCTCATGGTATGGACACGGCCCCAAGAGCCCCGAAGCTCCGCTGCCATCCCAAGTGCAAACCCTGAGGGACACAAGGAGCACAACCGCCTGCTCAAATCATGTCTGCTCCACTGAGCCCACAGCCTCTCCCTGCTGGAGTGGCTCCCCCAGCCCATGGCCTCGTTTAGCAAAGGTCGTTGTGGGTACAAACCTCTGCTCACAACAGGATTAACACAATTCCATAAAACCGTGGGTTTATTCCCATCCCTGAGCACGCAGCTGCCTGAAACACCATCCGGGAAAAGATGCTCTGGGATATTTTTCAATCCTCTCAAGCAATGTTCCCCTGACAGCCAAGAAAATAACCTGAACCCTTCAAGTTACTGTCTTCCCCCTGGTTTTCTGAATATTTTATAAGAATTCCATGAGAAGGTTGGAAATGTCCGTGCATAAAGAATCGTGGTATTGATTTACTTCCCATAGTTATAAAATATAAACCACGTACCAAAGAACAACCGTTCCCAACCTTTCAGTTGTTATATTTTGTATTCCATTTCATGTTCACAGCCTGATACAACATTTATTTGTATTATTGGCAGCAGTCTTTGCTGTATCCTGGGAGTTCATTATGGGAGTTTTCAGGATACTGGCTATAAAAACTTTTCTCCTGGATTCATAATTCACTAACAAAATAGCAGTGATGAGTTGAATGATGATTTGTACATGTTTTGAATGTTCAGAAAGTATTATTTATCAGTTTTGTATGAGGAGGAACCAGCATACAGGTAAAGTACCTCACAGGCTTAGACTGAGGGGGTTTGATGCAGTTTTGCTGCTTTTCAAAAGGAAAAGTTTTCAAAGTACTAAAAGAGCATATAAATGCAATAAAAACAAAACAAAATAAACATAGAGTTGACAGATGTTCTGTATGTTAAAACCTACCTGGCTACATTCCTCCCTGGGGAGGTCAGTAAAATTACTGTGTGCAATGAATTTGCTCCTTGGACCAAACCCCTTATTTTGAGTTCACATCTTGTAACTCACGAGTTCAGCTCCTTTAGCTGCTGAAACAGGGATTGGCAGCCTCAGCCCTTCTGTCTCATAGCTATCCATCCATCCATCCATCCCAGCTCCGGCTGGGAAAAGAACAGGACATGTAAGCAAACCCACAGCAAGATGAACTCCCCAGGAGATGCCACCACATCCTGCCCCACCAGCTGCCAAGAGCAGAAAACTCCGGAGTTTCCCATCGAACTCACCTGGTTTTCCTTGCTCTCCCTCCACAAGTTTTTCCCCTCCTTTTTTTTGTTTTTGTTTTAAACATCATCTTTTCCAGGTCAGCATCCAGGGAGGCACTAGGCTGCAGTCCTGGGACTTAGTGGATGTAGAGCTGGGAGGCTGCATGGGCAGAAAGCAGTGATATCAAACCTTTCCTTCCCCCTTCCAGTCCGAATGATGCCTTGGGATTTAGCTTTTGTATTTTCAGACCCTGTACTGGTTTAGTGTGTAACTCTGAAACTTCATACAGCCTGTTAGCTACTGTTCTCACATCCTGGTTAGGCATAACAAACCCTCTCTGGGCCTGAAATCAAGGACACCTTGTTGTCCCAGGCCCCAAAATATGTAAACTAAAGCCTCTGACAGGAGGAACAAACTTGGGATAATTACATCACTACCTGAAATTATAATTGGAGAATTAACCCTGGTATGTAAATGGACCAAACTTATGAAAGTGTGAAAAACTTGTGACCCAGCGTCCATCTTGGGTGGAGCCCCTCGGAGGCTTTTGACTGCCCAGGGTGTACCTTTGAAGGCCCTTCAAATAAATACCTGCTTTTCCTCTCTTAATCTTGTCTAGCCTCTGTTTTCAGGTAGCCACTTCAAGGCATCACCAGCAATCCTTCTTGTCCCACTGGAATCCTCACTGATTTTTTCTCTTTCTTTCCAGCCCCAGTTTCCCTCTGACCCTTCCTACCCCATCCGTCACCATCCCTTTCCAAGGGATATTCTTGTTAGTCCAGCAAAGCTGAATTTTGCCTGGGTGCTCCTTAGCCAAGGTTTCTCAGGACTATTTGACCCACAAAAAGCAAGTTTAATTGGAAAGCTCTTTGTACAGCTCACTAAATGCTTATGGAAAGCTCCTAAAGCCCAAGTCCTGCCTCCCAGTCATGTCTGTACAGCTTTGCAGTACTTATCTATTTTCAATAGGCATATTTATCTATCCACAATAGGAAAATGCAAAAGGAAAAGTCCTATGTGATTAGACCTGTCAGTGTGAAAAGGCTGTGCTGTACTTTAAAACCTGCCAAAATAAGTGTGGTTGCCAGGATGTTCATTACCACAAATGCTTTTAACAAGCAACTCCCACCTCACTGTGAAATTTTTCACCAAAACTGCTGAAAATGCACCAAAGCACAGAAAGAAGGAAAAGGGGAAACTGTGGAATTCTGAGGGCAGCACAGGAATGCCCCCCAGGAGGGTCAGTGATTCACTGCCTCCTCCCCTTTTCACAGCCTTGTCTGAGAGCATCAGTAAAGTTAAAACGCCCCAAACACCTGGATCATGTTTAACCCAGGATAAGCTGAGAATGTGACATTACTGCAGGCTGAGACTGGAACAAAAGCAAAATTAAGGACAGAAAAAGAGCAAAACTGGGCTGTTCAAAGCCTGAATAGATCACATTTTGTTTGGCCAAAGCAATGCTTAACTCCAGTTTTACGCTACTATGAACAAAAAGAGCATAAACTGATCCCTTTTTAGCAAATAAAAATAACAACCAGTATTAAGCTCTCAATTTGTAGTCACTTGTGCTGTATGGTGTACGCCGAAGCCGGGGAACAAGATGAATGTTCAATCATATTTCAGCACAACTGGAGACAGCTGATGGAAATTGAGGATCTGATCCAACAGATAAAAAAGAAAGTGGCAGATTCTGATTTTCTTTGTGGAAGTTAACATCTCACTTTGGCTCCTGTGTCCCTCTTAAACAAGGCGAGATGGAAAAGCACGTCAAGTCTATTAAGCTTTTGTGCAGAGAAACATTGCAATCCGAAATGTCTGTGCCCTCAATTGCTGAAAATGTCAGAAAGCTGTCAGGTTTCATGCCTGCTGAAAAACAAAACAATAATAATACAGTTTCTGCAAGATCTGATTTCCATCTGACGTGCTGATAAGGCAGGCTGAGCAGAAATGAGACCAGCCTAGAAATGACAAGGGAACAGCAAGTTCTGCCACTCACTGAGCTTTGCAACAACCCACAGCCCTCCTCAGAGTTATTAAGGGAATGATTTAATTAGAACCAAATACCTTCCAAACTATCCTTTTGAAACAGTCCTGTCCAGCTTGTTTCACTGATGCAGGTGCTCTTCAGAGGCCGAAAATGACGTAGCTGTGATTCTTTTTGCCTTTTTTAAATGTCATGTATTGTATTATTGCTGTTCTAATGTTTTTCATGTTAATGTTTTAATTTTTATTTCAGATACTTTGGAAATTTTTGAAATACAATGCCCACAAGACGAGCTTCTGCTTGAGCTTCATTTTATTTTTGGCAGAAAAACATACAACCATAAAAACAAATAAAAATAAATCACATGGATTTGACTCCTGAGCTTAATACCTCTGAGGGATGTGTGATGCAGGGTTTTCCACACATTGCGTAGCTTCAGGGGCGTTTGGACAATGCTCCCAGACACAGGGTGGGATTGCTGGGGTGTCTGTGCAGGGCCAGGGGTTGGACTGGATGATCCTGGTGGGTCCCTTCCAGCTCAGGCTATGCCATGATTCCATGAAAACATAAAAGGAAGGCAGATGGGGTGTTTTTCAAAAGAGCTCTAGAAGGAGAGAGAGAAACAAAAGCAATTCAGCAGGCTGCAAATGGTTTTAAAGTCTATACTCTGAGAACAGCACAAGAAAATCTCTCCCTCGGTAGGAAATCCTTGTCTGGCAGATCCAGGATGCTTTACAGGATGCTTTACAGCACCCTGAGCAGTGCTGGGGAGCGGGACAGGCTCGGGCTGCAGGTGGAGCAGCAGAGGCAGAAGGGTCAGAGATGCCCGAACCACAGGCATGGGATCCGGATCTGTGCTCTGACTATCCCCGAGGAACATCCTGGAACAATGCTGTCCCTGAACAGATCCTTAACTGCAGAAATCTGCCCCAAACGCCTGCAGTTACACCTCCATACCCACCCCAAAATCTGGATCCAAGGAGATAAGCACCAAGGACCAGCTAACACCCCTCTCTGGTAACTCTTCTGACCTGACGGGTCTGGAACAGACCCAGGTCTCAGACAGGATTGAAGGGCTTTAAACTGACAGAGAGTGGGTTTAGAAGGGATATTAGGAAGAATTTCTTCCCTGTGAGGGTGGGGAGGCCCTGGCACAGGGTGCCCAGAGAAGCTGTGGCTGCCCCTGGATCCCTGGAAGTGTCCAAGGCCAGGGTCTGGGATAGTGGAAGGTGTCCCTGCAGGCATTTACTTGGAAGGAGTAGAAATAGGCAATGGTTTCATTCTCCGCCCTCACAACAGAAGAGATCGTACAAAATTAATAATTTCATTTAAAAGCAAAACTAAACCAGCCACCAAAGCCTTGCCTTCCCCACCAGGGTAAATTTTAAGTCACGGAAGAGGGATCTTGCATCATGTTTCCTTGAGCATATTCTAATAATTACTTAAATAAGAAGGACTAAAACCCTTCAGAAGAGGTTTTCTCCCCTCCTGATTTTCATTTTAAAGGGTAAATTAAAAGTCAATACTCACATCTAGCAGCACAACAAACATTTTCCTGTGTGCACAGCTTGGAAAGATTCTCAGTGGGCCGCAGCACACAGGATTTGCCTTTCAGATGAGGATTTTGTGGCTGTTGGAATATATCCTTTAATAGAGTTAGAAAGACTGCTTCAATTATTTGTCAGTCATGATTAGCCCTGACACAACCATGCAATCAACAAGCTAACAAGTTCAGCATCTTCAGTGTTGTATTATAACCAGAACTGCTTAAGCAATTTAAGTAATACCTTGCCTGAATACCTTTATTAAAGGTGAAACAGTCAAACTTTCATTTTTGTCTATCATAGACTCCATTTAACCACGTTCATTTACAAACCCAGCCGTGTTACTTCTAATATCAGCAGAAATAAGTTCATGTTCAGTAAAAGCCAGTAACCTCCACGGGGAAGTAACTGAGGGTGGAAAAAGTGTTTTTATACTAATCTGAAGCCTTGGCTGAGGTTATAACAGTCCATTAAATCAATTTGGTGCCTCTTTGTCAAGAAAGATCTGAACCCAGAAGCCTCCTCTGAAGGGCAGCCAGAGCATCAGGCTTTGTGTGAATTCTGTCGCTTGAGCTGAGTGCTTTGGTCACTGTACAATGACAAGAAATGAATTACCAAAGGGACCCAACCTCTTAGCTGTAACTACATAACACTTTCAGCTAGAAATTAAATGAGAAAATAATAAGACAGCATTGAGAGCACAGAGAAATCAGACTAAATTAGTCTTCCCAAGGAGTTATTAAGCAAAGAGGTAAGGTCAGGTGGGCTTTTGCCAACCAGAACAATAGCAGGGAACTCTAAAAGCCACACAACAGCAGAGCTCAAGGCTGGTAGCAACACAAAGGCAGCATTACGTTCTAATAAATTGTCCGGGCAAGCAATTATATCATGTCACAGAGAGAAGTGATTGCAACGAGCCCTGAGATTTCAGGCCTCTTGAGTTCTGTGATAAAAGCTAAGCAAAGTTCCACCAGCAGCGAGTGGGTGTCGTGTACTGCCAAAGATCCAGCAAAAACACCAACTCTGGGCTGCCCTGGACTCCAGAAACTGCAAATGCAGATCCTGATGTGCTATGCTGAGATCATCAGGCTGGATTTGGAGCCTGTGTGCCCAAGGTCACATTGGGGGTTTCTGGGAAGCAAGACGCTCAGTCATTATAAAATCATGAGAGCACAGAATGGTTTGGTTGGAAGGGAGCTTAAAGCTCATCCAGTTCCTCCCCTGTGATACACAGAAATTGGTCCCATCCAAGTTAAAGGGAGGTTATTTCCCTTGTTAAATTATTGTCCTGATCAGTCTAAGCACAGCTCTAAGTCGTGTGGATCCCCACCACACAATGCTGCTCCCTCTCCCAAGGCATCTGTCACAGCCAGGAACAACTGAGTGCTGCAAAAGTTACAGCTTGAGATTCCTCGGGGTCATCTCTGTCACAGCTTTCAAAAGCATTGCTAAGGAGGTTTATATACCTGCTATTAAACTGCTCTTTTAGTCTGCAAAGCAAATCTCCAAACGACACCCAGGGGTTCCACATTTAATGTTTCACAGAATGAGTTTGCTCAGTCTGTGGGTAAAACGATATTTTCATACTGCTGGACACAGAGACCAGCAAAAAGTGATGAGCACTGCAGTGTTCTGCCTGCTGGCACTGTCAGAAACAGCCTGATGCAGTCCCCAAACTCTGCCTTTCTACAAACTGTTCTATTTTTCAGTCCCTATCACCTTTCTTCTTGCCCCCACGGATGTTCAGACACAAATACAATATTCAGTCCTGCACTTTTCAGAAGGTACATTGCTACAAAAATAGAATAAAGCTCCCCTACCCACCAAAACAAAGGCCTTAAAAATAAAAAAAAGACTCCTCAGGTAGTTTTGATGTGTTTCTCTCTAGTGTTCTGCATCGGGGAGGAAAATCCATCCAGCTGGAAAGCTCTGCCCCTGTTCCCTTCACAAGACCAGCAGCCCTAAGGCAGCAAAGGGCACCCAGTTCTGGCACAATTTCCCCCACACACCCTTGGCTTGTCCGTGTTCCTCCTCATTCCCTTCCAGATCCCCAAACAGATGTGACACATCCCTGGTGCCTTGGGGCTGCAATTGCATCCCAGAGGGTCTGTGCAGCTCACAGCAGCCACCAGCCTCTTCCAGGGGGGTGCAGAGCCTGCTGCCCTTTGAATGCCACAACTGAACAGAGTCCTGAGTGTGATGGGACACAGGAAGACAATCAGCTCCTTCCTCTCCACTCCTGTGTCCTCCTGGAGTTTTAATAGAGCGACAGCAAGGTACTGGAATATCTTCTCCTTCTAAGCCCCAAAGAGGTCCAGAGTGCAACTGGAAGCAAAAGAAAACAGTTTCAGGCTGGAACTGAAATGCCTCCAAGATCTTCAATCCAAAGCTCTGTGGGACACAAAGAATGGAGGAGAGCCCCTCCAGAGGGACCTGGGGGCTCCTCTCCTGGCCATTCCCACAGCTCTACATGAAGGACAATCCAACCTGCAGCAGGCACAGAGGAGCATCTTCCACACCAGTGTCCGAGGACTGGTAATCCCCGGAGCCCTTTGGCCCCTTGTGGGAAAGTTCAGTGCCTTAAAGGTGAGGAGAACCCACCTTCCTTCCAAGGGCTGCCCTTGTCCAGGGGAAATCGTGGACAACACAGCCCTCAACAGCTTTACCTGGCCATGGACACAGAGCGGATGAGCTGAGAATTCCTCCACATCCACACATCTGGGAGCACTTTGGAAAATACATTTTTAGTGGCTCATCAGCAGGGAGAATAAAAGTTGCCGGCAGCAAGAACTTTACATGCCCTAAAAACAAGAAATGCATTAGCATCTTTATTACAAATGTAATTGGGTTTTTTTAATTTGTGATTGGGGAAAGGGTCACCAGTTAAAATACACCACTGTAAAATTTGCAATTTAAATTTCATTTCACGCTGGAATGTAGAAACAGTTTACATAAATAGTATCCATTAATCATTAAAAAGAAAGGTTAGATGTAAATTAGGCTGCTATTATTTTTTTTTCCTGTGATTATTTATGGGTTGGTGATGAAATTTGTTTTCACAGGGAAGAAGAATTAAGGCTTTTTTCGAAAGCAAAATCACATTCCTACAGAAAGTATAAACTTCAAGCAAGGAAAACAGAGTATTTATTGCTTTGACCCCCAAGGGCAAGCACAGAAACACAGAGTTTATTCTTATTTACCTTTGAGGCAGAAGCCTTTCCCTTCATTCACTGTAGCACCTCCTGTATTACTTCTGCCCACACTACCAGTTTCTGGAAATCCATTTTTTATATCCCACTTTCAATTTTGGGGAGGAAAAAATATACAAAAGCAAATATCCAGAGGGCAGAGAGGCTCCTTCATCAGCTGGTGTTAAGTGACTCAATGCCTCTGTGATTAGCAGAAAGAAAAACAACCAGCATTTTACCCCAGCCTTCCAGGACAGCCTTTTTTTTAAGGTATCCAGCTCCAGAAACAGGGACAATCTCTATTTTTTTCCAATGGAAATCCCTAAGAACAAATCTTCAGGCTCTTTAGAAGAGTACCTCCAGTCAGTGAAGACACAGGATGTTCTGCACCCTGGGATTCTACGAAAAGATTTAGATTTTTTGTTACTCCTGAAGAAGAGAACCTACTGTTACACAATTTATTCTACTGTTTTAGGAAACCTGAGGGCAGTTTAAACTATTTCATCTCAACATTCTTGTTGCACAACTGATGGATCAATAAGAACTAGTTATCCCTGGCTGAAAGAGGAATCTTATCTGCTCCTGCTAAGGAAAAAAAATGTGATTTTGTTGTGATTATGTTTATGTTCTTTTATAGTAACGTAACTTCCCTCTTTACAAACTATGGAGATCTCCAACAGGTGTTGTCAGCTGCATTTCCAGGTTTTGAGGGAAAACCTCAATTCAACTTTATGCTACACCTTACTGCTTTGGTTTACACTAAAATTAAAACTTAAAACGTACAAACCTGTACATAAAAACACATTAAAAATCATGATCTATCCTTGAGTCGTGGTCCAATCCCAGTTCCTCACAGATGAACCTGACATTTCCCTGAATTAATCCCCACCAAAGAAAGAACTTTTGCAAACTCCTCAAAGAATTGTGAAATAGAATTATAAACAGGAAAACCTGATTGTGAAAGTGACTCGGAGTCACGGCCTTTTTCTAACACTCCTTTACTCACTCACTAATCCCCAGACTGTGCTTTGGAGTCAAGTCTTTAGTGGCACTTCTCTTTAGGTACTATTTGATTTCTTGTGGGGCCTTGGCCTGCAGCTGCAGCATCATTTAATTTATGACGGACCAGAGAGAGCCTGCTAACACTTGAAAAACAACAGGAAAATAACGACTGCTGAAATTAAATAATTCAGTGTTCGATAAATAGAAAAGCGGCCTTTTTTCATTTGCAATCTAATACCTCCAAGGCTGATATTTTATCAGTTCATGAGTGCTCGTGGTAATGTTCTCAAGATGCACTTCTGTCTCCTATTTGTAAAGGATTACAATAGCACTTTTTTCCAAGCCTGGTGCACCACACTACTCCCGTTTCTATCTCTGTTATTACATTAATTGTCCCTGCTCTAATATATGCTATTGTATAAATGGCTCCAACCACAGAGCTTTATAAAGCATCTGCTGAGGTCCCCACAGACACTCCAGAGCACCCAGGGCTCTCTAGAGCAAAGCAATTCAAACACCAGCCTTTGCTCAAGGCTGCATTCAAAACCCTCTAGTCAAGGCCTTGCCAGAGGAACTTTTTGTTTCCTTTTTGTTATTTCACCTGAGGATGAAAACCAGCAAGAAGATAGAGAGGCTTGACAGCTTCTGTAATCTCATTGCAAATGCAGGCAGAAGGAGTGCTTCAGTTTTAATATATTATCGACTACGCCACTGGGCTGAACTTCTTTCCACTTGTTTTTCTCCCCTTCTCTCTTCATTTGAAGTGGAAAATGAGGTCACACCTTATCCCCTGCCGAATGGAAAAGCACTAATAACTTCCCCCATTAACACTGGGAAAGAGTGAATAATCTAATTTCAAATCTCAAGAACAACTGTCAGACTGAACAAGTTTCTGCTGCTCTCCCTGAAGGACAAGCACCAGCCCTTGAACTCTGTGTGTGGCCTTCATTACGGAGCCTTGGCGTAGGCCCAGACGCTGTCTCCTCCAGACACCTCTTAAAAAATGGATGAGGGCCTGGAGAGCACAGCAGGGCAGCAGGAACTCTGGAATCCTGCCCATTAGCATATTCATTAGGCATAATCAATAATTAATATGTCACTTGGATTAAGTTATGCCTGTGCTAGGACTGATCTGAAAAGACTCATGAGCATGGGGCCCACTGTTTGTGGCGCAGGGTGGAGCTCCAGGCGTGAGCACAGCCGGGCTCCCCTTCCTTTATGGGGTGAGTAGCCCATGGGGTGACATGGGGACACAGGACCCCAAAGGGTCATCATCACACCTCTTGCACCTCCAGGTATTTAGAGAAAGAGAATCCCAATAGAGGAGAAAAATATATTCTGAAGGCTTAGGAAACAACCCCTCTTCTGGCTGTTGGAGGACATTCCAACCATCCTGGTGTCGCACACGGACACGAAAGAACACACAGACACTCGCTCTGAAAGAGAGAAAGCCCAAAGCCAGAAGCTCAAAAGCCCCCTGGCCGAGAGAGCTCCTTTATTTTATAGACTCTTAGAAAACCTCACTGATTGGAAAATGAAATTACCACTCTTCAAATACATAGGTCAAAGGAGAGATCCATCAAATGTCTCCGCCTTAGGAGAAGGAATGAAAACATCTTGGCAGTTAAGCATAACATGGCTTATGTTTACAGAACAAAGTGTGAGAATTTTTAACTACAGAATTAAAAACATTGAAGAACTGTGAACAGCAAGGCAACATCCTGGTGTTGGGATGACTCCACTGCAAACTTTTTTGACAGTGGAGCCTGAAAGTACCATGAAACAACATCCAACACATGGTGGGGGAAAAGGGTCTGTTCCTTTCAGAGTGCAAACCTGAACCTGTTTTAAAATTAAATAATAATAATACAATATTATAATTAATGTAATACGACCTTATAATTAAGTAATAATAATAATACAAATCTATTACAGGTTTATTTTAAAATGACCAATATAACTGTCAAGTGGCAAGAGTTACAAACACTTACTGGAATAACAAAATTCCCAAACCAGCCCTCCCCCTTCCAAGGACATCATCTCCCCTGTTCCCATCAGGACAGGGTGCAGGTCCTTCCTTTCCTCTCTCCCTGCATAACCATGAGCTGTCTACTACCTAGAGGAGCAAAGATAAAAATAAATGCACTTTTAATGCCTTTTTCATTCTCCATTAAGTTGTCACACCATGAGGGGAGGGGTAGAGAACTGCAGATTGCACAGTGTTTTGTAGAAGTGGTTGGACACCCCATTCTCCAGTAGAACAGGGGAGAGAACAGATGAGATAAGAGTGTCATTGCAAAAATGAGAATTTCCTGCTCTGTATCTGTCGCTTCCTTTGTGTTTGTCTCCATTTCAATCAAATTTAAGTGATGTTCCCTTGAGTTCCCTACCGATTTTATTATCACTTCAGACATATTAGAGGACTGTGACGCTCAACACAACAGTGCAAAATATTTTTCAACAAATTCTGCTTTAAAATGGGACATGAAATGTTGATGTATGAGATGGAGAATCCTACAAAAAGATTATGTAACACACTCAGGTTTTCTTCTAAAATTCCATTTCCATTGAATTATTAGCTTCTCAGAATGAAATATTTCTGAAAGATGATTTAATTTCCACAAGAGCTATTGGCCTTTGCTTGAAATGAGCTATTAGGTTCTGTCCCTGATGATTAATTTGGGATGTGATGAATAGCGTCAGATGCAGAAGTTGTGCTTTACATATACTAATGACATTCAAATTTAAGCATTTTTACCCATTTCAAAAAAATGTTATTACATCTAGAAACTAAGAAGAACACAAGTGCATTGTTTAACAACATGATTTATGACAAAAATAAACAAATTAAGAGTCCAGTCCTGAAAGTGCTAAACAAGGCTGGGCTGTACAATTCCTCTACACTAAAACCTTTACACACATAAACATTTTAGGCTTGGGTGTTATTTGTCTTTTGCTTTTAGATTATCATACTCTTCATTTCTTATTAGCAAAATACTTTTAAAAGGCTAGAATATAACTCCAGTCACGACTCCAACCCAAATTGACTGCTGCAATGTGGTAAATCATCACACATGGCCAGAACCACAGACTGCATCCCAAGCTGCTACCTCAACAAACATCTTCAATCAAGGAAAATTATCATTAAGCCCAAAATTCTTTCATTTCCATTTAGCTGTAACTGACAGTGTTGAACACAGATTTTTTACCACAACGCATTCACTGACAGGCCACAAACAATTTTCTAATTAGATGTGAAACACAAGAAAATTTTCTTAAAACAACTCAGATAAAAAGTAAGAACAATTCACAGACACAGTTTTCCTCTCCATGACTTCTGCAGCACAAATTGCCCCGCCTCACTCTCTTGTTCTACCTAATACACAGGAATTAAAGCAGGTCTTGATCATGGAATCACAGAATCAATTAAGGTTGGAGAAGACCCTTAAGATCATCATGTCCAATCATCAAGCCAGCACCACCACTAGACCATGTCCTTGAGTTCATGTCTCTGTTGGTGGTGGAATTGTGGCCTTAAGGCCTGAGTGGACTCATTTTATAACCCAAATGGGGTTTCGCATGCCCTGGAGACCACAGAATTCCATTCAGCAATTTCTTCCCTGTAACCACAACTCCTTCAACTCACACAGGTGTTGATAGATTAGTCACATATTCAGTTCAGATCTAATGATGTGGCACAAGCTTCACCACATCCCAGGACAAGCTGCTCCCAAGGTAAACTGCCCTCATGGGTAAAATCTTGGAACTTACTTTTAGCCTGAAATCACCTGGCTTTACACTTGAAGTAAAAAAAGTATTAGTCTAAAGACAGATAATAAACAGAATTTCTGTATGCAAAAAAAAGTTACCAGTCACTGACAGATGAAAAGACAGGCAAAATGTGTGGATGAAGATCATCTCTGTCTCTGTTTCAGAAAGGAGCCCAGGAAGGGAAAACACAAACACCGCTGAAGGGGTAGCACATCGTAGAGACACAGGTTTGTTGCACCAACCCACTTGTAATTAACTCAGGGCTTCAGAGATTGAGTCAAATGAAGAGGGTGTGGAGTTACCTTCTTCAGAAATATCAGGAAACAAAAACGTTATTACTTTATGATTACAGAAAAAACTTGATTTCCAAAAGCCATACCTGTATATTTAAAGTCTTGTTTTCTAGCAAAAAACTGCAGGAAGTTAAAGGAGAGCAGGGTTAGATGGGCGATTGGGAAGGAATTCTTGGCTGG
>VXBT01006764.1:1160-12622 GCA_013400235.1 Oriolus oriolus
GGGGGGTGGGTGGCTCCTCTTTCTTCATTATTGATTATTTTTGCCATTTCCATTTTTAACTGAGATCCTAAAGACCTTCTGAGGAAGCACAATTTTGAGAGGTTTCTTTAGAAACAGATATTTAGCTACAATTAAAATAATATCCTTTGATTTATAAGGGATTAAATATCTGATTAGTGCTGAGAAAATTAATTTCCATATGGCAGGAGCAAGACTGCCTACCTGCAAAGTGAACCACTTAGAAGAGTCTAAACAACAGACAGATGCTACAAGGAGTGCATAAGTCAGGAACACTCTTGTTCCGCTTGACCAAATTGCAAACAGGTTTGGGGAAAGCTTCACACCAACCACCTTCCCAGACCTGGGTTACACAGGGACATCATCATGGGGCAGAAAGCTGGAAGCAGCTGCTCTTCAGCTAATGCTGATTTTTGTAAAGTACTGGCCTCTGGGACTTAGTGCAATTGGAGCCAAACTTTACAGCAGAGGTGAAGGAAAAACAAGTACTGAACTGTAGGAGACTAGGAAAAAGTCAGGGGTAAAGGGAAGAGACAGCACCACAAAGCCTGAGGCAGTCCTGATTTTAAAGGTCTGAGAGAATCTGTACATCAATTACAAGGGGCTAAGAGCATTAAATGGACTTCAGAATTTTCATTAGCCAAGGCACTGTATAAAAATAGCTATAAATGCATCCTTGTTGCTGTTGCCCTCTGCCACCTGTTTAGGTAACAGTCCCCAAACCACAATCCTTACCACTCCAAATCAAATTAATGTGGCAGAGAGGGAAAGTGAAGAGAGATAGGTCATTCCCTCTGCTGCTGTGAGTTGACATGCTCTCCTAAGGTCAGGCATCCTTACCGAGCCCTACAGGATCAAAATCTGGCCTTCAATCCTTTCTTTTTATGAATATATACTGCTACTGCCACAGCCCTTGGAAGTGCTGGTGGTGGAGCAGGTCTGTGCAGTGCTGGGGGCTGTGACAATACAGTCTCACTCCCTTGCAGGCGGTCTGCACATTGGACAGGTAAAGTATGACAAACTCTACTCTAAAGCTTCAAACAGCTCTTTTTTCCCCACTTCCTTTGACAGCTTTATTTAGCAGGAAGCAAAAGCTTTAAAACAGGAGGTGAATGAAACTCTAGTTTAGTCACATTGAGACAGAATGCCTCAGAGAGAGGTTTCTGGGAAAGAAGAGTTTGATGCTTCAGTTCCTGCCCCACCTGCTATCAGTGACAATAAACAGGATGTTGTTTTTATGAATGTGATGAAAACGTTGGCTTTTGCCCCCCTCGAACATCAAAGAAATACAGTATTCCAGTATTCATTTTGGCAGATCTACAACCTCAGGTTTAGAGGTATTTACATCATTTTGATTCTGTTTACCAATGAAGATAAATTATTTCTTTTCTATGGTAATTGGAGTTTAAGAAAGTCAAACGTTTCTTTTCCCATCGGTTCACACATCTGCCCTACTATGAACAAACAGTGGGAAACAATGAATTCTCCTTGCTAGCAGATGTCCATTTAAGTTCTCTGTGTAGACACAAGCATTGAGTGGAAACATATTAATGCCCAATAATTTCTGATTTTAATTTTTCTTTTCTTTAAATAGAAAGGGGAGGGGGGGAAGGCACCAATGTAAAGGACATAAAATGACAAGATCCTGGAGAAGAAGAGTAAAAGGTGGCCCTACAGTTTTGGCAGCTGCAGCTGCCAGAACAAACCCCCTGGCAACATTCAAAGTGAGGGGTGAGATCCTCCTTTGGACAGAGCAGTGAGTCAATTTTTAAGACTGTGCTTCTTGCTGATGCTATATTTTAGGAGTTTATCTGTAATGTCTACATCCCAAAATGAGTTTAAATGACCTTTGTCAGTCATTTGTATTGTTGTCATCTATACTGTAAGTCATGTCTAGTCCTGACTGGGGGAACTAAACAGCTTTGCGGTACAGAAAGTACATGCTCAGATCTCACTTTGGGATTCAGACTGACTCCAAAATAAAGGTCTGCAAAATAACTTCTTCTTAAGAAGTTATTCTTCACACACTGCATGCCAGCCATGCCCCTATAGATAAGTGGGTGAGGTCACATACTCATGGAGTTACTGTATTGTGGGTTACTATATTTGCCATCCTACACTGTCTTGAAGCATCTTCAACAGCTGTTGCAAAAGATGATCCCAGGATGACACTCACTCTTTCTTCAGCTGTTTTTTCTGCAATTTGATACCAACACTGTGAACACCAATTTAGATACCCCTTGGATCAGAGATTAACTATGGAGCAGCCAACTACAGAGGAGAAAAAACACACAAGATAAGAGGAGAAGGACAAGCAATTAACTTTGAATCCATAGCATTAATAGGGTCTTGATGAGCCCACTTTTGTTGTCCCTGAGACACACCAGGGATGGATTATATTTGCTACTGTCATGCTGCAGTCCTGTGACTTAAGTCTTCCTGAAAATATGAAGGGTAGGGAGGGAGGAATAGATAAGGAATAAGTGGCAGAGAAGATATAATTGAACTTTCCCACAAAACTCCAGCAGAATTAGAGTAAGTATTTTTGTTTGGAAAGCAGTGAGAATAGAAGAGAGTGTCTTATTTGCAAGGGCCACAGGAGGGGGAAGGGAGAGCAGAGGGTGATTCACTGGAGTGGCATTGCAGGATTCCTTGCTGCTGAGGAGGAAGGCAGCAAAGAGGCCTTGAAAAGGACATCTGAGAAGTTCCTTGGTACAAGCAGTGACAGGAAAATCCCTCACAAGTGATTGAAAGAAAAGCCTCCGTTCTGAAGGACACAGACACAGCTAGAAAAGCATGGCCTTATTAAGAGGTATAAAACATGCATATTCAACGAAAAAAGAAATCAATAACAAGGTTATTCCATTTACCACAGCCTCAAGGCCATAGTTACTTAAGTACACAGAACATAACAAGATTATTTCATTGATACAGAACTTTGTCAGTAATTTAATTACTATGCACATGCCTACATCAAACAGCTACTCATTCAGAAGATCTCTCTGGCATACTTCCCGAAAGTGAACCTTCATGCATCTTTCATATGGCCAGTATAATTAAATTTGCATGTACATGTAGCACAACAAGCCCTTTAAGTAATAAGACATAATCCCAACACCAGTTTTTCTTTTTTAAAAAATAAGAGAGAAAACCACTCCACTCCATGATAAAAAAAGCATGGAATACGAGATGAAAATACAGGAGTGAGAACATACAATGCACTGATAGTAATGAGAACTGGTCCAAAGCCTGCAGTGGAGTGTGGATATCCTTACACTGCTCTGGGATAAGCTTTTCTAGCCCAGCAAGAAATCTGTGAGAACCAAACATCCTGTGTCCCCCTGTGACTCTCCCAGGTCCCGGCAGATCTGTAAAACAGCTTTACCCTGCAGCCTGGCTCTGCATAGCCTCATCCTCCCTGCTCACAGGCATGTTCCAGCCATGAACATACTATGACTTGGCTCCTATGGACAACAGCCAAATCATGGAAAAAGGAGCACAGAGATGTAAATTCAAGGTTCCAATTACCAATTCCATCCTCATAATGACATTGCAACATATTTCAACAGAACTATATCTCACATTCTTAACTGAGTTAAATTCTGCCAAGAAAACCACTTGATTTCCATCTAGCTGTAGTGAACAGTGATTTATTTCACACATTTTATTTTAGCAATGCTACATTTAGGCTGTTAGAATTTAACGGGAATATCCTCCTTCAAATTCTTCCCATCTGGATTATATAATCTTTACTACCAGGCTTTAGTCTGCCAATCTGTAGACCTGAAAGTGGTTTCACTACTTTCATCCAATGAGCTAAATCTACTCTTTCCCTTTTCTTTAGTGTTCATTTTCTGTCCCCCCCGCCACCCCATAAGGCAAAGAGTGAGCAGAGTAATAATGAAAATCTGCATTTAATACTAATAACAACACTTGATTTTAAAGGCCACACTGGCTAAAATTTATAAGGGCTAAAGTGCTCGTAAATTTTACAGCCTACTATACACTCACAGATTTATGTACGCAGAAAGGAGCCAGTCATCCACAGAGCTGTAGCAGTTTCAGATGTACAGTCCCCGTTAAGCAGATGACTTGTTCAGTATTGCCTGTGACTGTGGGAGATGTCTATAGTCTTATTTGTTTCCAGTTAATTACATGCACTAAGACAGTCATGGACCTGAAGCACTAAGAGCACCTTTTCCTCTGTCCTGCTTGCATGAGTTTCTTCACTAAACACAGTGAAGAGAAAAGAAGTGGGCTATGAGGAAGGATTGTTGTGATCTTTCATGCTGAGAGGTAACAGCCCCTTTCCTGGAATGCCATGACTGTTCTTGTCTGAATACAGCTGTCTGAAGGGAAAAATCAATAGCTACACTAGGACTTTTAAACTACCCATCTAGCTCCAGCGTCCTGGTTGTCCAAAGCAACTGCTAGTCAAGGACTATGCATTTATCAGGGACAGACTAGATGCACTCTTCTTTCTGTTTTTATTTTGCAGAGGTCTTTGACAATATTAAATGCAGAATTTGGGGGTCACACTTCAGTGTATGTCATACAGTGCTCTCCTCTCGGCAAGTCTCTCATGGGTTGTAAGGACAACCACGCAAGGCTTTGACAGGGAGCACAGCTGAGACTTCAAACAAAAGCTGATGGAGCCAGTATACACCAACTTCTCCAGAGCAAAGCAAAAGAAGTGCTGCAGAGAAAGATTCCTCAAGGAAGTTTTCTTCCTTACAAAAGAACTCTCTTCCTTTGCCAAATTGTTCTGTAGCCTAAACCATGAAGGCTGTCCCTCCAAAATCTCCCTAGGCCCTCCCATTTTCTCTACTAAACATTTTCTTACTCATACAAAAAAAAAAAAAGTGGATTATTCTTCTTATCTTGCTGTGCGCTTGCTAGCCACGATATCTGACAGCCCTGAGTTCTTCCAGGTAACACTGAGATGGCATATAATATTTACATGTCAAAAATAAATTGCAAGAGAATTATCGCAAAATTTATCATATTCCACCACCCCTGTTAAAACCCTGCTTTAAGGGGATTTTTGTCCTGGAGAAGAAATGGACTTCAGGAAGCACAAAGCACTGGGAAGTGGCAAATTAGACATTTGAGCCCATGTCTCCACAGGCATGGGGGGATGACATCACTGGATGACATCACAGGCTGACATCACTGATTGTAAAAGCATAAGAAGATCCAGTGCATGGTCACACCAAAGATTTGCTCCCAAGCCCCTTTCTTCAGCAGAGGCCACAGAATCTCAAGCAGAGAAAAGATAAATAACCCTGTCACAATACTCCCCATCCTTCATCAAATATTTTCTTCAGGTGGTAGCTTTGCCTTACAGGGATGGTGCTGACCATGAGGGTTGCAGGAACCTGTGCTCTCCATCCTCACCTATAGCGCATCATGCAGCAAGACTGCCCCAAAGTGCTCATGCAGCTGTGCCATAATCAGGCAGGGAAAAAATATCCCTCCACAAGGACACCAAGAGCCAAGGAAAAGTAGGGTGTGTTGCCTGCATTTTACTGCAGCCTTTGTACTTTTGCACCCCAGCTTGGTCTGCAGTGTGGTGTCACACATGCTTGTGACAGCGAACCTGAGCTCACTGTGGCAAAGGTGATGGAAGTTGAGTGGGAGCCAGCAGGAATTCTCTAGGTTAATATGATCCCTGTACATTCTGAATTATGCTATTAAAGCCCTCTTTCTTCTTCAGCAAATAAAATCAATGACATGGTAGGAGAAGCCTGACAACAGCGAGATAAATGAGAGGACGCAAAGTCTATGGCAGTGATAACTGCACCTGCCAAATCCACACCACAGCAACAAAATATTGCCTCTGCTTCAGAAAGCTGCTGGTAACGCAAATGGTGCCACCTGATAAGAAGTCCCAGAGACGGGAGCTGATAGCTCACCTCCTGTCAATGTTACCTCCTGTTTCTCAAAAAGGCAGCATACCTTTCAAGGAAATAAACCCAACAATTGTAAAAAGGAAGGAAATCTTCTCTCCTGGTGTATTTTTAAAGAGTTTACTGCAATGTGATTCAGATTTAATCCAAAATGTCTAGCTGATACTGTTGCTTTTTCCTGGTCTTAAAATTAAGAGCCAAACACGGTTAAGAGGGAAAAAGGGTAAAAGGGTTTTACCTCAGTATTTATTGAAGGATCTTCAGGTGCACGGAAATGCACATCAAAATGCACCCCGAAAATTCACACACACCCAATAGAACACATACACAATTATAGGCCTTGCAAAAATTAGCATATCTATCAAAGATTCCCCAATGAGGACTCCAGTGAGACCCCTCATCCGATGAACCCTCCCCCTGGCTGGGCCTGTCTTTGCTTACAGAATGTGTTCTGGAGAGGCCCTTGGTGTCTGGGGTTTCCAGAATGTTTGGTCTCTTGGCTTAACAGAATATTGGGTCTAAGGGAAGTTATCAAACTTAAAGAATTATAACTATGTGGGCTAAAAGCACTAAGAATACATAAAAGCTATATAAAAGAGTATGTGAAAGGAGTATAAAAGAAAAGGCAAAAAATCATCATGGGATCAATACTTAATTTGAGGCTTCCTCTGTGAGCTCTTCACCTCCCTCACTGTGGCAGCTGCTGCACATGGGTTTGCAGCACATACTAAGTTTTTTGTTGTACTCCAGCTTACACTTGATTGGAAAAGCTCTCATGACATAAAAACTTTGCTCAGCAGCCCTCACAGCAGGTCCATGGAGCTACAGGACATGCTCCCAAGATGACAGCACTGAGCCTCCTCATGTGAACGCGGCACTGCTGATCCTTGTTACATCTCCCAGCTCAAGGACTTGCCCAGACCAGGACCCAAGGAAGTGCCACTTCTGCACAAATAACAAATAACTCCTCAATTTTTCCCTGTTAAGAAGGCAAAACCAAAACCCCACAGAACTAAAGTTGCCTTCTCCTGCCGGGCCCTGCATCTCTGCATCATGTATCACACTGAGACTCAGGACCTCTCTTGTACCCCGGAAAAAAAATGGAAAAGTATACTGAGTGCCACTGGAGGGAATATGCTAGAATCAGCCTTTGAAAGCAGGCTGCAGAGAGACAGCCATGTGTTATGAATGGATGATGCAGGTTTAAATCAGCTCCTGTCTTTTGCCCAGGCCTCTGGCAGCAGGCAGTAGCTGTATTGAGGTGGCCAGCACCCTAAGACCCACTCATTCGCAAGTTCTTTAATAATGGCTGATTTGGTCTATTATAGAATGAATTATTTATTAATAGACACAAAACTAACAGACATAAGACTTAAAACAGACTATTACTACACAAGGATAAGACAAATAGGGTCTACTAGTATTATACACGCAGGGTTAAAGGTTACCATTAAATTTACAGCTAGCTAAGAAATAGTATAACTTAGGATCCAATGTTTCTTACCATCCAGTCTTGATGGAGTACACATCAAAGTCCTTTATCTCAATTCCTGGGAAAGTAACCTCAAAGTTGCATCCAGCTTTGGGGAGAGTTCTCCTCAAATGTTCCCAGAGTGTGTAAGAGACTTCTGCCTCGGTGTAATCTGTAGTACTTTTATCGTGTAAAAACAGGCCTTTTGGTCACCTATGTTGTTTTATCTCTTCCCACATCTGTTAAGCTGGCAGACCTTTTGGTGCCAGGAGATGATACCCACTGGGCCTTGCCTGCCTGGGTTATCTCTCCTATCGGTGCTGGCCATCTGTGGTGGGAGATGGGTGATATGCCCTGCCACACCATGCCAGCCACAAGACAGCCACCCAGCTGCATTGCTTGCTGACCTTTCCAGGTAAACCAGGGACTGCAATTTGCACAACTAGCTGTGTGGCTTTGAACATACGCTTCCCCTGTGGCACTGAGTCCCACTGTGCTCTGTAACCACTCCACTTTCAGGAGTGCAAACCTCAGCTAGCTATCTGTTTGCACACTATGCTCATAGTTGGTGCTGTGACAGTACCTGTCTCTAGGACTGTTAACTGAGTGACCAGATTCCCAGTGAGGTGAATATGCTCCAGCAAAGCCTCAAAGCAAGCAGAGGCTGCTCCATAGGATGCTCAGCAAAGCATGCAGCCTTATATTAACATCCTTCCCAGCTACCATCCCTGTTTGTAGCAGGCTTAGGAGGAATTCAAAGATGCAGCAGCAAACGAGTCCAGCGAGAGAATGAATGATTTATTAATTTTACAATATCATTTATATATCCTAGTTCAAAAAGGGCCATTGGACAGTGTCCACATCTGTCCTGAGGTGCTAGGCTGAAGCATCAGACGCCCATTTAAAAATATTATGTTACTGTACCAAAACATAAGTGACAAAAAACAGCAGGTGTGAGAATTATTTACCAAGACCTATCTTACTGTTTACATAGCTTGCATAGCAAAGGAAAGTTCCCACAGAATCAGTGCAAGGAGATGGAAAATTCCTCTGCCCAGCAGCTTTTCAGTATCCACCCCCGTTAGCTGTTGTTCCTTTGCTGAAGGAGCAGAAGGAGTGAGTCACCTTATTTCCTCAAGGTACACATGGGTGTGACACCACTCGCTCAGCACCACAGCCACATCTGGAGCACAAGCATGGGGCCAGCAGCTTCATGACTCCTAATTCCAACTTTTGCCAAGCAAATAGTGCTTCTACAATAAGCGAGGAGCAGGTAAGATGGGAAACAATTCAGAGAGTCCCATGAGCCAGGCTGGCAGGCAGCATGATCACACTGATGTTGTGGGTACCGCCAGAGGCAAGGGAGCCAGGCAAGGAAAGCAAGTGTAGCTCACAAGGCAATTTCTTTTTATTTAGAAATAAATTCTGAAGACTAATTTAGGGATGAGCAGGAACTTAAATAAGTAGGGTTTTCTTCATTGGGATTGGATCAAATATGCTTGAAAAACCCACTTCCCAGGGCATCCCATTGCAATGCAGAGCAGTGCCTGGGAAGCCACCCTGCCCACCACAGCTCTGCCTCCCTGAGCCCACCACCAAATTAGCAGTCCAGTGAGCACCCAGATTTGCATAAAAGAAGTAGTTATCAGCAATTAGGCTTGCCAAGGCAAAATTCTTCAAGGCCGCTTTACAACTAGTGACAGATGCAGCATTCCCAAGTTTAAGCTATAATTTATTCTCAGACTGGGCAGGAACATAAGGAAAACACGTTGTGCATTTTGCAAAGCCTCTCATTTAGGCATCTGAAAAATAATAGAAAAAAGGGAAGGAGGGAAGATGAACAGTGACTAAAAGATAGAAAAAACTGCAGGCACAGGGCCAGAATTTAATATTCCACTATGGTAAGAAATATCTACTGTTTTGCTCTTGAATAGATCCGCTTACCTGTTGTTCACATCAGAAGATTTCTATTTCCCAGCTGTCCTGCTCTTTCAGGGTTTAATCACAGGTAACAACCACAGTGTGCAGGCCTTAATCCAGCTGAATTGCAAATATCAGACCAAACTCCTGAGAGGAGCAGGAAGAAGGGATGGTAGTGAAGAGCAAACCCATTCCCACCTAGGACATGGAGCAGTGCTCTCTTTGCATGGTTCCTCAAACTCTGCACTAGAAGGAAGCACAGGCTCACGAACAACCAGTCTGCAGAATATTCCTGTGGCTCTGGGTGCCAGGACATCCAGGACCTGGTGAAAATCCCTTATACCTTGCCTGAAATTCTAGCTGTGCTCAGTACAATTCTATCTCTGTATGTAAAACCTGTGGCAGAAAAGGTGAGTGAACTGTGCCAGAAATTCCTGAGGCAGCTGGTGCATGTAGTAACCATAGGGTAATTCAGTCTGGAAGGGACCTGAGGAGGTCTTTAGTGCAAGGACTGCTCAAGCAGGTCAGCAACAACTTAACAATGAGCTTGCTCAGCTCAGCTCAGCTAATCCGTGCTGAATGCTTTCCAGCAAGTAATTAACTCTCTCTTTCCTCACAAGATGAAACAAAGCTGAGATGAGTTTTGTCTCATCATCTCTCTTTCGAGAAATGGAGACCCTTGGTGGCTGCCCAGCTAGCCACAATGTGGGATCAAAAATCCCCTGGGGCAAAGTCTTCCTCTTGGTCTACAGAGCCGGGGGAAGCCAAGAATCCTTAAATCTTGGTGTCAAAGAAAGGAGAGGAGCTATGAGAGGGGTAAGTACCTCTCCTCACAGGGCAGCAGGCAATGATCCTCCTCCTTGCTCCATAGCAACTTCTCAGTATATGCCCTGTATTACGATTTTCATGTTCCTGCTTTAAGGAAGGTTTCCAGATTCACAAATGGTGAGGCCACTGCTCAGTTCAACCAGCCCATCTGGAACAACCAGACATCAGCCAGGTGCATGCAGCAGGAAAACCCAAACTCATCCCAGCGCAGGCACGTGGTACTTGGGACACAGCACAGGGGTGTTGGAAAGGTCAGTCACTGTTAACAAGCAAATAAATAATGAATGGCAGCAAGAAGACACTGAATCCGGCCACATTTCTGAAGTCTTTAAAAGCAAGCACTATGTGTTCAGGACCTTTTCAGGGGATTCAGAAACCATTCTGATCTGATGATACACAAATATGAGGGAGATGATATGGAGCTGGGCTGCAGGCTGTGGAATGTGCCTGCAGAAGCACATGGCAGCACAAAGAGCACATGGCTCAGAGAGGCTTGTCTCCACAGACTGCAGGGGGAGGAGCCTGCCGGGAGCTGACAGGAGGGTCACCCAATACAGAGACATTCAAAAGGTATGCTGCTGCCATGGCAGTGTGTGATAGGTCGTGTAAGTGTATAAAACTAGCTTGTTCTGTGAATAAAGAGATTCGGTCTCCCTGCTGGACTGGGTCCGTGTTTCAATCACCGACAAATGGTGCTCCACGTGAGGAGGAATTTATGAAACGCCTAGCTGTGTGTCCGTCAGCAACGCTCTGTGGAACTTGGAAGTCCTGCTGAAAGAAGCAGGAAGCTGGCCAGCGATCAATCCCTGCAAAGTTGCAGGTAAGCCACGTAGGACAGAGGCTGAAAAGAATTTGCCTTTCTGCAGGACAGAAAGTAGCAGCCGAGAATGGGGGATGGTATATCCCAGAAACAGAACGTCACAGAGATGATGAAACACGGCAGGAAAGTTGAATTTACAGATTTGATCAGACTCTTCTTCTGGGCAAAATACTGTAATTCAACTTCAGATAACAGCAAAGCTTTTTACCTTCAGACGTGGGACGCTTTAAGGGACGTGCTGTGGGACCGAGTCGCGCAAGGCGACGCAGCGCTGACAAAGCTTTTGTGTCTGTGGAGGAGCGTGTGCGAGGTGCTCATAGCGCATGCAGCACCCAGAGACCGCACAAAGACAGACGCCTGTGCCACTACGGCAGCTGCGCCGACCCCTTCCGCACCACCAGCGAACCGTGAGCCTGTCGGGGCTGTGGGAGGAGAACAAGAAGATGGCCCCTCATCCTCCCGACATGTTTGATCCAGGAGGGGAGCTGGATGGTAG
>VXBT01006767.1:0-136996 GCA_013400235.1 Oriolus oriolus
CTGTATTGATTGTTAGAAATACTTTGTATTAGTTTTCATAATCTCCATATTGATTGCTAGAAATAGTCTCTGTATAGATTAAATAGTCTCTGCAAGGATTCTTATTAATAATCTGTATAATTGTTACACTCTAAGTATGGCTTGTTAGAAATACTCTGTATTAGTTGTTAGAAATAATTGGTATAGGTTTCTTATACTCTCTGTAGTGATTCTTATAGATTAGGTGTATAGCGATTCTTAAACATGATATATATTATGTCTTACATTCTCTGTATTGATTGCTAGAAATAGTCTCTGTATTGACTTTTATAAGTAGTATCTATAGTGATTTTTATAAATAATGTGTATTGATTGTATGCTCTCTGTATTGATTGTCAGAATTAGTCCCTGCATTGACTGTTATACTCTCTAAATTGATGGAAATAGTCTCTGTATTGATTCTTATAAATAGTCTCTATAGCGATACTTATAAATTTTCTGTATTGATTGTTACACTCTCTATATTGATAGAAATAGTCTCTGTATTGATTGTTAGAACTACTAGTCTTCTGTTAGGAAGATCAATTCAAGCAAAGCAATAAACTTTGAATTGTTTGCTTGACACCACACGACTTCCTCTTCTCTTTTGACTCTGGCATTGCCCTTGCACCGTGCATTCCTCTCACAGGCCAAAATACAAACACCACAGAAACAGAGACCCTGTGGGCAAAACACAACCAGGAGTGGGCACTGCTCTAAATAGACAGACATTTAGAGGAGGAGGTTTCAGAAAGAGGTTATGGACAATGTGAGTGGAAAGCAGGCAAAGAACAGTTTACCATGAGCTTACCTTCTTCAGCAAGAAGGGAGGCCCAGAGAGGAGTTTGTTCCAAGTGAAGTCTGACACTGTCAGCCAATGCTGGCAGCAAAGGTGGAGAAGCTGAGAAAAAGGCCGCAGTATGTTCAGTGCTGATGACAGGACTTCAGTGATGAGGACAAAACTTTCCTAAGCTGAACATTCAATCTCAAACCCACAGAACTTTGGGAAGCAATCACAGGAAAAGCAGTTCACTACATGGATGCATTGATGGATGCTGGAGTGCAGAGTNAGCATGGCCAGAATGGTGCAAGAGCCAGCGCCAGCCAGGCTGAGGCACCCAGAGCAATCCCATCTGTCCAGGGCTCGGGGCTGAACACACAGCTTCAGTAACGTCAGGTGCTCTTCCCACAGAGCCTTCTGCGGAACTCTGGGTTAGCACTGTCAGCTTCCGGCTTTATTTCATAGCAGAAAGAGAAATTGTCCTCTCCTTTTGCCCATCTTAGCTACACAGATGTGAGGATGGGAGGCCATCTCTCCGTCTGTGCAGCTGTTGAACCTGAGAAAGCCAGTCTGCAAGGTTTCAGTGCAAAGAAGCCAGGATCAAGAACTACATCCACCAAGAAAATCCCACACCAGATCTGCATTCCAAACCCCTTTTGAAGCAAAGACTCAGCCTATACTGTCACTGTCTTCCAAAGGCTGTGCCCATGATTACACAGAGGTTTTGTTCATAAAACATCTGAGGCAAAAGCATTTTCACAAAATAGTCCAGTGTTTTTCATCTGAAATTGGGAATTCCGATCCACTCCAATATAAAATATTTGGAACAACTTACTATGGAACAACTGTAATATAATAGGCCATAGGTTTCTGATTGATATTCATGGTGTTTCCTCTTTCCTTGAAAACCACCCCTGCACCCTGCATATTTCTTCTGTCTGGGGAGGATACAGCAGAGCATTTCATTTGTGTCTTTCACACATACCTGGTCAGTGCTTTATATTCCTGGCCATTTTCTATGCACAGAAGCCTTTTTTTCCCCCCTAAATAAAAGAGAAAAACATCACTATTTGGTTCTGATGCTTTGATGGATTTGTTTGTTCTTCTTAACTTGGGTCAGTAAGGCTGAGTACACTTAAGAGATAAAAGAGCAGTGGGGGGTGGACTAGAGGAACTTTAGAGGTCCTTTTCAACCCAAAAAATTCTGTGATATGGAGACTCCTCCCTGAAAGGCACCAATCACCCACTTGCTGTTTGGACAACCTCTCCAGAGATGTTTGCTGCCTTTTAACTTCTCACTTTCTGCTTCTCACTTCTATTTCTGCTGAGGTTTTTAAGCTGGGAAATCTTGCCTAACAACTCTTGTAATTTTTATTTAGGATGGCAAATGAAAGCATCTGGGACATTTTTAACTTGAGCAACACGTGTCATGGAATTTTAAATGGCATTGCCCCTCAAGGTTTCTTTAAATTGCTTACGTATTTTATACCATGTACAGAATAACGTATATGATATCCACTATTACTCCAACCAAGTATTTATCCTTGACAGATTGCACAACAACAGGATACAGGAAAAAGGCATCAAAATGCGTCAAAAACACTGACAAGCAGGTCTTTAATCATTGCACCATAAGGTTCCGAAAGAAAGTGTGGAAGTACAAAGTGGAAGCTCTATGTACAGCTTAGTACAAAAGAAAATTATTTGGTTTTTAATCAAAGGAATTGATTGATAGAAGTTGAAAAGATTAGTGCTACAGCAATCATGTAATTTACTTTTCAAAAGTTCAATGTGGAATAATTAAATATGAAGTTTTTTCTTTCAAGCAACAAATTTACACAGCTGGACATCCAGAGCAAAATGCTGCTAGATATAATATAGGGACACTCATGATGAGATGGAAAGATAAACAGCTTTCCTGCCTTACACAAACATCTGAGATGTTAGAGTAAAGCCAGGTTGAGACTTTTAAAATCTGTTAAGCCTATGGCCACTTATATTCTCAAAACTGAGATAATTTTGTTCAGAGTACTCAGGAAAGGGAGGTTTAAGGGCTTCAATTTGTGTTTAGAATAGGAAGAGGCCAGCTTTTGTACTGGAATATCCAACTCTCAAGGAACATTAGCATTAGCCCCCAGCCTACTGTAAGTTTTGTGGGGTAAGGGAACCTGGCATGATGCCTTCCCTTGTTTTGATCTGAAATTCTGCCTTAAAAATAAAACGAATGGCTGCAGTTGTGCCAAGATTTGCTTGTTTGTTCGAAATGAAACTATGTCTTCTGGTCAAAACAGAAAATTTCTCTTCAGCTCCAGAGTTCATGATGTGGAGAAAAAAAATTTCCAAACTAGAGCCTAATACAAATGCACCAGTCTGTTCCTTGGTGTCTGCTTATGGATAATACCTTTTACTGCTGCTAGACATTACACAAGCATGTGAAAAGGCTTGTTTAGAAATCTGAAATGTAGCATCCTGGACACCAGTAAGTAGGCTAACTTAAAATATAAACCTTAGTACAGAGACAGATTCCTAACAGCTTCCCCCCAAGAAAAAGGTTTATTTAGTGACCTCTTGAAGTCTAATGCCTCCAAATCAGACTCACCACTCGGCAGCCAACAAAGCCAGTGTCTAGAACAGAGCAGTGGTTTCAGAGTGCCTACAAAACTTCCAGCAAATCTGCTCCAGCTTTTCTGGCACCGCTGGGCCCCCGCCATACCCACACACCTGCATTTTCCATTACCTCCAGCCACAGCTCTAAAGAGAAGGTTGAATCACCACATCATCCATTTTACCACTAAGCACTGCTCTGTTTATGTTTCTGGAAGATAATCTGCATAATGTGGATTCAGAACTTTATATTAGAGAAAGGAGTCCAGGAGTACAGCAACATATCTTCGGTTTCCACTGAACAGTTAAACAGAAAAATGTTTTTATCATGTTTTAGCTATGTAACATTTCCTTTGTTACTATTCCAAAAATCCAAGCACAAGGACAATCTCAATGCTGTCTAAGCATATATGGGTTTTTCAAACTCAAACTTTGTGTTCTTTAACACAAAAAAAGCCTTGCAAACAACGCTTTCCTTTTTTTTTTTCTGTTTTCTTTTTTAGGAGATTTTAAAAATGCTTTTCATCTCTATCTCCTCAAAAGCCTCAGTACACTGCTTTATCTTACAGTATCTTAGATCTCCTGTTTATGTGCAATGGCCATTGAACAAGTTCACAAGATGCAAGCTATAATATATATTATACAATATATATTTTCTGGAAAATGAGATCTGAACACATAAGTTAAAGTCCAGGTAAGCAGACCTTTCAAACCTCAGGACAGTTACCCATCTGAGATGAAAAACTGGTAGCTCTTGAGAGGTGTGAAATTCAGGAGACATTTGCCATCGTGAGCAATTACTTTATTTGCCCAGATAGGTCTACAAAATACAAAATAAATTCCCATGAGGCTGCATAAATTGCTAGTGTTCTAAGAAGTTCTCCTTTCATTACCAGCTCACTAGAGAGACATTATTCCTCTTTGGAAAGAAACGAACCTAAAATCATGCGTGCCAATGTTTTCATAACATAAGAAGGAGAAAGTAAATGCAAAACTCATAACAGATTTACACAGATGACATTCTCTAATCACTGCCATATTAAAGCACTCATTTGGTGATAAATCACTTGTGTCCAAACTTCGAGAAAATTATTTCAAATAGCCAAAGATCCTTCTGGCTTGGCACCACAAAGCTCCAGCAGTGGCTTTAAAAGATCCAGGTAATACTGAAGAACATGAAAAGTTTACACAACATTCCTTCCTCAAAATACTCTCCCCAGCCCCAAAAATAAAGAGGATTGGAAAAGTATCTTTGGATATGATAATCTTTCTTGATTATTGTGCTTTAATGTTTGAATTGAAAGCTAAAGAAACTTACTGGATATGGTTATGAAATAAAAATTGACCAGGTTACTCAGGGCTCCATTCAACCTGGCCATGAATTCCTTTGTCTACATGTGCATATTTGCAAAGGAATAAGCAAACAGACAGTGAAAGATTAAGCTAAAATAATCAGCCATGTGAACAATAAACAGGGAAGCACTGTAGTACCAGAACAGGTGGACAGAGAAATTCAGTGCAGCTTATTCTTTCTAATAGAATATAAAGTGCATTAACTTTCCTAGGTTCCATTTTCAAGAATGCTTATTAATAATGCATCATTTAATTTAACAATGCCTTTTAGTAAGAAAAGAAAGGTTAGTGATTACAGATTTAGTGCTCCTAGATTGTGCATGTAAGGAAAATGCTGAAATACCACGTACAGCAAAGTGCTGCAGCTATTAATATAATCTCTGAAGGGTTACAGATTCTGTCTTTTAAGCAAAAATACCAGTGGCATTTGGAACTGTTTGTTTAAAACTGCAGACTGACAGAATGGGGACATGAAAACATACGGCAAAAGAGAATAGATGCAGAGAAGTTATACACATCTACTTGCTATATTGATTTTTAAAATATATTCCTTGATGGACATACTTTTCTCTGTTTTCACAAATTAGTTTTCTGTAAAGTGCCTACTGTGATACAAAGAATGATAATTGGACTTATTTTTAACATAAAAAACATGCACTTAAATGTCTCCTCATAGTGTGATGGTCTTTTTCTGGTAAATTGTAGAGCTATCTGTCAGTTGTCTTTAGTACTGAGTATTTTAAAGTCTTGAAATATTAAAGTGATGAACCTAAGGTAGTCTAAGAAAGTTTTACATTCCCAAATTTCAGTGTGTCACAAACTAAGAACATCCTACTAGTGAGCCAGTGGAAAAAAGATGGTCAAATAAGTAAATGTCTGTTCTTCCACAGGGATGATGCCTTAGGATCTTAGCTTTTATATTTTTCATATCCTGCAATTCTTTAGTGTATAATTCTAAACTCCATATAGCCTGTTAGCTACTGCTCTCCCATTTTGGTCAGACAAAACAAACCCTCTCTAGGCCTGAAACTCAAGGACACCTCACTGTCTCAGGCCCCGAGAAATGTAAAAAGAAGTGAGTCAGGGGGGAGCAAACTTGGGGTAATGACTTCATTACCTGAAGCTGTAATTGGGCGATTGACCCCCGATATGCAAATGGACCAACCTTACAAAAGTATGAAAAACTCATGACCTGTTTTCCCTTTTGGGTGTAGCCCCTGGGGGCTTTGACGGCCCTAATGTACCTGAAGGCCCTTCAATAAATACAACCACTTTTATTCTAATTTTGTGTCGCCTCTGTTTTTAGGTAGGCCAATAAGGCATCAAGGAAATGGCTCAATACCTGTTATTTGCTAAGATTACCACTGTTCACCTTAGATGGTTCCTGAAATATGAAGTATACAATGTCACAGAGATAGATTGTATTATCACATCATTCCCTTTCTCTCTAGATTCAAAAGCAGCTCGTGGAGGTGTGAGGTTGGAGTAACCTGTGAATTAGACCATCTCAAGCTATGAGCGTTCACAAAGTAGCAGAAATGGAAAGTTAAATTGCTCATAAACCCAATGATTTGACCTTTCCTATTTTCTCTCAACTTGCTTGCCTCTGCTGAAAGCAAGTTAATTCTTCTACTCAGAAACAACAAGCATGTTCGAATTTCTATTTGACCATTAGGAAGAATAACTTATGAAATTTTAAGTCTTAAAGACAGAGCAGAGGGTCTGCCTTCTTATTGCCAGCAAACCTCAATCAAATGTAGATTTTAATGTAAACCTGCAGCTTGAGGCCACATTTCTTTTCTCCTGATGATCTTCTTTGTGATTACAGTATACAGTCACATACTGCACTGGCACCACAACTGATAGTGCCTGCAATCATTTAGGAAAGTTTTAAGATGAATTTTGCATTCGTTTTTAGCATTCTTGTTTTTTCTTCTGGGAGAGTTTGCTTTTTTCCTCTAAGAGCAATATCGCAAAACTAAGCTCAGAAAATCCCTTACCACAGGACAGATCTTTGAGGGTTGTCAGGGAAGCTGAAAGAATAAGAAGCTGAGAAAAGAGAATGCACATAAGTGCTATAACGCCATTTGACCCAAGTAAACACAAGTAAAACACCAATTGCAATTGTTTTGAAGACTTAAGGAAGAAGGGATTTACAGTAAAATGGTACAGAACCACTTAAAATAAATTTTAAAAATTCTTGATTTACAAGTGGAAGGGACAAGCACAGACTCCAAGCCAAAAGACCAGTAAAAAGATTCAAAGAATTATCACTACTCTTGCCTTTGGAGACATCCATTATTGTTTCAAGAAATCCTAGTTGATAACAAAAAAATAAGAACATCTCCAGCTGTTAGGTATTGTCTTTAATAGAGATCCTAGATTAAGGGGAAGCTGGAATGCAACAGAAATATCTATCAAACAGCAATTGATACCACACAGGCATATCTCGCCCCATTTTTTTGGCTGCTGCAGATACTTGACAGCAAATGCATCTTGATCCCTGCTATTCAGTGTGTTGTACAAAGTAATATCTCCCCGATTAATTGGCTTAATTTACTTGTTTACTGCAATCTTCATCTGTAAAATGGGGTATCTGGATGAAATGTAATGGACTGTGAGATGTAAAAAGTCACACTGGATAAACCTAATGTTTTCTTTCTGCTTCTGAGCTAGAAAAATAGGCATTGTCTAATCAGCACTATCTACAGGGCTTATATAACAATAGTTTGACAACACAGACACATTTTGGACCACTAGAAAAGTTACCAGTGTTAAAGGTAAGATATAAGCTAACAATAAACACTACAAGTTCAGAAGCCCAAATGAATACTAGACCCTTTCAAACAGGCAGCACAGATGCTGCCAGAATTGTCATCACCTGAAAGTAGGAAAACTTGTGTATAACTCATCAACCACTCTCTTCTTTCCCCTTTCTCAGTCTCACCAGCACTTACAAAAAACCTCTCTTTGGCATCTTTTTTTCTATTTTAGCAATCTCATCAATTTTCTCCCTGATTTCCTTTGACTAGTCCTTAGCATCCATTGGGGTATGTATCCAAGAGAACGTCATTTTTCCCTTCCATCCTCACATCACCCCACCTGGAGAATGTCTCTCAGGCACAGAATTTGTTTTATGCATATCCATAAAAGCGAGACAGACATGGTGAGGTTCTGCAATGATATAAATAAGGTATTCAGCCTATGCCTCAATAATTTATTTAAAACGACAACAATATTGCTTTTGTCCCAGCAGACTTTATATGAATATACATATTCTTTAAACATCTAGTTTAATTTTCTTGTGCTCAATCCTCATATCTGAAACAAGGATGTAATTATGAAGAGTTAGCATTTGGATTTACAAAAAACCAAGCAAAAACTACTAACTGAAGAAAAAGTACCTTAATTAAGTACTACTTTTTTGAAGTGACAGACAGTACAAATGTTGTTCCGGAATTTCTCTGAGACTGTTTAAAAATTCATCAAAGCACTTCCACATAAAGTTGGGCTTTGAAATATATAATCAAACTCTGTGTTAGTACAGATCTCCCTGACCATTTTGAGCTTGATTGTCTAAGGAAGCATAGAAAACATGACCATCCTCTATGCCAGTGTCCCTCCTCCAGCCCTTACCTTTCCAAAACTGTTGACCAGTTTCTTTCAAAGACAGAAAAGCATACAAAAGGCCCAAAACTAACAGTACTTCCTCAAGTTTGAAAAAGCTTTTTCTAGGTATAGAACAGAGGTTAATGCTGTAGCCTGAATCACATCCTGAGATGCAGCTACCATTTAGCTCTAGCTGTCTGTACCTGAAATCTGTAGAGTGACTCTATTTGTGCTGCTTTCCTATTTGTTTTGTTAGATATTTACCTAAAACCTTAAACATGTACAGAAAAAAGCAACTCACTTTATGCACGGCAAAAATAACCCTGCATTTAAAAAGTACCGAAAACAAATTAAATACTGAAGGACAAAACACCCAATCCTGTTTCCACAAATCAATAGAGTGAAAAACTCTCCATGTTGCAGATGAGCTCTTGTAAACTGTGCAGTTCAGCGGTCACATATTAGATTTTCTGTGCAGGAATATACTGAAGCACACACTTGAAGGCAAGTGCAGCTGCCTTGGATGTTTGATAAACAAGTTTCTTTAGCAGCACAGGGGCAAAGGTAAATTTTAAATTGTAACTGACAGTTCCTGTACTTTGAAGGTGTTCTCAAAATCTGAATATCATCTACCTAGTTTTTATTGAGAAGACTACTAAATAATCTTTTAGAACCCTCTTACATTTTTCCACAAGTCTGTTGAAAACTCAACAACAGGAATAACCTGTGGTTCAAACTGAAAGCTACCACAGAGAGGATTCTCCGCTGTAACAGAGTGGAAGAACTGAAGAGGTTTCTACTCTTGATACTCTTACATTGTGCAACATTTAGCACAGCTGTAATGCTTAATAGCCTGATGCAATTAATCTCATCCACATTTTCAGAATTAGACTCCTGACTGTGTTCAGAGGTGCTTGGGTTTCACCTTTAATATTCACTCACTGCTAATTTTAAAAACAATTATTTAACCTGCAAAAACTTACAAATTATCTTTTGGCAGAAAATTGCATAAGTTGGATTTCTTTATAATTCATGTTCCACTGCAGTTGGACTCTCACAGAAGGTACCTGAAACTATTTACAAGATGATGGTTTGCACTGGAACTGACAGCTGCCTTTGGTGGGACACAGGTGAAGCAATGAAGATGAAAGGCAAATGAAAGAGAGGTACCGAGGAAGGACTCCTTTGGTTCTGATTTTCTTCCTTGAATTCCATCCTTTCAGGAACGAAATCTTATGGGAAAAAAAAAGAAAAAAGAAAAAAAATCCAGAAAACTCAAAAAAACCACCAACAAATTAATAAAATCTGTCTACCTTTACCAACTTCTAATTCAACTTGCTCCACAGCTGTGTCCATTGACACCCAGTAGCCTGCACAGCCTGGGACTCATGGCCAGGGTGACATTGCTACGTGACAGAGCTTTTTTAACCAACCAGAAATTTCCAGAGTATACTGGTTCAGGAGAAAGGCACTGCCAATCAGTTCAGAAAAGTTTCTCCAGACACAGCACTACTGACAAGAACATGGGGAAATATTTTCACCCTCAGGAACTTGCCTGTGACTGGCAGCTGATGAAAGACTTTGTGAGAATTACTGAAGCAACATGTACTCCATGTGGCAATCTGTCCCTTCGTGTTGTACTGAAATAAAACAAGCACTCAGTACATTTTCACAGAACTTATTATATTTTCTTTTTTTTTCCACTGTTAAGCTTAGATTCTTTATCAACAGGCTTATGCAACTTCTCCGACAACAATCTTTGTTACGTTTAAGAGTAATACACTTCCATGTCCAAGGTCTTGAAGTGACAATAAAATGATGCAGTACTTTTGTCACCTCCTCCTGAAAAGCCCCTGCTTTGAGTTGGCAGAAGAGCCCCAGCAAACTGTGATTGCTGATGTATGAAATGAGAGCATTTGTTCCACGAACAAAGGGAACACAGAGTCATGCAAGCTCCCTGCTCTGCTGAGCTATTCTCTGGGTACTGCACAGAAAGAAAGCAACGGGACTTTTCAACAGCGTCTCAAATTAATAGTTTTCATTTGAAACAATATCATCTATTTCTGCCAGAGTGAGTCATTAACAGCTTCCGCAGCCCGCCTCAGGGTACCCCCAGTTCTGAAGACCCTACCCAGGCAAACCAGGATTCTGTTTCCATGAGGACTCTATCATTCACCCTGAAGCACTGGGTCCCACTGCTGCGGCCTCTGTATATGGTTATTCCATGAAAAATACATTCTGCTGCCCTAGACTGTCTTACTGCCTACTATGAGTGAAGCTGCAGGCCTAGGCCATTTGTATTTTGCCTTGCCCTACTTCAAAAGATTTCAATCAGAACTTGGATATTGCCTTCTGATACGAACATGGAAAAATGCCCAAAGCTATCTGAATTAAATTTGGCACAAAACAGTGCTCTGAAAGAATTATTTAACTACTTTTAGCCTACAGCAAGGGCTTTACAACAAAGCTATAAACTCCCTAATAATAAGATGCCTAATAAAAGTGCTGACAGACCATTCACAGCTTCAGCAGCGCTCATTAAAATGCACTAGCATAGTACATTCTCGGGATGACGGATTTCCAGAGCCCAGGAACGCCCAATACCTTGACAAGCACACGCATTTCTCAGCATGTGCACCACAGACTCACTCCTTCTCTCTGGACAGCTTAGAATTACATTCCTTTCTGAAAAATAATGACTTTGGCATTGAATATTAATGACCTGTTTAACAACTAACATAAAATCATATCCTACCTCCCTGGAAGTACACACAACTTTAACCAACATTTCCATAAAAATTAACTTCAAAGGAATATTTTTACTGAAGGATTTCATAATGGATTGCTTTGCTTCAGGGCTTTATTTTTTCTGGGTGTCCTAACTCTTCTGGTTTTTTTTCACAAATCTGTTTAATTTTAAAAATACATCCACGTGCTACAGGATTTCCCTTCAATCTTACAAGCTATCTCTCTGAAATATCAGGAAAGGACATAAATATTGTTTTCTTTTCTAAAAGTCACATGTTCAAGCATTTAGGATACACAAAAGTACTTCGGTACTTGCTCCCAGGAATAGCAAAATAGCATCCAGACTTGGATTAGTAATCTGCAAACACAGGGGCTGGGAGGATTTTAGTTCCTATGGAGGGGATTCCCAAAAAGCAGCAAACGGAAACCTCACAGGTGTTTATGAGATTTTTGAAATTATTATGAAATTACAAATTAATAGCGGAATTTATGCTTTTGCTTATTGTAACCTCCTACTCAGAGCAGGGATAACTTCAAGGATAAGTCAGTTTGCTTATGGTCTTGTCTCATTAAATTTTGAGTTAGGCTAGAGGTCCCCTCCAACCCCAACTATTCTGTGATTCTGTGAATTTTGAGTGTCTCAAGGAAAAAGGTCCTACATCCTCCTTTGGAAAAGCTTGTGGGAGATTCAGACCCACATTTTCCCCCTCAAACCACAGAGGTGCTCCTAATCCTCTTGAAAATATCTTTGACACACATGTAATCACTAAATCTTTACTGAGCTCTAGTGCAAGGGCTGAGCAAAGCACTCACATGAGATCCCAGGCCGAGGCATCCTCCTGGTTCCAGTGGCTGTGAGCAGTTGGTATGAAACACAATTAATAAAATGCAAAATTGATGCTGAAGCAAGAACTGAAACCCCAGCCTAACTCCTGCAATCACCTGCCACTGGAGCCATACCTAATCTTTTCATATTCCTGTTACTGTGTGCAGAGCAGGACATAACACAAAGGAAATCCCACTGACTCCTTCAGTCACAAATCCCTCCCAGGTAATGATTACCTTAAAACACAAATGGAATTTTGACACAAAGCCTTGCTGGCAGGACCCTGTTCAGCAGAATGCTTAAATCCAATAACATGAAAGGTGCAAAGAACAAAAAAGAATATTGAATAAAGAGCCCAGGTAATACTTCACTACTTAGACCTTAACAGAGGTAAATGAATTATTTAATTCAAATGTATATAACCAAAAATATTTCTTGTTATAAATCTTCTTTGATTTAGAAAAAGTAGGGTTTTTTTATTTTTTAATTGTCTATAAAACATCTGTTCTCCAGCATGAAAACATGATTTGTCATAGCAATTATTGATCTCTACAGAGCCTCTAATGGGACTGGCAGTCACAGAACCACACAATTCTTAACATCCATAATGCAGCCACAGGCAATATTTCTGCTTTTACAAGGCACTCTAGCCTGAAGTACCAGGTTATTTGAAACATCATTTCTTAGTGAGAAATAGCTGTAACATACAAGGGTTCGAGTTGTCAGTTGTCAACTACTTTTTTTTTCTTTTTTAAGAACTGAATGACATGTACAACACTTTTTTTTTTAACCAAACAAGTTTCCTTTGTTGCTTGGGAATGGCTTTTAGAAGCCTGGACCCAACACAGCCCAATGCTTATGCTACCAGAATTCTGTAGGACAGAAAGTTCTCCGTACATTAACTACTCCTCTTTTATGGTGACCTATCTATTCAAGCTCTCTTATTTAGTTAGACCATGTATCAGGTAAGAAAAATTAGAGAACACTTACAGAAAATTACAAAATTCTATGAACAGATATGCTACAGAATAGCCAGAGAAATTACACCCTCATTCCATGTCATGGAGTTCAAGAATGCCAGGGGTCTACAAACAGATCTTCAGCCACAATTACAGATTTTCTTGCCTTACACATTTCTTCTCATAGTCTTAAATTCTTGGATGCTTCTAAGAATACATATAGATATCTTCTGTAGCTTTTGCCAGTGTGTCCAGGACAATATTTTATGCCTTTTCTCTGCTTTGTGAGAGAGCTCATGCATTCTCTCATATTTCTGACTATTACAAAATTCTTTGTTAGAAACCAGAATTTTTCCTATAAGAAATCAAGTACCCAAGAATTTAGCCCCTTATTACCCAGTCCATTACCTTATTACAGAATTTAGTTCCTCTTAGCATGTTTCCTAAAAAACTTCCCACTTCATTCTCAGAAATCCTTTGTCAGGAAAAAATATGAGACTTCTCATGGACGGTCTGCTTTTTGCAGCCTGAGGTCTCAGCCGCAACAGATTCAACATTCATGGGACCCAGATTTGTCCCAGCTGCAGCTGTCAGTTGTTCTCTGGTCCAAGGAATTCATTCAGGTTTTACTTGCAGCCAGAATCACTGATTCAAGGTCAGAAATCTTTCTATCCCAGCTGAAAAATATTCCAGGTGCAGCTGAACACCACTAGAAAAAGGGGAGTCTTATGCCCTATGAGAAAATGATTGATAAAGGAAAAAAAACTTCAGGTTGTTCATTTGTTCCAGAAATAAAGTTCATTAAAATCTCCTGCAACAAGGCATCATCTCTGTTATTCACATTAATGAAAGTCTAACAATTTAATTCAATATATTTGCAACTGCAGTTCAACCACCTTTTTCTTTCATCACGAATTTTTGATCTTTAATACATTTTTTCATGGCAGAGGCCCACCTCTTTTGTCATAAAATGAAACAATAAGAAAACCCAGATCTGTGGCATACAGTGAATCCCAGAACACTGCAATTTCCCCCTCATCTGCACACTTTACCATGCGGCAAGGTCACAAAAAACAACTGCTCAATTTATCAGACAAATTTCAAATCAGAAACAAAAAAAACCAAAACAAACAACCAAAACAAAAACAAAAACCTGCCTCAAATCAATTTCCAGTTGATGCAGTCCTCTTCTAGCTGACCCAGTGTTTCAGAGCATCAGATAATAAACCAAAGTCACAGCACAAAATCTCTTTAACAGCATAGTAAAAAAGGAGTTGTAAATGAGGATGCCTTAGGGATAGATAAAAGTACAGCACAGCAAAGAAAGGCAGACAAGTATGATGAGCTGGTCAGGTTCACTTACAGTTTTCCAAGACTGGACAGGCCCTCATTTTTATAGAGCTTAGGTTAAGGTTAGAAAAGAAAAGACCACAGAAACTTTGAGATGACCTGTCAAACTCTAAGAATGCATTGTATAGAATATTAACAAAATGTGATATTAACTATTAGTATTAAAACAGAAAGGATTTTGGAAAATCTAATCTCTGACATCTTGAGACCCCCCTCCAGAACACTTGTTTCAGAGCTGTCACCATTTCAGAGGATCCAGAGACAAATGCCAATTATGAGGCATCAGTCAGATACTGATCCTTTACATGAAGTGGTACCTGACACATGAGAACACTGAAATTCTCTTGTTACAATTACACAACAGCCCATGGTCCCCCAGAGGCAGGTGTTTGTTACAAGCTCCCTTTGACACTGAGATGTCTCCTCCACAATTGTTCTGCTGCCAAATACACACCAGCTACTGTTTGAGTACTAAAAATGTCTGTTCCACAAAAATACTCCATGCTCCAGCTACCAAAACACCCCATCTAGCTCAGCTGCAATGTACTTTGTATTTCAAGTGTCCTGTTTTGGGGACAGCAGAAGTAAAGCAGCAAGACTATGTAGGATTACCATGCCAACACACTGTCATATTTAGATTCATTCAATTCACCTAAGAATTTCTTCTCATTCCTTTGTTGGTCCATATACAATATGCTGAAGAATTACTGAATGGTGGATTTCTGCTGCACTAGCCAGATTGAAAACACACCTCTTGAAAGACTTTCCTATTACTCTACTCATGAAAAAACGAAGCATTAATCCAGTTGAAATGAAAATCTGTTTCCAAATCCTAGGGTTTATATATAGGTGCAGTTTTTAATATACTGAAGATTAAAAATGCAGGAACATAAGGATATCCCTGTTGGGATGGTTCACTGGCATCTTATTAGATGAAAGATATTGGAAAGTACATCCTTGCCCATTCCCTTAGTGTCTTTGCATGGACTCGTTGGCCATGAATTTGAATCCGCCTCCACATCCTCCTTTGACAATAAATCCCAGAATTCCAAGTGCTTTCTTCTAAGTTTAAACCAAACTCCTAATAGTTTCATCAATACACTGCAGCTCAAACATTGCAGGATACGGAAATAACAACTCTGTATTCATTTTACCCATGACCTTCATGATTTTGTGAACACTGATCATATCAACTTTCAGCCTTATTATCTCCCAGCTGCCTTTTTTCCCAGCCTTGTCTCTTCCTTATAAAGTAACCGCTCTGTTTCCATTAATCATTTTGACTCCCATACACAAATATATTGTGAAAATTATTCTCCACACAGACAGACATAAATAATGCATGAGTTTCCTCAATACCTCTTAATCAAGACTCAACTTCAGCGCTTGGTAAAAATGGAGATGAATTTTGCTGAATCTAGCCCTGATCCTGTAGCAGGATTATATCATTGATTTGCCAGATAAGAGATAACAAGAAGTATGACAGGATCATGCCATAGGTCAGGAGAACACTGGAAACTGTAAGTGTGATACAGACCTTTACCACTGTTGTCAGCAGGAAAAATTTAAACTTATCTTATGACAAATACCACCTGGTTCTTCCCTTTCTCAGCAGACATTTGTTTGGGTAGTTCCCCAAATAAATCACCATCAAAAACAAGGAACCCTTATAGAAATAAAAGATATGCTGGTGTTAGGAAAAGCAGTTTTGTAGGGGAGTTACACATGCACAGACTTCATAGTTTAATCAAGTGTTGCATACTCTTCTTTTACTTCTTTTATGAGATTTATCTCATTGAACATCCTGAAGGAATCCAAAAGGGTAGTGGACACTTCTCAGAAGTCCCTTTAAGGGACAACCATTTCTAAACAGAAGTGAGGTTAACTATAGTTCAAAGCATTTGCAAAATTAGAGCCTGGCTCCAGGTGCAAAAAAACCCTGGTGCAAGAAACTGTAAGGAAAGCAGTGCATCTCTGGAATTTTTGGTATTGGAATTTACAGGATTGCAATTTCCCTGTGCTTTAAGTAACAAAAGCTTTAGACCTATTTTGAGTGCAGTAGCGTATTATGTAAGACAGTGTCCCTTTACACTTCCTCCAGACTTCAAGAGTGGGATGTTGCCCCCTATTTCACAGAAAAAAAGAATAAATTTGGAAATTCTTGTCTTGCAGAATTTGAATCACAGCAGAACATCTTGCTTTTCTTTTCTTGATATATGTAATTTTCTCACTGTTTTACATAACATAAATCTGAAGAGTAGCTATGCCTCACTTCAAAATAAATAAGGGATCATTTGAACTGCCAAAAAGAAAATGCAAAACATGACTTTCTTTCAAGCCTGTAAACTGGATTTTCTTAACAGTAGAGTTGCATTTTGGTTTGAGTCACAAATATCTTTGCAAAAATATATACACACACACATAGACAATTTTGGAGTTTAGATTTGGATGAATACAGCACTACTGATGGTGCTTAGACAGTAGATCATGGCACCCATCTTTCTGAGAATGCCTCTTCAGAAACTGAAGCAGCACACACAGTTATGTTCACCACCCTGTAAACATTGTCTCTATTTTGTAAGAAGCAATCACTGAAAATTAAAATTATAATGACACATGAAAGAAAGAGGTTTTCGTGAAATAAAAAGCATCAACTAGAAACATGCAGAAGTCTTATGTCAAATGAAGCAGCTATTTCCATTTTATTTGCATTTCAGGCTACCTGCTAGTATATTCTCGCTCACTAAAACCCCACCACCACAATCAGTAACAGGAATTTAGCTCCTTATAACTGGGAAAAGGTGCCATTCTCATGTACTTTAGAATTTGTCTTGCACAAAGTCTGCTTGCAGCAACCAGTTTCCTACAAAACCTTCTTGCCAGAAGATCAAACTGTTTAGTTTTACTCAAATAAAAGTCCCTGTGAGAGTTCTACTTGATTAAGGACAGATTAAAGACTGCACATTAACACCCAAAGGCTAAAGTTTTCAAAACCTGCAGAGAATTTAGACACTCTTTTTCCCATCAGTTTTAATCAATGATCTGCTTTGAAAACCTCAGTCCAATTGTGTATTGGATTAAAATAGAAGACCCAGCTCCTGAGGCAATTCATAAGTGCATCTCCAGATTTAAACAATGCCAGGTAGATAAGGAACTGGCATCAAGGGAGAGGGCTTTTAGGAGAGTTTACTCATGTTCTTCATTGGATTTGAACACAGAATTTCCATTAATTTTAATGGAGCACAGTTCAGACAACATTTACTGTGCTTCTCCAGTATTAGCTGATTTATAATGGCTATCTATCCCTTGTAGCATACAACTTCTAACTCGTCATTGCAATCCACTCCTACCCTCGGTTTACAGCATTTTATAGGTTCACAGACCAAATAAATATTACAGCTGGAAACTGCTAATAGCAGAGCAGTATGAATCCCTACCCAATCACTGCCTCCATCAGAGCTGACTTTTGTGCAGAGCCGTTGGTTGTGTAACCACTCACAGCCACCATGAGCTGAACACCAGCAAAGCCGAAGAATCTGAAAACAGTTATGTTTGGCAAGAGATTTTTTTCTGGTGCCCCACACCGTCACCTAGACCTGTGCTACCCTAGAAGCAGCACAGCACTTCAAACCCTGATTTGAATCTATCTTAATGTATTCTTTTGTGACATAACACAAGTTAAAGCAAGGTTTCGGTTCCAAGTGTTACCACGGTAAACAAACAGCACGTCCTTGTTTCATTTTGTACCCAAGAGGCAAAATCTATTTAACCCAGTATCTTTCAAGAACTCTTATTTCCTGGCCTTCTAGGTTCATATAGGGTAAAAAAACAGCAGATTCTCAGTCAGAACTATCAAAAGCTGAGGAAAACTTGGTAAAATTTGCTTTTCTAGAAAACATTACCATATTTTCCTTCTACAAGAATCTTCTTATTTTAAGATGGGTCACAAGAGTTCACATGCAAACTTTAGTACTTACACAACAAGCAGCAGCAAAGCATATAATACCACCCAGCTGTTTACAAAAGACAAACCACACTTCTCCAATCCAATGTGGAGAACTGCAACCAGCATGCCTCACCGACATCCCAAATACATCCCAAACGCAAAGTGCTGCTCTGGAGTTCTCGGGGCTCACCTGTTGTGTGTCATTTGTAGCTAATGTATACACACACACCTGGGTGCTAGAGCTGCTGCAGGTGTTACTGAGAGATGTATATTTATAGCTGAATGAAGAGCCCTTGAGGAAAAGGATAAAAAAAGAGGTTTTTAAAAAAGAGTTTAATATCTAGATTGCAGTTCTAAAAAGCAAAAAGTTTGAAAAGTTTTCTGTGAACTATTTAATATCTTTAAACTCCATGACATCAGCTTCAACTCGAGATTTTACAAGACCTGGCTCACTTGAGCACAATTTTGAATGAGTCTTTTCAGTGACTTCAGCAGTTTTTGGTTAGTCGTTCTATAGCAACTTACGAGGCAAACTCATAAACTGTAGCCAAAAGTCTCTGAGTAAGCCCTGAGATACAGGCACAGAGATAAAAAAGTAATTTCACCAGCGTACATCCTAACATGCAGCATCATACATCCTTACAGATAGCTTTCAGAGCAACACACAGCTTTACATCATTTAAAGACACTTCTGCCTGCTGGGACTTTTCCTTTATATAGCTGAAGTGTCTTGAAGTAACATTCATTTATGCACAGTTGCACCAACCATCCAGGAAGCACAAAAAGGAGGAATTTCCTCATATAACTTTCTTTTGTAAACATTTGAAAAAACACAGTTGGGTAAAAATTACACATTTTCCAATGTAGAGTTCTTTTTTTTTTTTTTAATCATTATCAGTGGCTTTAATTTCTTTCAGAAGCATACTGATTTCAGTGCTTTTTCTATCAGCAATTCAGTTTCAATACACATTTGTATCAACCTTGATGAGGCTAGTTTGAAATATCTGTATATCTCATCCAGCTCTAGTCAGTGACAAAACAGCACAATTTCCTTTTTGTCTGCTCTATCCTATTTATTGAGGAGTTTGTCTAAACAGCTGTTTCACCATATATATATATATATTAAGAGTTATCTACTCCATCACCCTTTACTTCCCTCTTGTAATTGTACCACTTGTACTACTCCTAAAGGCAGTTTCTTTTCACAAAGTTTACAGAGATACTCAAAGATGAAACTTGCTTATCTCATAAGCTGCAAGTTTTTAGTGCTTCCTTTCTGCAGCTTGTGCATTCTAACAGCACATATTCCCTTTGTGTTTCGAGAAAAGACAATATATTAAATCAAACTCCCGACTTTGGAACTTGATAATGTCCCCAAATCACTATTTGTCCTGAACTGCTCCCTCCAAGCAAAACAAACCTCGCCTGAATGAAATAATTTTTCTTGTCCTGTCTAGGATAACAGCATCTATTACTCTGTACACTGCCACCCTGGCAGGCTTGCAGGAGCCTTTGTGTGACAGCTCCAAAAGCACTTACCATGCAATACTTTACAGGAGGCTATTTCAGCTGCACTTGTGCTTCTGACATTCCTGTTAGCACCTAGGTGTTCCCAGAAATTTTCTGAATATTTAATAGCACAAAAAGGTTATTTGGTCCTGGGGATTTTAGAAGGTCTACACATGACAGGGAAGCACGAAAGCAGGTTATCTATGAGCGACTGGTAAATGGAAGCCTCAAGTCTTTTCGCCTACCTGCTATTTTTCCTGTTGGGTCTCAAGGATACAAGACATTGGATACTTTAATAATATTGGATTTACAAAGACAAGAGGTGATCTCTCTCTACGTATATATAAATATATGTGATTGACTTGTTAAAAAACAACAATTACCTATTGACAGTGGCTTTTCAACCAAAACCAGGACACATTAACCATCACAGCTGGCACAAAAATATAAGAGTTAAATCTTATTAAGTTCAAAGTAGTTAAGAACTCTTGCCTTGCTTTAAACACTCTCAAACTCTCTTTTAGCAATAACTCTAAAGAATGGATTCTTCATTCCACAGATATAAATGCATGAAAGTAAAAAAGACATTAAGAATAGGTGGATTCAAACGCAGGGAAAACAGATTCAAATTAGGTTGTGAACACCTCATTCCAAGCACACCAGGAAAGCGCTCTGAGACAGACATGAAACCAACACACAGCTTTCCTTTCACATTTGAAGACAATCAAAGCTAACCATACAAAGCTCTATGTAAGCTAAGTGCCAGAAGATTAAACAACACCCAGAACAAAAGGAAACACTTTTTTTCCTGAGCCACTTTGTCTGACCAGAACATTATTTCATTAGGCCTTTTTCCATCTTCTAGTTCTATCACATCATCGCCAGAGTAACTACCTGAAGCTGTGCCTTCATGGCAGCCTGAAGAGACCGATGCCCTTTTTACAGCTCAGCTGCAAATCATGCATCTCAGACAGCTTTATGATTAGGTGTGAGGGAACGAGGAGGAAAGACAGCTAATATACCCACATTTTAATATGGATCTGAGGTACCTAATGATAACAACATGTTGATTTGAACAGCTACTTGTTTCAATCTTCTAATTTACCGACTGATGGAAGAACTAATTTATTTTATGCAAAAATTCAAAGGAAAGTTCAAGAAGACATCCTGAGAAGCATTCTATAAAAAGATACCTACTTTCAAATGATTGATTCTGCTGGAGCTATCTGCAAGGCATTTCCAACAGATATTGCTTTTGTTGATGTAAGTGCAATTCATAAATATTGCTCCACAGAACACCCTGTTTACAGAATTTTCTATGAGACTAAGAAGAAAAAACTTTTTAGATCAAGTGAATGACTTAGGAACAAATGTTGCTTTGGAAAAACTGAAAATACCAAGAGAATTTTTTTTCCTATGTCTGCCTGTTTAATGAAAACATGGAACTGATTAGTGAAATATGCATAAAGTAAAAGCATTTTCAGGGAAACTGAAGATGAACAGTGATTTCCCCCCCACCCCCCCATAGAATATGAAGGCTAAGATATCCCAAAATATTGGGGGAGGGGGACGGGGGGATGGAAATACAACTTTAAATTGGGTATTTGTTTTGGGGTTTTTATTTGATTCCTTGATGTTTGCTTCAGTTTTTTGAAGATGAAAAAGGAGGCACTTCCTCCCTCCCAACAAAGATGTTGGGTTTATGAAGATGTCCCAGTATTTTTTCTGCCAGAGGGAGGGAGAGGTGATGCACACCAAAGCCTCTTCATTTCAATCAGAAATACAGCAATTCCAGAGCTCATGAAATCACAACTTTTTCCTGCAGCCTCAGTGCAGACAGAAAACTGGGAGCACAACTAATTGCTCCCTTTCATAGGAAAAGATATGAATTTTAGCAGTTTTAAGGGATAAGGCCTAAAAAATAAAATTCTAAAATAGTATAGGAATATTTGATACAAAAAGATAATTTTCCCTTCTTTTTTTGTCTTCGGAACCTGTGGAGTGGAACATCGCTGCGTTTTTGGGGGGACGAGTTATAATCAGGCCCCGTGCTAGGCCGTGTCCGTGTGAGGGGGGGGAGGCCCGGCCTGGCCCCACGGGCTCGGGTGGCAGCGCCTAGGAAAAAAACACTTAAAAATGGGCACCAAGGGGTGAGGGACAAGTGTGACAAGTGGCAGTGACACCTGGCCGTCGGAGGGGAAGGGACAAGGCAGGATTCAGCAGGGATTTCCCTGTGGACGGCGCTGGGAGAGCCTGAAGGAGGAGCTGCAGAGACCCCTTGCACTGGGAAGGTAATTCTTTAAAGTGTCTTTCACCTCACCATACAAATATACTTTCATTGGAAATAGCTTAACTTCCCCAAGCTGAGCCTGTTTTGCCCACCACAGAAATGGGTGCGTTCTCTCCCCGTCCTTATTTTGACCCAGTAGCTTTTTTCCCATCTTTTCTCTCCCTGCTGAGGTGGAGGGTGAGAGAGCAGCAGAGTGGACGCCGGGCAGCCGGCCAAGGATGCCCTCCAAGACTGCGCTTGTGCTTCGGCTAAAAAGGAACCTTAAATCCATAGGAAGCAAAAAATTTAACAGAAAGGAGCTTAAATGCTAAAAAACAGTGGGAGAGCTCTCTACCTGCACAGAAGCGTGACCCCAAATAACCTGATCATCCCACTGCTCTCAGGCATGACTTATTTAAGTGGCCATCTCACACATTGCTTGAAAATGCTGCTGTTCCAGCAGCAGGGCTTCCAATAAACTTTGTGGTGTTTTTGTTTGTTCTTTCTTTTTGTTTTACAAAGAGCATGTTTATCATTTTCGGGGAGGCTACAAAGTCACAGCCTGTACGAGTAAAGAAGAGTATGAATGTTCCCTCACGAACAAACTTCATTTTAACCTCTGTACTATGTCTTTTAAAAATGGGAAAAAACCTCATTTTTTTTCAGTTTGCTTCCTTAAGACTGTTTAAACAGTATTTTATATAAGATTATCATTCTTGTCTGCATAACTACTCTTTATTATTTCAAAGAACTTAACATTTGTCTTGCTTTAGATTCCGGTGCTGAAGCTCCCACGGATATCTCTATCAGCAGAACTAGGACAGGGCTAGCCAAGGTTTGAAATGTCTGTTCTTAACTTATCCAGAAGTTAATTTTCTACCATAGTGTACAGCAATTAAAACTGACAAGAGAAATACCGGTTCTAAAGGATGAATTAATAAATCCATGAGCCCTGATTTAATTCCAATAGGAGTGACCACTCTCTCTCTCCGTTGAAAGGCAGCTACAGTTTGGGCAGGGGGTAGGAATGCCTCAGCCAGCTGTGTAACTCTGGACACACAGACAGGGAACAGCCTCCAGAGCTGCCACTCTGGGGACAATTTTAACACACACACAAAGCCATTAGCAACAATTTGGAGTGAAAGTCACTGACCCTGAATGTTAGGTCCGTGATTAATTTTATTGCCAGTAATTACATTTTAAAGTAATGTTATTAATATGAAATTGTACCTAAAATGAGGCACTTGTGCAAGTCGGAAGACCTGGATGCTGCCCAGAAGAGAAAAGTATTTTTCCTTTGTTCCTCACAACGCACAACTCAGACAAAAAGACAATTCCTCTGAGGAAAAAAAAAATAATAATCCAGCTGCCTTTATAGGCACAGCCCTTTATTAAAAATGTAAATTGAAACTCAACTTCCCATGTAACCTTTACCTCTCACTACTAAAGTATCTGTTAAGCTGTTGTCTGATGGAATAAGCAAAAGGCTTGCTTCTCATTTACTGGGTGACTGACTAGCAGTGCATACACTTTCAGTCATTATAATTGCGGTGTTGGAGGTTTTGTTATTGTTGCTGCTGTTGTTGTTTTGTTGATTTTTTTTTTCAAACAATGCAGAGTGATAGATCTGCCAGACACATTAGGGAGCAAACTCTCTTTAAGTAATGCTTGCATGACCGTTTCAAACTTAATTGCAATTAATTGACTATATTGTACTTCCATAGAATGACAGCATGAATAAAATATAAAGTATTCTCCTCATGTAGTTCTTCAAAAAAAAAAGTCTCACACAGCAATGGAAGTATCAGGTTTAACAGTCACGCTCAAAGCTTGGAATATTCCTCTTGGAGGCAACATGGTCCTCAGGAGTTTATTCCCTATAAAATGCAAACTCAAGAAATAAAGCACAGCATCAGTTCTTTGGTTTACGTATTTAGGCTTGAGGTTATGCTGTCCCTAGGCAAAAATCACGTTTCATTCTGCCCAGATTGGCAAAATAACACAAGCTTTTGTATTAGATTTGATGTTTTAATGGATAAATGCTTTTTTCAGCAATGTGCTTGATTTGTTGACAAGACACTATTCTAACTACACTTCCTTGGAGGAAAGTCAGCCTGCAGTGCTGACACATAAAAAAAATCCAAACTTTCAACAAAGTTGTGTTTTACCTTCCAGTTTTTAAATATTAGCTCTGAAGTGTTATTACACAGATGAATATTATAGCTAAATTTATCACAAAGCAAATCTTAAAAACATTAAAAAACTTGAAGCACACTGGTAGTACGAAGATGGTAGGAAAAATAAAATGCATTTTTGAAGAAAAATTTTGTCTCATTTTATTTTTTACAAATTTGCAAAAGAATGTGGCTGCATAGCATGGGTTGGGGTGGAAAAGCTATGAAATAGGTTTTTTTTTTTCTTTTTTTTTTCTAATCAGTAACTCATAAATTGATGCTAGAAGCATATTCTTTAAAGGGTGATAGTAATGGTAGCAAAGATGTTTTGATTAAAGAGGTTGGGATTTAGTCCACTGGAGATAGGCAATGCTAACACTCGCTGTATTGGACACTTCACGTGACGAGTTATTAGGATGGGGATAAAACAGTGAGAAAAAGGCAAACCAATTAATTTGCAATCAACATCTCTTTGCTAATGTGCATCTGTGAAAGGAAGGAGCACAAAGGAGGAGGACAGACATTCAGAGACAGATAGTGCGTGTGAAAGTGCCCTGGGAAACAGACTCTCCTCATTGTCAGTAGAGCTCCTACTGCAAGAGAACTTTCCTCCTTGGCTGGCTTCCACTAGATGAAAACGTGACAAGAAGTAGATAAATGTGTACAAATGATCTTTGACATCAGTGAATTCAAGCCATTCTCTGTAGGATGTCAAGGAGTGGGGGAAAAAAGCAAAACCCATAGCATTTATCCGTTTTTAAAGTAGGATGTTGTGACCTATTCAAACAATAAAACAAGAATCGAGAGGATAAATTGCCAGTTTGTCGATATGAAATAAATGTCAGCTTAGATTCAGAACCACTAACAGTCAATGTTGTAAGGGTGTTTCTTGAAATAACTAAAAGCTGTTTCACAATATGATAGTGCTTTTGAACTAAAAGGTTTTGAGATTCTTATGTAACTGTGTTTCCTTTATGCATCTAGAAGGTTTTCAGTTACCAACTATCTTTCTTCATGTTGTCAGCATGATCAGAATATGAGCACTACTCAAAGTTCAAAAGCACAAGGAGGCTTTCTAAGAAGTTGTTGGGGGTTTTTTTTGTTCCACATTTGCAACTCTATATCTTAATAGACCTCACTTGTCTCTAATATCTTCTAAACCCATGAAGTTTTTGACAGCCTAGAAGGACTTCTGTACATAAAATGGCATTCAGAAAACAATGAAATTGAAAAAAAAAAATCCTTGAAAACACGCGGAAAAAAGAACCCTCCATGAATTTATGAAAGCATGTCTTTTTACCCTCTCACCCCACTTAAAACCCCCAACAACATGATAAATATCAATCCTCAAACATTCCTGAGATATCTTATTTCAGACATTTTTCCCCACGGTTTAAGAAATGGAAAGTATCATGATCACAGTTTGGATTGCTTATTAAGATAGATTCATTCTACATTTGAAAACTACTATTTCAGAATGTTTATTCAAGGACTACTGTAAAAGAGAGATCATTCTGATTTCTCCTCGTTTCAGTCAGCGTTATTTTCATGAAAAAGTTCTGTATGAAAAACAGTGCAACATTGATGAGATTTTGGATTTGCTAGTTCTGCCTCCAGGAAAAGACATTGTGTTAGAAAACATATCCCCTATCAGTTAATGTGCTTGTGTCAGGGGACGTCAATTATGATTCTGAAAGAGCATTTGCAGTGCGTTACACTCAAACATGCAAAACCATCTCAAAGCCTTTTAAGGCTGACTTGTTTGTCTGTTACCATTCACATTTAGCAAATTGTTTGTTAGCATGCTGTCTGATAGGGTACATTTTCCCTGGAAAAACTGGCTAATGTGTGTTTCTTAAACATGCTCTACACCCTCATGGAAAAAGGTGCAATGTGAAAGTCATTCCCTGCTTCCTCTTAGGAATGTAGAGCATCCTGCCTTTTATGCCTTTATAACATATTTGCTATTTTTTTTAACCTCCTTTGCAATATATTTAAGAATTGATACATGGAAACAATGTCACAGGGTTTCCAACACTTATTAGAAAGGAGAGGGCTAAGTTGTAACAGGTAATAAAGCAACCAGCTTCTTTTTCATCTATGCAAATATGTTCAGCTATTGTTTCCAAACCTTTGTGTTCTTACAAATGTATTGAGTTTCAAGTCTAAATCTCAGTATGATGTCACTGCTTCTCACAACTTCAGTGCCAACAGTGTTTTCGTGCCAGTTCAAAAATTTAGAGAGAAAACTACAGCAGTAGCTGGGGCAGTCCTGGTTATGAACTCCTCCTCCCGAAGTGCCTGGTAACAGAGACAGAAGTAGTCACAGCTTCACAGAGGAACATGAGGAAGAAGGTAGCCAGAAACTGTGAAAAAGAAAGGAAAAGGAGTTTTGCCATGGCAGCTGAGAGGACAACAGTACTGTCAATATTTTGGCCTCTAAGGTGGAAGTCTGAATCCCATCCTTCCCATCACAAAACAGCTGCACAGCTATTTTTGGAGAAAGCCCTGGCAAATTAAGATGTTAGTCCCCACCAGCAGTTAAACTACCACAGGAGATTACATCGAAGACAGCCAGGTTATTTTAAATAGACACTTAAGGTATGCTGTGCTCATCCGTTTTGGTTTTGAATCAAAACAGATTAGAAACATTCAAAGAATCTGTTAACAGCAATTTGGCTGCTCAGAGACCAGAATCCAGCTCAGTAGCAGAAATGAGAAATTGTTCCAACTATAATTTGAACAAAATTCTGTGAACCTTCAGAAATGGAAAATAAAAACTAACACGCTGAGCGGAAATGTTCCTTATATCAATAATCTGAGCGAGGCATGTAGTTTTACTGGAAAGGAAAATACACAGGAGAAGATAATTTCTGCAGTCCCAACTCACTTAAGACACTTTACTTAATGGTGACAAAGGCCTCTCTGACATTCCGAAACTGCATCCTAGAAATCCCTCCTAAGTCTGGTCACCATAGACCAGACTTATCTTCAGGTGAGAGCAGGGTCACTCTTTTACTAAAGGCGTTGTCAGAGAAAATCTGTTGACTCTCTATTTTAAATGCAGTAGCAGGGAGCTATTCAAGATGTGAAAGATATGATCTGGTTGTCTCTATTGTCCAAGTGGAATAGGATTGAAGGATAATTCAAGTTAGAAAGGACCTCAGAAGGTCTCACAGTCAGGTCAGCTAGGAGATCACATCTGGCGGCCCAGTACTTTATCCTGCTGGAACTTTAAAAACTCCAGAGACAGAGACCACAAAACCTCCCCAAACAATCCATTTCCGTGCTTTCACAGAATCCTTGTGAAGAAGTTGTATCCTTATGTCCAGTGCCTGTACTCAAGGAGTGTCGAGAATTCCTGCAGATGCCTCACTCAAGAGCAGCATTACTGCAGAGTTCTTCCAGAGTCAGCACTCTGCAGCACAGGGCTAATTTCAGCCTTATTCTATAAGATATCGCCATTAGCATAAAGCAGCCTTTAAATATCCTTTGTTCACAGTTCAAAAATCTATGCTCCAAGATGGAGTAAATTATCCAGGCATACTGAGAAGAACCAATTTCACAACTTATAGATTCTTTATGACAAGGGTACAGAAATTACAAATTTGCCTTAGGCTACACCTGACGCAAATGTGTGGGTAGAAATGTTATTTAGGTACTTAAAATAGGGAGTTCAAGCAAAAGCATGCCTTCTCACAGGAGTCTTTCTTGCATCCTTTATCAGCAATTTGTCTAAATGGAATAAATTTTCTCCTTTTATGTTTATGCTTTTTACACAGAGCTTCTTTGATATAGAGGACCCTGATGAGGATGGAAAATGATAACGTTCTATTTGCTCATTGTACAGAGAGGGAAAATGCTTTCAAGGCTTGTAAGTACTATTCACATTTTACAAGGCAGGATTTTAAATCTTTAGAGAGATTACATGATCTCCCAAAGTCTCCCAGTGAGATAATGGTTGAAACAAGAACAGAACTACATTACTTCATCCAGTATACCCAGTTCTAACCTATCCCCTGATTTAATTAATCTCATCTAATATTAGATATTAAAAGTTAACGGGCTCGGAGAGTAATGACCAAGTTCCTGGAACAGAATCCAATGAAGATGACTTAATACATAGAAACCATTCCGGGATGAGGAAGGCTGTGAGACACAAGGGGTTGGGAGACAAGGAGAGGACTCAGGTGAAGCATCATCAGTGGTTCCATTCTTCCCTAGCCTACTCTGTTTGGATGTTTCTGGATAGCAAACACCAGGTGAGATGATCTTTTTTATAATTTACCTTTGGTCTGTGTGCTAAGTAGCATAGAGGATTTGATAATCACTACATCACCAACAAAGGAGACAGTGCTGTAGAAGTAACACAATGGGAACATTTGGCTATTGGGAGATTGCAAGAGGCCAACTGTTTAAAGGGTTTTGCCTCAGATTCCTAGACTTTTGGAGTTACTATAACAACACGCCAGCACCACCTAAAAAATGTTTTCCCTCCTTTCTTTCTTATATATGCACAAGACTAAAGTGTTTTAGAAAATCTGATCTAATTGAGGAACCTCTAAGAATAATGTTGACCAAAGCTGGCACAAGTTGGCAGTCTCAAAGACAGGGCTGTATTGCGCTGCTTGGTCGCTTAATTTTCGTAAAAGAGTTTTAGCCTTGCATTCTGTTTCCCAGGATCCTCAACAGCAGTGGAGGTTTCTACCTAGATACAGAGGAATTCACTGATGGACAGCTTTGGACAGTGAAGAAATAGCATCTTCATTCAGCAGCACTGGGAAAGCTTGGAGCCAAGAATGGCCCAGAATAACAACTCCATGGGGACAGGATTTGCATATTAACAAGCATGGGTGCAGTGGCTTTGCCTTCGGAGCAGTTTCGGCCTCTGAGGAACGGGGTGTTACTCTACACACCTGATTACACATGGGTTGTATCAACGTGCCAGAGATAGCAATGTTCTGCAGTTTAGGGAAATCAAGATGCTACTGAATTTTTAATGTGATTATTTTACAGTCTTTTAAATACAATATTCCAGCAAATAGCCTGGCTGATCCTACTGGAAATGGGAGAGGGAAGACATGAGAGACTGTTTGCATTATTAAACTGCTGTGGAAGCTGCAATGAATTGTCAGAATACAAACAGTATTTACCTTCTTCCTAGCCCTTCTCTAATATCCAGTCTCAGGTATACATTGTTTAAGCTCCATGGCGTGGCTCTGATGACAGGCATATAATTCACATAGATGGAAGAAGCCACGCTGTTGGAGTAGACACAGTGCTGACCTTTCCCTGTGATGGTTAATTCTTATACTTGTGAGAGTCGTACTTGTTATTTTCTACTGTCTTAACCTATTGACCAGAAAGAACTTCCACATAGTCTATACAGATAAATCAACTGATGCTTTAAGGGGGAGTTTGCTCCAATATTATTTTATAACAAAAACCTCTAAGTGCTCTCAGTACAGTTTAGCACTGAGGCTAATCGGTTAAGAGAGAAGGGAAGAAATAGGCTATAAAATAAGATACATTACTAAAAGTCACTGTAAAGCTGTTGTGTTTATTTAAAAAGAAAACACACTTCACTTGTCTCCTGCCCAGATACCGATCTACACTCGGAACTGAAAAATAAGTTTTTGAGACATCTTATTTGATGTCTTACTGGCTGTGTTATATATTCAGAGCAGGTAGTCTGAAGCAAAGAACAAAGGCTGCGTAATTTGAACTTTAACTCATACTTCACAGGTCGATGCCTCACCCAGCCTGCAAGAAAAAGCAATTATTGCACTTGAGCTAACAATATTATAAAAGGGGGTCAATGACACACCATTTCATTGGCAAAAATATGTGCAGTAAAAAAAATTAAACTAAAAATAATTAATTTTCTTAAAAGCACCATAATTTCACCCCCATGACTGGAGAACTATTCAAAAGCATAAAGAAACACACTGATATGACATTAGCTGCTTGAAATCTAACTCTGAAGTAATTCTGAATTCAGTTGACGATTGAGCCTTTTTTTACTTTAATTTAAATACCACATTTTTCCCTCTACGTTGCTAATCAGATGCTTTCTTGACAAAAAGTTTTAAACAATGACAGCTTCAAAACAAATAGGGTGATCTATTCCTAAGTAATGTTAATTTAAAGTAATCTTATCCACTTTTGGTAGCTTCTGTTTTTAACAGTGGCTGCTTTCATTCTGGGAAACAATCCCTTTTGGAACAGGTAAATTGCTCCAGTGAGTGACAAGTTAGTCTTCTTACTGCGAGACTGGAAGCTGTTCCTTCAATCAAAAGTAAGCTGGTTGGAAATAACAGATTTTATGCTTCACCAAGTTTGGTCTTGCCTGAATACAAGAGGACATTATCTCAGTGCCTGCCACAGCTATGGAGAAAGGGAAAGAAGCCCTGTGTGACTGATGCACAAAGTGCTCAGCCAGAACCTGCTGCTTAATGAGGGGACAGGGAAAGGACAGAAATCTCCTTTCAACAACCCCTGCTTGCTGTGGAGGCAACCACTCCAAAACACAGCCCAGAATTTGGTTCTTGGTGTAAGTAATCATCCCCCAGCTCTTCCCATTGGACATTCTTTTCCTTGAAGACCTTGAATTGAAGCACGTACTAGAAACATTTATGGATTGTGAAAATATTTGGCCTAATGTAAGATGAGGGGAAAAATTCTCACTCACAACTCCCCAGCTCGCTCTCATTTTGCATTTTCACCTGTTAATCAAAGCGAGGATCAAAACACTTAATTGAAGCCTTTGAACAAAAATCAACTTGTAACCCAAGGCATTTGCTCACACTTACCTAGGTCTGCCCTAGTCTCCCATAAAGCACTGCTTTATTTATCAGGACAGACTAATTAGCTGCTTGTGCTGTGTTCAGCTTTGAGCAAAGCAAAGAAGCTGGAGAACTGCTAGAGACACATTGCAGCAAGTGCAAGAGCAGCTGGGGTAGTTATACAAATTCACCCACTGTGGGAAAAGAAAAGTTTGAGCCAGTAAATGCAGTATCAGACAGTGCTTAACCTTTGAAACTGCGTGTCGGCCTTGGTGGGAAAACAAATATTCCACTTGTCATTAAGGGGCATCTCTTCTGCATGTGAACAACAGGCTATTGTGCCACAGAAAAACCCTGTGTCCTCAACATCTTACATTAATCCTCCTGTGGGGGAGTACAGGGAGAAAGGTGAGGTGGGGGCACACACACAAAAAAAAAAGTCCCCAAAAGATCAATGCTGTAATTGTTTTCTTTAAATAAAAAAATAGTAAAATCACTGTGGTAAGTTCAGTTTCAGGTTCTGGGTTCCAGGAGACTCTAAAAGCATTGGTCTTTCCAATATTTAAGCTTACTACATGTGTATAATCATCTAAAAGCTGTGAGGATGGAACAAGAATAGCTAGGAACTAAGCGATGCAATGCAACAGCCTTGGCAAGAATAGCGTAGAAAAACTATCTAGAAACCAACATTATCCTTGAATTTCTTCCCCTCCTACCTTTTAAATGTAATAATTTGCAGCTAATGACCAACATCACAAATGCTATATTGTTTTGGAAGGTCAAAGACTGCACACAAATAGCTTAAGGTGAAATAGCATAAGAATGAGAATGTTACTCCAACCCTAATACATCTGTTGAAGCACAGTTAGACACTGAATTGACTCTTCTCTTTTTAGAGGACAAAAAACACTCTGCTGGTGTCAGGATAACTAATCATGTCATATTATTAATCTAGCATTTAAAAAAAAAAAATTTTACCTGCATCTTGATAAGAAAACTACTTTAAAAATTATATTAACCAGTATGTCCCTGTTGTCTTATCATAGGAAATAAAGCAGTTTACTTCTGAAATAAAGCATAAAATGCAAGTGTCTCAAATGATTAGCTGGCTGTATATAAAATGGAATACATGTCTATTTATATTACTTGATAGGTTATATGTATGCACTGCAGAAACCATTTTAAGAAATCAAATCAAATCAAATCAAATCAGAATGTGACAGCTCTTGAACTGATCTTATCTTGCACTTCCTAACTGCAGACAGGCCAATCTACTTGATCCAGAGCAACCCAAAGCGAGTGTCTTTCTCAGACCCCTCTAAATCAGGTAAACTGAGGATGACACCCTTGCAAGAGCGTTTCTGCCATAAAACACATGGGAAAAATGAACCTTCTGTCCAGTCTTTACAACAGCTGCGAGGAAAATAACAGCAAGAAAAATCTGCCTCAGTATACAGATGTTACCAAACACTTACTGTTCTGGTTTTTGTAACTACAGTTCCTGCAGCATTTTGTGTCAGGGGGTTCCTTGCCTGGCAACGTTCATTAGGAGACTTTATATCAAGGCACTGATGCTCTCCATCTGCTTTGAGCATATTGCCAGCGTAAATCAGCTTAAAGCAAGTTTATCCACTCCTCGCAAGAGTAGGAGAATCCTCATTCAGCATGAAAATATCAATTCTCATGTGGTCCATTTCCAGGGATGCAAAGCAACTTAGAAAGAAGGCAGGCAGATGACTGCAGAGTGCCAGTGAGCTGCCTTCTGCCCACAGTTCTCCGCTAGCTGTAGGTCAGTGGATTTACACTTCTCATCTCACAGCAAAGAGAATGTGAAGGTGCTTTTATTCTTTGTCGCCAGAAATCTGTGATATCTGAACTACTGCCCTCTGTGAAACTGAAGTCACCCATAACAGAGATGTTACTTGCAGAGTTTTTGTACCTATGTTTAATGTTTGCCCATTTACAAATCTAGTTAAAACACACTACACCACCACACAGATCAAAACCTGGCATAAAAATATAACAGCTAGCAAAAACTCAACTTTGAATTCGATGAATTACCAGAACCCTTTTCCTACCCTTTACCATTTAGACTTTGTTCGTCGATTTTAAACTGAGACTTAAAGCAAAGCATGCAGAAAGAAAATCCACATGGAATTGTATGCTTTCATTCATATCTACTAAAGAAACAACGTAGCACTCCAAGGAGTGCTACAAAGGACAAAGGCTACACCTTCAGCAGGTAAGGGAAAGGATTCGTGTCCACTTTGAATATGGAGTTGGTTTTAAGGTCTCTACTTTAAAAAATTTCTTTTAATTTTTAATTTTTTAAAGGTGAAGAATTACTAAAGACTAGTTAAACTGCTATTAAAGGTTTAGGGACTAAAAACGTGAGCAGTTTTTTCAATCATCATAACATTTAAGCCAAATCAATGTGTCTGTTTTTTCACCAGTTCAGAAAAATGTGTTGAAATGAAATATTCCTGATAGAAACCTCTCAATTGGAATGGTGGATTGAGCATGCATGGAAGAAAATAGTCCAGATACTTCTTTCCAGAAGGGGAAAATGCGTGTAAATATAGGTTATATTTTCTAAATTGTGAGATTTTTAAGGAGGAAGTTGTCCTGTCCACTTCAATATTTCTGGATCATATCAGACTTACTTCAAATTCTTTTGATACTTATAAAAGTAAACCTGAAATATGTGTGATTTCCCTGAAGCTGAAAACAACCACACTCAAACAAAGCGGTGCGGGGTGTTCTATCTTCTCCCACCTGCTGCAGAGGTAGAAGACAAACCTTCCCTTCCAAAGTCTCCAGCCCACGTGGATACAAAGGGCAGTATTTGAGACTGCACTTCTAACGGCCTGACCATGCCCTCTTTTAGAAATAAGCAGCTTGTCTCTTTCAAGCATCTATTAATTCAAGTCTCCAGTATAGACATTCCTTCTAAGAAATCCTTCATGCATTTACTCCACTACTGCTTACAGAATTCATATTTATTCTTCAGAACCAGACCACAAAACATTATTAACTTTTTTTTTAGTCCAGTTCCTTTCTGTTCATTCTCCTTTAATTAGCTTTTTTTTAAACCAAATTTGAATTATTTCTTTTTATATAGTCCATGTTTGTATATTTATTAATCAGATTAATGTGATTAAGATGATTAACAACCTACAGCAGTTCTCGTCCCTGACAGAAGGAATGAACAGCAAGGCAGAGATTCAGCAAGAGGCATTCTTAGTTTCCATGTGAGGCCTCAAGGTGGAGATTAAATATTACTTCATCACTGAGCTCTCTGCAATGGGATAAATTCCATTGTAGGCAACAGACTTCATTTTATAGGGTTTTTTTTCCCTTCATGTTTCTAGATTTACCTTTCCCCCCTTATCTCACCCTGTTTTCTGTAGAACATTTTGTGAAAAACCTCAGGGAGACCCACTGCTCATACCCAGGTTTGAACTAACATTTAGTATTCCAATAGCTTGAACAATGTTTTCATAAGGTGTTTTATGTCCATTGATACCCCATAAACAACAGCGGGTCCTGCTATTCTGTTGGAATAAATCAGCATAAGCTCCTTGTCTGCAGAACTAAACTGGCTTGCATTTGCTGTAAATTTGGCCAACTCTTTCTTTAGTGACATACAAATCTGAATCCAGCTGCCGAAACTTGGAGCCGCATAAAATGCAGTGACCGTGCAGAGACTCAGTGCTTCTCAAACTTAGGATTGATGTAGTTTAAATCTCCAAGTTTAAGGTCTGAAAGGATCCAATGAATTCAGTGAAAATGTAGCTAGCAAAAAAAAAAAAAAAAAAGGCAAACTCCACATAACTTTCTGCCAAAAGCTACACAAAAGTCTGAGTTTAATACAAGGTCAAGATAAAAATGGGATTTAGAGACTTTTTACCAATCTGCTTATTCTCTGTGTCAGTTAAAGAAGAGAGGAAGGGTGACCAAAGACATAGAAAGCATCCATGATAAAAGCAGGGGACCAGCTGGGGAACAGAGCCCTTGGCATCACACAGCCATGATCCACTATAGCTGGAAATAAGAATAAGGGACGGTGGCAGCTCTTCCCTGGGGATGATACCTGAGAAGAGTAACAGGGCAGGGTGGGTTGTGCTGTCCCCACAGCAAAGAACTTGGCTCAGAAAGAGCCCTCCAAATCATAGGAGATGTCAATCTTTTCAAATCAATAGCAAACGCTGCAACAAGCTTGTTTAGAGGAAGTGTCATTCACAGAAAGCCCTGGATTCCCACAATCTGTCCAGAACAGCAAATACTTCAAACTTGAGTGCCTCAGAGTAACAGCTCTGGCAAGGAAGTGACCAGGTTTGTAACAGGCTCAGCTGAAGCCACTGCCGTTTCTCACCATTCACGGGATTTTAGCTCTTGTTGCTGTGAGGAGCCCTGAGCCAGGACCCAGCACTAAAATTCACACGTACAGGAAGACCAAGCAAAGAACTGATAAACTGGTGGGGTGGTGCTTGGATCCTGGTGCTCTGTGAGCACAGACGGACCAGCACCCCGGCTGTTTCACATATCCCACCCGCCTGGTTCGCACCGCTAACGTTTGTCACATCACATGTAGTACCTTCAAAGCAAACTTCTGCTCTGAGATAATGTTCAGCAGGATTCACTCCTGAGTGAGAAACTTATGGTCTTTTGTGCTTTCACAATTTCTTTATCAAGGCCAGAGTAAATCAAGGAGAAACTGGAGTCGTATTTTTAGATTAGAATAAATATGCCAGTTATGGTTCCCCTGGCCTGATTACACACACACACACACACACCATCTATGATACGAATAAACAGCGGTAAATAAAGATTTGCATTTTGAGGAAGCTACACTTTGAACCTTGAAGCACTGTATTTCCTTGAGCTTGGCAGTGAGCACAGAGAGCTGTGGTCTAGCAGCGCAATTTTTCAGGATCTGTGTGTCTCAGATCAGCAGATACAGAGGAGGATGAAACTAGGATGTACTGCAAAGAGGGCAAGCGGAAAAACAAGTGAAAAACTGTAAAAGAAAGAACTCTTTGGGAAGAAATTTACAGAAATGGAAATAATGTGCACTTGAATGGAAAGGGACAAGTAAAGATTTGGGATTGTAAAAGTGCTTTAAAAACCTCAGTAAATATAAAATATTGCAGGATTTACAGAAGTGGTTTAAGCAAGTGTCCCCATGTTTGCTCCATCTTCTACTCCCTCCCAATTCATATTTCTGCTGATGTAACCTCTCCTCGGCTACCAAGAGTGTTTTATTGGGCAATCACCTCTTCATATTTATTTGATGAGTTAAATACCATAAAATTTCTACATGTTACGCACTATCTATAAGTTCATATATATGGACACAATATTGGCTAAAAACAATATATGAAAAGCCTGCCATTTTCCATTACAGAAATAACTTTTCAGCTCATTCCTGAATATGTCACTGATGAAACCAAATACAAACACACTTTATTGCTTCACTCAGCTCAATGATTTGTGTGAAAAAATTAGTCTTTTTTTTTAACTTTGGAACTTTTCCATAAATAGCGGCTATTCGAAGTACACGAACTAAGGAATGTTGACAAACCTGCCATCAACTTCTAGGAAAAAAGGACTGTCTGTTTCTCCATCTTTGTTGTTCTAACCCTTAACACTGTTTAATCTCAGGCTTTTTTCAATAGCTGATAACGATAGCGAACATACTTTGCTGTGAAGTTCTCAGCTGCAATTTCTTCAAGGTTATTCACAGTGTTTTACTGAATCATCTTTAATATTAGTTGATTAGTGCAGTGTAAAATTGATTCCTGACAGATCAGTTTCGAAAATGGCCTAGGAATGGTCTAATCACAGGAAAGAAGAAACCTTCTAGGGCAGGCTCCAATTAAAATCAAAACAATACAGTCCTAGCCCCATACTGAAATGAAATTACATTTCGGCTCCCTACAAAAGCATGAATTGAAATTACATTTCGGCTTATAAAAAAGACTTATTTTGCAGATCAGTTACTTATAATGGTTTCATTCCTAAATATTGTGCCATTCTGTGTTCTGCTGCTACCAAACTATCAATAAAATCCTCATCCCTTATAACTGAACTAAAAAACTCTCTGCCTAAATCTGGTCTTTTTATACCTTGCACTCAAGTGGACTGCAAATCAAGTTATCTTAGAGCTCAGTTTGGGTTCAATCAAACCAAAACTTCAAGGACTGTATTTAAGAGTACTATGATTTAAAAGCTCATGGAGAAAGAGCATCAAAATCATCTCTGGCATTTGCAATTCTCCTGGTATTAAGGCTTGCATACACGTACCGGCCTAAAAGCTGCAGCATCATTTATTTAAACACTAAAAATGAAAACCTAAGCTTTCTTGTGAGAAAAACTTTATTCAGTACGTTTTCTTCTAATATGAATGGCAGCTTGAAAATAGATGTTATTCAAAGCATATAGGACTACTGGAGCAAAACCAGTTCATTTCACTGGGTTTTTTGCAAGCTTAACAGAACAGATAGATTATTTTTTCCACAGAATGTGGACCTCTTCTCCACAAAGAATTGCAGCAGGAAGGAAGTACTCAGTGAGCATCCCACTCAAGAGGGCAAATGTGTCTAAGTAATTATATGTCACTGCTATCTGCAAAGCCTCAACTCTCAGCAAAACAGCACAAAAACCAAAAAAAAGTCTTGCCAACTCTAATGCAGATGCAACCTCATTCTTCCTTACCAATAATTCAACAGCATTGAAAATGTTTTTCAATAAGAAACAACCCACCTCTGGAATCCTAGAAAACAAACACAGGGGAAAGCAACACCCAACCACAGCGATAAGGTTTGTGGTTTTTTAGGGGGTGTTCATTTCACAATTAATTTCTTTACAATAGAAAGCTCTTTATCTCAGTCCAAAAAAAGACAAGGAAAATGACTTCTTCAAAATCTGCTGTCACCTACTTGTTATTCCCTTCATTTTTATGCTCGATTTGAGATTTTGTCCTGTACAAAGGAAGGGGCTGTTTCTGGCAAAAACCTGTCTTCGAATTCTGCAGAGACTCAAACCCTTCCCGTCATGTCATCCTAATGACAAAGCGTCAAGGTTTGATGCTGACGGGAAGAGACAAATTCTGTCTACAGAAATATAACTGGCTGCCCTATTTCCAAAGAAATTTGGTGTACTGGGCTTGTGTGACAAAGTTTTGGTCGCGGAGGCTGCAGGGTGACTTCTGTGAGAGGGCAGCAGGAGCTGCCCCACCTTGGACAGAGCCAGCTCCAGCTGGCTCCAAAATGGACAGCTGAATAAGCATAAATTGAACCGATTTTCCCAAGTTTCCTCCATGGTCTGTATACCTTGATACATTCTACACACATGAATAATTATGTTCTGCGCTTCAGAAGAGGCACTGACAGATTAAAATTCCGATGTTCCGGGAAAGTTCTTTTCCTGACTAAATCCCGTCAAGAGTCAGTGCAGTGCTAAGTGAAAAACAAGCCTTTGGAGGTTCAAATTGTTATCTCAGGAAAACTGTAGAAAGAAGACTGACATCAGTGAGAGTAGTGCAGATTTTCAAAGGAGAAAAAAGACCAGAGCCTAGCCAAGTTTTATAAAAGATATGTACACACACATGTAGTTTCTACCTCCTCACAAAATTGCCTATCTTCATTCTCTTCAGCAGCAGGGATCACAAATGTGAGCATCCTTCCTACCACATTAGTACAAAATCAGCTCTGAGGAGGCAGTGGCAGATGCATCATTAAAAATGTGAACTTGAGTGCTGGCCCCAAGCTGTCCCTGGGTTATGACACTGAGGTCTTCCATAATTAGTGATGAAGCAGCATTCAGATCCCTGGGAGCACATCTGCAGCAAAGCAGGTGGGGAAATCAGTCACATCACTCCTCCCAGCAGTTCTTCAAGGTTTCATATTTACAGCAAAACTCTTCCTCTGCGCTCACAAAACAAAACAAACCCAGCACTCACACACAGCACCACCAAGAAATCTAAAACACTGCACGCAGTTTGGAATCTCTGCTCTGTGAGTCTTTAAAAGTTCATTCATGCCATGATTCTACTGCATTGAAATCAGAGTTGTGGCACTGCAGTTCCTGAATCTCCCATGTATTTTGCATGAACATCCTTTACACAAACAGTAATATTAAAATAGAAACCAAACCAAAAAACAAAAACTGAACTGGCAATGAACGCAAAAGGTTCACAGCATTACCAGGTGAATTTCCAAATGAAATAAAAACATGCCAGAAATCTCACAGGATTGCTGGGTGTAGTTGGTTGTTATTTTGTATGGGGGTTTGGGGTTTTTTATACAAGTCCTTTTTTATTCCTCAGGAATTTAAGATTACAGTCTGCTGAAACAGTTTCATGGCTTATAGGTACTGTAACAACAAAGGCATCAGGTTTCCTAACTGGCATAGGAAACAACTGAAGAAGCTGTATCGTATCTCAAAGTGCCAATTTTAATGAAAGCTTATCTCACCTCATCATCTTAATGACAGGTTGTATAATTCTATGTCAAACCCCTCAAAATGTTGTCTCGCACTAAAAATATGTCTTAGCTATGATTACCTTCCACTTTTCAGGTAGTGATTGTTGTTCTCATGTTTTTTCGTTTAATCGAGACTCAGGCTTACCCGATTTCCTTTACATGAAACACAAGACCTTCAAGCACCAGCAGATAGTTCCCTGGGCACGTGTTCTGGAATCAAACATTTCTTTGATTGTTTTGATTTATTTTCTCTAGCCTCAGTCAGGTTTCAGGGATTGAGCTGTTTGTACTTCCACCCTGGGGGGATTAACTTAATGACTCGCTCTGTTCAATCCGTTTAGTGCATCCCAAAGTCAATGTGATACAGTGAGAGCCAGATGGGGGATGGGGAGAGGGGAAAAAGTCAACCACTTCACTAATAACACACAAATAGAGACTTTACAGAAACTTTTTGGACTGTCTAAAAGCTATTTTAGACTTATTCAGCCTCTGTCTCCTGAAAATAATACCCCAGTTTCAGTCCCACTGTTTTGTCACTGCACTTGCTCCTACTGAAATACAAATACACACATTATAAACCACTTTCATTGTATATTGAAATATCATCTCATATTTTTCTAGAAAACATAATAATACATCTTCAATTAATTCACCCTCCTCACCCCAACTTGAATAAAAAATTTCAATTCTTCAGATAATGATTTAGTTGATTACAGATTGGAGTTGGCATATGGGTTTGTAGAGGCCCAGAGAAGTTGACTTTATCACGGGGTGGATTTTGGTGGTGCATCCCCACCACCACCACCTCACCATGAGCTGAGAAATGGTCTTGAGCTTCTCAGAAGCACTGTCTGTTCCCAGAACTAACAGCTGTCCAAAGAGCACCTGGTTTTTAACCATCAGCCTTGGAAACTTATTTACACCCTCGTGGTTCCTGGAGAACTGCACAACACAGCACAACACACGTGCAGCCACAAGGCCAAGAAGTGGCTGTGGACTATAGGGGTGCATTAAGACCACCAAAGACCCCCAAAGCCTCTGACCCATTTCCAGAAAGGCCTGAAAGAACGGACTGTGCATGAGAATTAATTTGCACAGCAAGTGAAAAACCTGTCCTTACAAATAGGTAACCCTGCCAAGCCTGGGCCGTGCCCCCAAGACCCTGAACATCTCCACAGCCAGACCGACAGAGCTGGATCAATGCTGAAACCAGGACTGACATCCCTTCAGCTGGACTGACACTGGAACCAGTGCTGCTGATCTCTTTTCCTCTTTCTCTCTCTTTTCCTCTTTTCCTCTCTCCCTTTTCCTCTTTTCCTTTCTCTTTTCCTCTCTCTCCCTTTTCCTCTTTTTCTCTCCCTTTTCCTCTTTTTCGCTCTCCTTTTCTCTCTCTTTTCCTCTCTCCCTCTTTAATCCATCACTTCCTTTTGCTCTCCCCTTTTACCATTTATCCAAAACTCACTGCTGTGTGCTTGCACAGCAGCCAAGGACTAATACACCAATCTCTATGCCAAGGGTGTAATTTATTAATAAAATTTTCTGATTGTTTGTGGCCCCTCTGATTTTTGTCGTTCCCTTTGATCACGAGAATTTATGAATCTTAGGTGCTTCCTTCCCCCTTAAGGGTGGGTGGACAGGGGTTCAGGGGCTTCACAGCTGTTATCAAATGTACAGAATGTGGTTAGATGCTGCAAGGAATGGAAAAATGGGGTTTTCTGAGCTTCCCCAACCCTTGGTTTTTTATTCTAAGTACATGTAAAAGTACTATGAGAATGGCCTCTCTTCTTTACATCAGCCTGAGCTGGGGGGAGGGAGGGGATTAGTGTGGAAAGCCAAGACTAAGGAGAAAAAAATGAGACAAAACTTGCAATAGTAAGCACTCCAAACACCTGGATGTATCCAGCACTCATATCCTGAGCTGTAACTGTTCTTAGTGTATTTCTGAGCCTTTAAAAGCAGGAGTAATAGCTCAGGTCCTAAGCCATTCTTAAGCATTAAGAATGTTTATTTCAGCTTTGTGCCAGAAGCAAGTCAGAATTAATAGCACTTTTTGCTCATGGCAATTTCTTTTTTATTTATTTTATTACTGTATGAGTAAATTTGTTCTTAATAATTTTCTCTGCAGGGAACAGGAAGACATTTATTTCCACAAGGAGCATTTCTCTTTCCTGGGGGTTCTAACAGTTACATTATAAAAAAAAAAACACTGAAAAAAAAAGAATGCAAAAAGTTTTAAAAGAGGGATATATACACTCCTCTCACTGTGAAATATCATCTTTTTTTTTTTTAACTACTGACAGAGAATTGGTTCTTTTAATTCCCAGGCATTTCAAGAACAGCATGAGACTTGCAAAGGCAAGAGAAAACAATACAGAATAAAAAGTACTGATTAACTTGTGGTGGCTCATTGAGTCAGAATGTGGTTTCCCACTGTGCTGTCTCTAAAAATCTTAAATCATCCTTCCCTCCCAGAAGCACAAAGAATAATTTGATCTCTCAAGGTAACAAAGTTAATTCCTTCAATCCAAAGTAAAAGTTTTTTAAGGGTGGAGGATCTTGATAAATTGCATTTTTAATTATAAAATCTAACTAAAATGTCCACCAATATATTACTAAATGTGAGTTGGGCTTCTTTTTTCATTTTTAGGACAATCAGGCACATCTATTTCTTACAAAATATCCCCACAGGTTTATGCTAAGCAAACACTTTCTACTTGGTCCTACATCATTGCTTTACTACTGGCTCCAGTTTTAGTTGCCCAGATTAGAAGGTGTTGCCATCAGGATCCTTGAAGCATCACGGCAGACAAACAGCATTCCCTACCAACTGGGAGCTCTCCTATGTTTCTCAGGGTCTATTGGTTTCCTTCACTAGAAGTTGCTAAAATTTCCACCCACTTCTTGAGATCTTTATTACTTCCAAAAAGTAAGGTGTTACTACTTGAATTATTTTGTTACCAGTATTATTAATGAGGCGTGGTGGGACATGGATGACACACAACATGGATAGACAAAACATTTGGAGACAGTTCCGTTACATTTTTTCCCAGAAGCACTCCTATGATTCTTTTTTCCTTTAGTTTTCTTTGTTTCTTGATAACATGTTCTGAATTCCTATTTGGAAACCACCAATATTGTGACCATGTCTCCAAACCAGTCCATTCTACAGGTTTTTTTCCATAGCTGTCCCAGCCTTTTCCCCAATTTTAGTCTTTCCTCACTACAAAGTTCCTTCTCTTCATCCACTGTGGGTGTCTTCACTCTCTTCCAGGCATTTGAGTTTTGAGGAATGTAATTCTAGCTCCTTCCCTGTTTATGTGGTAGGTGCACGTGATCTGTCACTTTTGAACTCATGCTTTTGTCTGTGCATCTCTTTGCATTCCCGTTTGTTGTTCAAACCCTGTCCAGCTGACTCCAAATTATTCAGCTGATGTATAAATCCATTCCTAAGGTTTTCTTTACATCCCCTCCAGGACGAATAAAGGAGAATGAAGCCAGAAAGAAGAAATAAAATTTTCTCTGGGTGTTTCCAGACTTTCCTCTGCAAGTTAGAGAGATTTTATAATAGATTTTTCCCTTTGCAGTAGAGTTACAGACTTCAAGGAGTAAATTCTGCCTTTTCCATGCTGCAGCTCTCCCTTGCATGTCACACATCATCTCTCAGTGTGTACCCAGCCTTGCTTATCTCAGTAGGTTTACTCACAGCACAACATTTCACAAATAGGGGCCTTGAACTCAGGCCCTAAAATAACATAACACCAATTAGCCCAAACACTGCTGAATGAAAGAGGTTTCTGAAGTTAGCTGTCATTAGCCATATCAGGAGAGAGAAATGGCAAACTTTTGTCTTGGGAATACGACATTAAAGCACAAAAATATTAAATTAAACATTGTTGTGCTTTGGTAAATGTCAACAACTACCTCAGTGAGAGAGTGACAGGCATCTGGCAGAGGAGCTCAGTAGAGAAGAAGAGATTTCAAAAAGAATCTGTTTTACTCTTGAAAAGGAACTGTCAACACAAGTCACAAAGGATGACAGACAGAAATGAGATTAGGAACAGCCTTTTAAAAAACCTGTCATCCTAGGAAATCAATAGGAAATAATCAGCTAATAAATGATAGCATCTGCTGTCGTGGGATTTAGCATTCTAATGCAAACCTTCTTTCCTAATTTCATTAAAACAATAAAGATATTTAGCACTTTGGGAAGACACAGAGGCAACATTACTGCCACATGTCTTAGCCTCCAATATAAAAAAAGACTTCCTATGCCAACATAGCTCAGAACTAAGGATCATCTCAAAGAAAAAGGCATTAATAACATTGTAGACTTTATCCTTGCTATTATCGGGACAGTCAGTTTGTGTTCTGTGTCAGTGTCTGTACAAATATTATATATAGAGAAAATAAAATATACATATATATGTGTCAGCAGTGGATACATGAGTTGTGTAATCTACTTTATCCAGGTCAAGTATCTTCTGTACAAGTAGCACTTCATAAAACAATGCAGAACGATAAGCAAAAATTATGTATCTAATTTATTCCACTGGTTCAGATCAGAACTCACAGCTAATCCCTTTATGATATTGAAACATCCACAGAACATCAGATTTCTGGACCTTGTTATCATCTTTCCATGCTGTAAATCTACAGTGACATCCACAAATCTACAAAAGCTACTGAGCTTGAATCTAATAACTCAAAACTACATAATGAATTTCTAGTTTGTCATTTGATTCTGCATTTCTCTAAGGCTGCTATGCCTAAATTTCTGCTCTAAACTGACTTGTGTAATCTAACATATATCTCAGTAGTGGCTATAGTTCACCCCTATGTACCACACACACCTTTTATGTCATATATTTTTAAAAGACAGTGCTGTTCTGATCATGTGCAGATCAGAAACCAGCACAATGCAAAGCTAGTCTAAGTCCCCATAAACAGGAATATCTTTTCTTCATCGCTAGTTGCCAGTATTTTTGCACACATATTTACCCACCAAAATACAGTACAAGCAGCTAGAAAAATAAAGTTGAAAAAGATTCAGAGTGTGGATGCATCTAAAAGTCATTCTGATTTACAAAAAGCATTTGCCGCTTGCATATCGTTTTGCATAATGACTTTTTCCAACTTGTACATGAGATACCAGATAATGTAATTGATTTTGTTCATACCACTGAACCAAGACTGTTCTTGCAGTGATACTAAATCAGGCATTAATTTCTCAGATTAGCTGGCAGATCTTTGAAACACGCAAGCTGAAGATGAAGTAAAGGATGTTTGAGGAAACACCCAAATGTCAGCTCTCACCCACCACCAGGTAAGAGTTAACCAGGAAGAAAGTTCTGCCTATGGAGGGAATTTTTTCAGCACTAACTTGTTCACTTCATTTACAACTATCTAAATGTTTTTTGCTTTCATTAACAGCCCTGATTTATTGAGGGATTTTTCCTTTCATTGCATTAGGGAGAAGTCCCACGATCATTTTCAGTGTGAGATCTGTAGGGAGAAGTGAGAGCAGTAAGTGCAGTACCATCAATATTATCAACCTATGCAGCTGTTTCTATGTGCCACCACACAGAAGAGCAAATGGCCTTTTTATCCAGCTTAAAGTTGAGCGAGGCTGCACATCTAAATATATTTTGCTTTCATTTCCTCAGGCTATCAACCTCAAAGGATGAACTGCGACAAAAAAAAAAGGTCAATCACTAGTGGTAGCCTGCTACATTACAAAATACATATCTCGTACACAAGACCTCGTAAAAGGAATGTCACTAAATGCAAGAGATTGTCAGCTAAATAGCATTGCAATTGCTAATTTGGCAGACATATGGTTTTAATGAGGCTGGAACAAAAAATCCTTTTCTACTGGTGTAGCTGAAAACTATGAGCTGAGAAACAATTACTTAATCTGAAACGAGATTTGTTACATAAATCCATATAAAGCAATTGCTAAAGGGTTTCTACTTCTTTACCCTCTAGTAGTTCTCTTACATCAGCCTTCTTAGAGAGCCCTTATAATAGAAAAATCATAATGGCAGGGTAATTATCAAATGCCAAGGCTTTGGAAAATGTCCTGCTTCCTCAGATACCACTGATTTTAGTTTCAATTCTTGGGATTGCTTCCTTTTCTCATGAACAATATTCCATTTGCTGAATGAGACCTTTCCTTGTCTTTTCAAATTCCAGAGAATTTTTGCTAATTACAGCATTCACAGGCAGAGAAATGTGTTTGCACTCCCCAGACTAGAAGTTGAGCCTGGAAGAGGATGAAAAAGGAAAAGAGAAGGAGGGCAGAGGGGTTGTGTGAAAGAAAGAAAAAGATGAGAAAATCCTCACAATGTAGGACCAAGCCAGCACTCCAGCAGAAGGCTCTGTAAGAAATATTTCACCACAGTGTGAATGCTGCACCCTGATGACAAAATAAAGCTCTTGGATCCACAGAAATTCCAAAAGCTTATGCTGACTCTCTTTGATCCAGCCATCTGACAAAATCAGCAGCATCTCTCTTAAATGAAAGTAAATTTTTTGCAAATAATTGAACAATTCCACTTTAACAGTTTATCTGCTTGGTGGATAAGGAACTGGCTGGATGCCCACACACAAGGAGTTGTGGTCAACAGCTCAATGTCCAAGTGGAGGCGAGTTAAAAGTGGTGTTCCTCAGGGAGCGATATTTGAACCATCACTGTTTCACATCTCTGCTGTCAATGTGGGCAGTGGGATGGAGGGCACCCTCAGCAAGTTTGCCAACACCACTCTCTGTGTGGAAGAGATTCCATCCAGAGGGACACTGACTGGCTGGAGAGGCTCGGGAGAACCTCATGGAGTTCAGCAGGGCCAAGAGCAAGGTCCTGCACCTGGGTCAGGGCAATCCCCAGCACAAACACAGGCTGGGCAGAGAATGGATTGAGAACAGCCCTGAGGAGAAGGACTTGGGGGTGGTGGTTGACCAGAAGTTCAGCAGGACCTGGAATGTGCCCTCACAGCCCAGAAAGGCAAAGGTACCCTGGGCTGTGTCCAGAGCGCCGTGGGCAGGAGGTCAAGGGAGGGGATCCTGCCCCTCTGCTCCACTCTGCTCTGGTGAGACCCCGCCTGGAGCGCTGCATCCAGCTCTGGGGCACCCAGCATAAACAGAACGTGAACCTGTTGGAGCGAGGCCACAGCGATCAGGGAGCTGGAGCACCTCTCCTATAGAGACAGGCTGAGAAAAATGGGCTTGTACAGCCTGGAGAATAGAAGGCTCCAGGGAGAACTCATTGTGGCCTTCCAGTACCTAAAGGGGGCCTCAAAGCAGCTTTTTTCAAGGGCATGCAGTGATAGGACAAGGGGGAATGACTTTAAACAGAAGAAGGTGGATTTAGATCAGATATTAAGAGGTTCTTCATGTGACTATGAAAAGACATTGGAATAGAGCCTGGAGAAGCTGGCAAACCCATCCCTGGAAACATTCAAGGGCAGGCTGGATGGGGCTCTGAGCAGCCTGTTTTAGTGAAAGGTGTCCCTGCCCAAGGCAGGGAGTTTGGAACTAGATGATCTTTAAGGTCACTTCCAACCCAGGCCAATTTATGATTCCATGAAATGCAACCTGAACCATTCCTTGTTTCCTTGAAAATAATGGTCAGAGAAGTGTTACCCCTTTTTACAGTATAAAATGGAAAAAGATGAAATGTTCTTGTCAATAAATATCTTAAAAGGCTGGTGTCAATTATCTTAGGGCTGTCTCCTTCTCTTTTAAGAAATCTTATGAGAAAATGGGGAAATTATTGAATGATTCAGTGGCTGTGTTTCAAGGAAGTTCAGATCTGAACATCAGTTAAATTATCTCAGGTGATCAGGCTATGAAGAGACTTTTCATTGCTATCTCTCACCCACATAAAAACACTCACAGAAAGATAAGGTTACAGGGCAAAAATTCCTCCTACTTGTTTTGACAGGGGACTAGAATGCCAGGACAGTTAAAAAACCTCCAGGACAGCAGAAGAGGATGTGTACAACTATCTTCCCTGATAGGATACTGCTAGAGAAAAAAGATCAGCAACAGGGTTTTGAACTTTGATGAGGCGCAGACAAGGCAGTTTCTGTGTATTGCTCTGTGTGTTAGGAAAGAGGCACCAAAAGTTGGTTCCAGGCAATACCAAACTAGAAAGCCGACTTAAAGAGAATAAAAAACAATTATACACCTCCTGCTCTCACCTCACTAAGATAAAGATACCTGGCATAACCCTCTGACTCCTTCTAAGCTCAGAGAGTTCTGCACAAGCAGGACAAAAGCGTCAACCTTTTTTGTGGTGACAAATTGGTGTTTAGCCAACTATCATTACCTAGTTGGTTTCCTAAGTGCAGCATTTTGCAGGAATCTTTTCAGAACTGCATCTGAATTTCAAGTCCTTTCTCCCATCTATTATGTTCATTTTGAGCTATAAGTTAAGAAATTAGTAAAAAGAACATTATATTATGCCTAGGACAGACCTCTGACTTCATGTATGCAATTTTGTGAGAATAACCATAGTAGTACTAGCTAGGGTAGTTTGAATAACTCAATAATTAGAATTCAGTAGTTGGAATGATTCACTAAATAGTGTAATAGTTAGAAGAACAATTCAATAATTCCATTGTAAGAATAATTAGAAAATTAAGGTAACTTTTATTTTCGGTATGTGCAGGTGTGCATGGTCAGGTCTAGGAGTGCACATCATTTGAAGCTCTCGATGTGATTGAGCTAAGCAAAAGCTCCAAACAGGAAAAGCAGCTGCTAAAACTCCTACAGATAAATGGCATTTTTTCAAGGGATCCACTGCACTGATGGGGCCCTGAGCTCTGATTTTCTGACACGTGGCAGGTCCTGGCTGCAAAAAACTGTGTTGAAGAGGAAAAAAAACCCAAAACATCAACAATAAAAACAAAACAGACAGGTAAGAAAAAAAGTAAAAGTACTCTTTGGATATATTTTATATTGATACTTCTAGTCATAGTTAGAAAAAATAAATAGAATGGCACTAAGGCTAGGGAAAAGAAGAATTTCACGTATTAAAAAGTAAATCAATGATGCTACAGCACCACAGGTGTTGCAGTAGCTGTATCTCTCTGAAAATACTTTAAATGTCCTGTGTATTTCTGCTGTTACAAATACACCTTATTTATAATGTTCTATGGATTTTAATTGCATCACTCTAGCTCAGTGCTACTCCTGCACTTAAAAATTATAATTTCCCCATATCTTTCCTTAAGTGCAACACAAGCCTAAAGCAAATGAGCTGCTGCTATGGGCTCCTTCACCACGTGCAAGCATAACACTGTAACTACAACAGAACTTTTGGAGAACATTTTGATGCTGCTCCACAGAAGTTAGGAGGAGTAACCTTGTCCAGCAAATGGTTATTCCTGCTGAGGGAAAAGGCAGGATAACTCATCCCTCAGATTGAAGCAGACAGCCCCAGTGCCTGCATGTTGGGGGTTCTTTAGCCCCAAATGTTAGACCTTTTTCTCCGTCGACAGAAAGCTGTCCCAAAGATAAGAGGATAGGGACAAAAGCTGGAGAAAGGTCAGCAGTGACATGTGAGTCCATAGGTTGTAGGAAAGACCTATTCAATTTTTGTCAAGGTCTGCCTTCCCACAGCCTCCTCAAGCACGGTCTGGAGGAAGCAGTGCACCCATTCCACAGCCAAGGTCGAGTCTGACACCCCACTATCTTCGCCCAAAAGTAATTTCTTGCTTTGTTTCATCCAAGTTGATTTTTGAGGGTTCAATTTTCAGTGTGGCGCTTCAAAAGGATAAAAATTATCTCCCAAGCATATAGCTGTTTTCTCTTTTTCTCCATTGTTTTTCTCTATTCTGAGAAGAAAACTAATTAAAATGGCTGGTTCCTGCAAAAAGAAGAGCTGGAAAGCTCTAAATACAATCAACTCCACTAATTGCAAGCCTTGAAGTCAAAAGCATTTTTCAAATGTATTAAAAGAGCAAGGTGGTTGATTTTAGTTCTTAAGCCAACATAAAGCAGCCACAGATACAGGGTGGAAAATCTGAATAGAATGTCAGCGTGGCCCTGATCCTATACAATATTGTCCACTGAGCTAAAGAAAAACATGACTTGGGGGAGAAGGCAACATTTTCTGCTGGTCCAAGTACGGCAGCAGAGTTAAAGAACAACGTGCTAAGCAAAGATGGCATAATACAGAGTTTTTAGAACACTAAACCCAAGAAAAACAAAAATTTAGACACACAGTTCAATTCTCTTTCTTTGCCACACTTAAAAAAATTCTTTATATGTTGTGCACAATAAATATTAAAATGATGCTTTTTAAAAAGAAGTTGCTGAAATGAAAACTTTCTTCCCACTCTCCAAAAAGTCAGGCAACCTGTTGTGGCCCATGCACAGTCTGTAACACACAGTCACTAATGACTGGTGAGTGGTTCCATATTCCCACTAATTTTTTGCAAGTATCAAAGAAATTACTGAACTGAAAAGAAAGAGATTAAACTAAAAATTAACTTCATCCATCACTCTTTATGAGCCATGAAAAAAGTCTTCTGAGGGAATAAATCTTTGTGTGAGAGACTACTGCTGTTGAAAACTTTCCGTGCTTGAAAAGCGTGAATACCTTAAAGCTTGTAAGCTGTTCTGTTGACATTTTGCTCTTTTGATTGAATTTCCTGTGCTGTTGTGTATAATATGAAATGGTGGTGAGTTGCTGTTGCATTTCAAAAGTACCTTTGCTGTACAAACACATTAGCAGTCTATTCAAATTCTGAGATATATTATTACTGGCCTGGAGCTCTTCTGAGTAGCAGTAATAAGCTTGAGAAGCATGTTTATTAGCACTGCTAACATACAGCAGTAATTAGCAATTACAGCACTCTTCTCAGGTTCAAAATGTTCTAGGAGTCTCAAGGAAGATCTTTTTTTTTTTTTTTCAAAGCACCAAGAGGAGTTCAATCTTTTTCTTATTTGTAAAAGACATGACACACAAGATTAGAGTTAGAAAAACAGGGGTGTTTTACAAACATGGACTGAAGTGATTTGCCAAGGCCGAAGCTGGAATCACCAGAACAGTGAGGTCTGAATTCAGGCTTCCTAGTTTTCAGTTCCAGCGTCAAGAGTGATTTAAAAGAATAAAATAAATAAATAAGTAAACATTATTTTTCTTCTCCTCTTGACCAGAAATCTTCACGCAAGCAGTTAAGCATCCTTCTCAGGTTAGGTGATCTGTAAAGCTGACAATCTTAGCGGATATTCTGGATCTCTACCTGCAGACAGAAACTTTATTCTCCGTGAAAAGCCACAGATTTTTGAGCAACACTGATTCTTGGTAGAAGAGGCATCCTAAGGATTTATTTCCGTGGTTGTCAAAGCAGACAGACGAGTTTCCTAAGAAAAACGCAGCTAATCCTCCTTTCAGAAGAGCAATTCACACCTCATCCCCCTCGCTTTGTCGGAGCTTCATTGGGCTGTGTTTAGTTGAGTGAAATGGGCCGAATTCACAACTTGGTGACCGCAGAGCCTGGCCTGCAACATCCTGTGCATCTCCAGCTCTGACTGAGGTCAGGAGCAGCCCAGATTCTTTCAAGTGTTGCTGAGCATCTGGCCGGGCTGTGCCCAGTGAGAAGATGACTTTCACAGAATATCAGCATCCACAGCTTCGGTGGGACTGATACTATTTGCGTGAAAGTCTTAGATGAATACCATCACGTCCATGGAAACGCTGAATTCAGCTTTTCTCAACTGAAACATGAGAGTTAGAGGGCTTTGGAGCCTTTCCAAACAAGAACTCCACTCTTTGTATACAGTCTTAATTTCTTTCCCCTTGAACACAAAGGAAAAGTTTACTACAAAGACAAATATTTGTTTAATAAGGCTGCAAGATTAAACTCAATGATTTTTCTAAAAACAGGTGTGAGCTTTGGGCACTTACTATCAAAAGAGAAGTGGGGAGATGTTCTCCATCAGTAGGTTTTTTTGCACAAAGTTGTGAAGTTAGCTTCAGCCAAAGTGATTGAGTTTTCTAAAAGCATTTAGAAGGCTGCAACAAACGCCTCATATACAAAAGGAGATGAAGAACCACTACAGCACTGATCCTAGCTCGTTTAAACCCAAAATGAATGACAAAACAGGTGCCCTCCTGTGCCCCTGGGCTCTGCTCGGGATTTCCCAGGCTAACATATCCGGGCACCAGGCTCAGGATGAGTCCTTCAGACCCTTCACATTTTAAGGTTCTCAGGACTGTGGTGACACAATTTAAATGCCTGACAAAGCCAGTCTGAGATTATGCATAAATCTCAAGGAAACCATTACTTTACGGGGATAACAATCCGGTTTTGTCAGTGCTCAAAAGAAACTCTGCACTTGAATTACATCTCCTGGCAGCAAAATGCCCCGAAGCAAAACTACTGCTCACTTTGCATCCGGATGGAAGAAATGTGGCTGTGGGCTAAGGGATGGCTGTTGTAAACTGATGTGTGAGAAAAGTGTATGTGAAACTAAAGTGTCTGGATAATCTTATTTTATTTGGCATTTTGAACCCACGTCTTAGAACTAAGTATCCTGCATTGCACCAGGGTTTGCAGGTGACTGAAGTATTAGGGAAGTACTGTGCTAAAAAATATTATAAAATAAATATTTTTTTTCAAAAGACTCCTTTCACAACCTACAGTAGTAAATTACAGATATTTACGGCAATTTCTCCTCCCACCTTCTTTCAGCAATAAAGTTTGAATGGGGATGACAAACATATCTGACCAAAACCTCAGGAACTACAGAATCAGCACTTGGTGACATTGTTTGCGACCGTTCCTCCCTTCATATACCAGGAGGCTTTGTGGTGATCCATTTCTGACATTTTCAGCAATAAAGAAGAAAGAAAAAGATGCTGCCAGCAGCCCTTTGCAAACTTTCAATTGATGGCCGAGAATGATAAGAGGTGACCTCTAACTCTTGCGGTCTGACATGGCAAGTCTCCAGTTAGGAGGGGTGAGACTCATTCCTGTCAAGCACAAACGAGGAAGGATTGGAAAGAAAGAGGCTGCTGTGTATCATCTTTAGAGTCCTTTCTGCCTTTCTGTGGCTGCTAAAGAGCCTGTGTGTGCCAGCATTTCCAGTCAAGAAGCACTTTCTGAATGGGAACACTAAAACCTGAGCCTGCACATCCGTAGTGTGATGATTCCCCTGCACAAAAAGAGTAAAGGGTCCTCCCGAGTTTAAGAGATGGAGTGGCCTACTGCAGAGAGCCAGGTCCATGCAGGAGTTTTCTTTCTCCCAAAAATTTAACAGAGCAGCATTCCAACTGAGACGTTGCAGGAAAGGGCAGCTGCACATTCAACAAAATATCAGGAGTTAGTGGTTTTGCTGTGTTTGAATTCAGTGAATTCTGCCACAACCAGCAGTGCAATAAGAGAAGCAGATGGACAGAATTAATTATGGAAGAACTTCACAAAAGTAGTGGAATGAGATATGTTAGGTGCCATTTTTCTGTAAGACACTGAGAAATCTTCCAATTCCAGCATCCTATTCCCTTATCACCTTCTCAAAGATGCTTCTAGTTTCACAGTAATTGAAAATAAATTTTCCTAGCATTTTAATTTTTTAAAATTTTCATGAAAATATTTACACAACATAGTGCTTGAATCTTTTTAAGTGTGTCTTTGTGTAGATGTCACTGACAATTGTTCTTTAATTAATAATTTTGCTTTTATTCTGCATTCAACAAGTGTCCTACAACCTAGCAGAGACAAAGAGAAGGAATAGAGAATAGTGACAAAGAAATGAGAAAAAGAAATAGGAGACAAAAAATAAGTCTGCTTTCCAGTATAAATTTGTACTTTGTGTCACGTTATTTAGCTCACTATGTAAGCCCTATAAAAAGCAAACTATATCTTGTTCTTCATCAATAAAGAGCAGAGAGAAGGGAAAATTTCTTACCATCAGTTCAGTCATACCAGAAGAAAGTAAAAGTGGGGACTGTGCTCTGCACAGGTGATTTTTGTTTCGCAGTGGAAAAAATTAAGCGTAAAACTGAAGAGTATGTGCCTAGCTCCAACAATGCACCTGCCACATAAACTTGGCTTCAGCTGGAGCAGAATAAATTAAAGAATAGAATGCTTGGAGAGCATCATCTCAGAAAAAAAAAAAATCTGATCATAATAGAGTATTGTGGCTGTCTGCAAGAAAATCAAAATAATGCATCTCAATAGCCAACATTCTGGCAATAAAACAGAAGGTCCTCAAAATTATATGCTGCTTAGTTGATTTCTGAGTTTTTAAAATATTTTCTGAAAATTATTCTTGCACAACAAACTTTCATCAATCCAGTTGATAAATACAAATTAATATCTTAATTACTTCATTGATGTATTTATAAGATTAAGATATTAATAAGAGTAAAATCCCTCTGTATTTATCAGTCTATTAAATTTAATGTATGTGCGTTCTAATCTGGCCTTTTATTATTTTCAGTAGCAACACAGTCTGTGAACTTAAAGATTGAAAAAGCAAATCCTGAATACTTCTGTTGCTTTAGCACCAGCTCACTTGGTTCCACATCAGGTTTTGGTTTTAAATAAACATCTCTTCAGAAAATCCAAGCAGCAATAAATTCTTTGCTTCACTAGGCTTTTATAAGACAAGATTTTCCAACCCCTTGTGTTAACACACATCCTGAACTGAAGCTCAGTTTTTAGGATTAGTGACAAGAAGAGAGAAGAAAAATATGCGAGCTATCAAAATATCATAATACGGAATTGTAAATGAGTTGAAATTCTGAAAAAAAAAAATCACAAAACCAACCAAATTTCTTCCAGAACAAGCCTGTGTGGGCTGTCGATATTTGTGAGAATCAAACCTAGAGCTGTTTTAATATTTGCATCCAAATTCTCATTAGACAGAGCAGAAATCCAGTTTTGAACAATTGATCCTCCCCTGCTCAATTCCAGAAAAAATTAGAAATCACAGAGAAACTTTTGATATAGCCCGCTTCCATAAAATCCTTCAGGTGTTTTTTTCCAGGAAAAAATTTAGCACATTGAGCTTCCTTTCCCATATCATCACCTGCTGTGCCTGTTCCTCTGAGGCCTCAATCTATGAACTGCAGGCAGTGTAACACTTTCTGCCCTTTTCCTTTTTGTTGGCAATTTGTGTTACACAGTCTTCAAGCCCGTAAATTATTCTTATCGTTCCAGTTGTTATTTTTTTCATGCGTCAACTTGAATAAGATTTGGAGTCCAGCTGCAATACATCTTCAAATGAAAGGGCTCTTCTCCTCACCTCAGAAGACTCTGAATGAGATCCTCTGTCCTCAGAAAACCTCAAGCTACCACAGGGAACAGTAGGAAAGGAAAGCAAGAAGAAGAAAAGGGAAAATGTCTCCTTCCCCCAGATCTATGTTTATAAGCAACAACCAACCAACCAAAAAAACCACAAAGCGCAATAAGAAAAATTTCTGCAGACAGAGTTAATTCTGCAAAAGCACTTCTGCATTATTGAAAATCTATGTAGCAAATTGACCTGACTGAAAAGATAGAGTTCTAGGCTGAGGAAAGAGGAGTGAGGCTCCCCGCTCCTCACACGAACAAAAAAGTTTATGGTTTTACTCAAAGGACTTGTCATTGCAAACACTCACAGGGTAAAATTTCAAAACCATTGAACATATACAGTTAACTGACATTCTCATTAACTTTTTTTTTCCAGGAGAAACAGCTATTACTCTTCCCTGCTTCATGCAGCATTCTAACAATTGCTGCATTTCATCAACTTTGGCTATTCCAGAAATTTAGTCAATAACATGGTGGGCTAAAAAAAGCCCTAGCAAAAATATTTTTAAAAGATAATCAGGTTGTTCAAGTTCTTATGATTATTCACCTGCAAGTAGAAAAAAAAGCCTTTCTTCTGCATAATGCAGCTGGGCAAGCTCCTGTCTGAGAAGTAAAACCAACACAAGAACTCAGGCAGCGCACACGGGAATGAATGAGGAGCAGGTCACAAAATCATCAGAAAAGAATATCTGTTGCTCTTATTTTAGACCTAGGATGCACAACTCTCTCTCTACTCAAGTGCTAGGATTCTTTTTCATCCTCTTGATGTAAAATGCAGTTATTCCTCTTGGCACAAAGCAAGTAATTGAGACTACAATGAGTACAATTAAAAAGACTGCAAGATTCTGCTCCGGGTTCTCCCCACGCCTCTTAGAGTGGCAAAGCCCTGGTGAAATTTGCTTTACATGGTTCTGTGCCTACAGATTGGGTCAATTCTCCTCCCTCTGAAATGAATCTCAACAGACAACGACAGAGAAAGGAACCCCAGCGACAATGTGAGCCTCTTCACAGCAGCAGGTGGTGGGATGACAGCAGATCCCAGGCGCAAGTGGAAATGAAAGAGATTCGGAACGGCCATGAGGAAACACTTCAGCATTTTATCAGCAAAGCAGTGGGCCCTTCCAACCTCAGTTATCTTGTGACCCTCTGAAACGAATCATGATTCTGAGCATGGTATTTTTTGGGTTTAGTCTCATTTGTGACCTCACACGTTTTTGACCTTACATCACCCAAACATGGCATCCAAGAAAGAATAATTGGTTTCTTTCAGGGTTTTGGACTTATACCCTTGCTTCAGCTACCCGTGTGTTGTACATTTAAACTTTTTTTCTGTATTTGACAGATGGATGCATTAAGATAGAAATAGAAACTATAAATTTGGAATGTATAATCACACTGCAGTAAGACCTAATTTTATCAAGACAAAACAGTTTGAAGTATACCTGTTCTTTTATTGCAACTATAATTGTCTCAGTACACTTTTAACTGCAACTCTAATTGCAACTCTAACTGCAAGTTCAGAATGGATCTGAAGAGCCACAAAGTAAATATGCAGGAAAGGAAGACCACAGAGTGGCAAACTGAAAACTGTTGGTTTGGGACTGCACAGTGATAAAGGTAATAAAGAAGAATTTAGAATGAATCTAGAATGTTTTGTTTTGAATCCAAATTGTTGCGTAGCCAGGCTTTGAAAATCTCAGTATCTACATTTAGCATAAAAGACTAAGCTTGGCAGCCTGTCATAAGCTACTCTTAGCCATCACTGGGCAAAATCCAACCCACCACATTTTACCCCTAGGCCACATTTAATCTTTTAAATCCTTGCATCGTTTACTGTATTTCCAACTCCTTCATTTGTGTTACTGTCCCACAGATAACAGCTTTCTTCACCACTCCTGATCTAAACCCAAGGCATGTTCCCAGCCTTGATTTAGCTGCAAAGCACCCCAGCAGACAGCAATTTGATGGGAATACAGCACATGCTTATTTAATTACAGACAGTATCATAATGCATATGGACAAGAGAGCTAATTTGACACTGAAAAAACAACAGGAAAGGAGAAGCCTGTGCATAATCTTCTGATTTAAAGACTGAATAACAGGAGTTTAATTACATCATGTCATATTTGCATGCACGTAGATCATCAACAAGGCTGCTCCAGACAGCACTCCACCAGCTACATTAAAGTTGTACTTTTATCTCATGCAGTAAAAGCAATAGGTTGTCAACTTCCTCATGAAATAACCCTGCCAAGAGTGGTATGTTCTGGCTGGAGATTGTAGCAGGTATTTCCTGACTAGAGTGGAAATGAAGGCAGAGGATTCGTAATTTCATTCCACCTCTCAAACAAATTTTCTTTAACATGTTCATTTTTTCAGCCCAGCAAAATAATTTCTCTGTCTTTGCAGCCAACATGTCCCTAATGCTCTTCTCTCTTTTCTTTGGTTCTTTTGTCTAATCTCATTTTCTTCTGCAGCTGTCATTCTTTTTATTCTGCTTTCACTCTCCTTACCCAAGCACTATTGAAGTTCTCTCTCCAGGACATTCAGTACCTTAAAGATATCAGTCCCTCCTACTCAAATCAGCCAGCATGGATTCATCCCTTATTTATTCCAGTTTCGTGTTTCCTACTCCCTCTGCTTCTCCCAGTCCATCAACATTTTTAGAATTCCCATCAATTAAAGGAATTTTGCATCTATAAAGCACAAAATTATCTCTAAGATAGACATGAGAGGGCAACAGCACGGGATGAGCCATGGAAACGCACAAGGGATCAGCATTTTGAAATACTTTGTCTCTCATGAACATCTTGGTTTCATTCCCTATTTACCATAATTTAAAGTTGGTGGAGTTCTTTAATTAAAGCCACATTTAACTATGAAATTAACTGTGTTATTATGGCTCCTGTAAAGCATGATATAAGGAAAGGCAAGAAACATGTGCCCAATAAAGCAGAACTTTAATTAATTCATGCTTACAAATTTCAAAGTTCTTTTACATATCGACTGTCCAGATGGTCTTGTAAATAAGTAAGAGCTTGGGATGCCATTTTTAGAAACAAGTTGTATGAAAGATGTAGAGTAGACAAGGTACTGAGATGGGTGACATAATTCATTGACAACGCTGTGGAGAGGAACTTTTGTGATGCAACTCACAAGCTAACCTACATTATTTCCAACATAGTTACTCTTTAATATTCTGGAATTTGATGGGAAGCCAGAGAAAGATAACGCCATCCAGGACTGGCAAGACTATTAAATACATGAGGAATATTAGGCATGAATGTATTTTTCCTAATTAAAATAAAATATTTATATGATATAGCTTTTTAATAAGGGAAACCTAATTTCTTTCTTTCCTTGCACAGGCTTATGCTCACATGAGCTCCTCTTCCTGGAAGAACTACCAGAAGATAAAACCATGCAAAGAACCACCAGCAAAGCAAAGTTAATAGAAAGCATTTTACATAGGAGAAAAGAAAAGAAAATACCCCAATTTACTCATGTCATACCTCACAAATCAACTGAAAGTTAGAACATTTTTGGATGCCGATTCAAAGAGTTGACTTCCAACAATCCACACTGTTCTCAGTGAGGGTAGAATTTTCCTGACATTGTTAAAAAAAATTCAGTCAGGAAAAGGCCTCAGTAGACATACAGAGTTATTTCTTTAGACTGAGCTTGCTACACCACAAACTGTGAGGCTCAAAATAGCTGCTACATAAGCAATTTGTTTTAACAATGTACAGAGCTTCTCATTTTGGTGATAAAACATAAGGGAGGCTGTATTTCAAATCTTTGAATGTCTCTGCTTTCAGAATTCTTGTTTCTAGTGAAGCTTAACTTTTGGTTAACTTGCAAAGGCATCCATTACTTGGAGGAGGAGATTCAATCTGGTGGCTTAATCACCAATATGGTGAAAATTGGCTGGCCCTAGTGGCAGTGCACCTGAACATGTGCTACCAACATATTGATGAGGTGGTGAACATTTGTCATGTGTAATGTTTGATTTACTCTCTCTAGAAGGGACTGATGCCAAACACCCACCAGCAGCACAAAGGGGATACAGTACATGAGAAAAACACAAGAGAAATCATCAATTTTCTACGTTGGTGCAATAGCAAGGAAGCTCTCAGACAGGAATGCTCAGGTGATCTTTGGGAAACAAGGAAGGAGTTCATTACTTTTCCTTTCCCATACACACACTTCTGTGTGACTGGGTACAGAAATCCCCAGCCCTTGGGAAAAGGGATTATCATACTGACACACACTTCAGACTCAAGTGGATTGAATTCCCTCCTTGGCCATATGCACATCATTACAGGACATTACACTGCCTAAAGGTGAGCCATACTGTGAATATCTGAAATTATCTCTTGATGCCCTGCATCTAACAATGTAAATGGATAGCAGTAATAAAAACAGAATAGTGATGTTAGCTGTGACAGAACATGAGGATCAGAAGTATATTTACTAGCTTATTCTCCCTCTCTGTCTGTTTGTTTTGGGGTTTTTTAATACACAAGGAATTATTCTATGGAGGAAGAAGGGAACTGAGACACAGCAGTCTCTAGGTAAAAGACTTTCCACCAACTATTTATTCAAAGGTATAAAAATTTAGTTCTATTACAGCTGCTTTCCAATCAGAAGGTTTTTGTTTGTTCTACAGTGTTAAAATCTTGCACAATCAAAGGCTGTGGGAATAAACATTATGCTAATTCACGAGGCTGCATGCAAGATTTTGCTTGTCTGGGATAGTTTAGATGGATATCTGTCAAGTTATTCCTTAAGACAATAAAGATTCGTCCTAGATTTTTCCCTACTGAAGTTGAAGGATCATTTGGTTCATATAGTTGCGCTTGTAAATATATGCAATGGGTAACTTAAGGAGCCAAAAATCATTCATTTATAAAGAAAAGTGGATTAAATAATTTTTCCTCATTTTCTTTTTCCATCAGCAGTGTTGATCATAAGACCACAGAATAGCCTGGGTTGCTGATGTCTTAATGCAAATGAAACTCTGCCTTACATGTTGTTTTCAGGAAGGATTCTGTGTTATGCAGGAGTCCTTTGTCAAATCACAGCCTCACTGACAATCTCGCTGCCCCTGTTCAAGGTGATGAACACATTGTGTGACTCAATACCAACATGTCTATTTAACTTTTATCCAACAGAAGACTGACTGAACTTTGGTAAGCAGCTGGCACCAGAGAGAAGCAAAACTGTGACATTTCTCTTGCTGAAATAGTGGAGAGATGTATTGGTAGTTACAGCTTTTGAAGCATGGAGAGCTGCTTCATACAAATTTTTACAGGAAAAAACCTGAAGCTTCTTTGGATCGAAATTAAAAGATAAATCTTATGTGTACACGATGGTATTGGGAATTACACAGAAATCCAGACACCACCTTAAACTCTCAATTAAAGGAAAAGCAGTCAGACAAAATGAAAAAAAAAAAAAAAAAATCAAGACCCCTATTTATTCAGGTGGACTATATATATCCATAGGAAATAGGTGCCCTCTGGCACTGCAATCTTAGAAGGAACAGTGAGATTTTTTTATTTTTTAAGTTCAGAGCAAAGCAATAGTGGCAGGGCTGCAGTCACACGAACGTGAAGAAGTTTAGATAGGCATAGATTTACACTTCAGCCTCCTGATTTTCATGTTCACCATGCAGAACTATTTTCAACCTTTCTGTATGCTAAGCCTGACATTTATAGAATATGTAAATAAAAACAAATCAATATTACGTTGGATGAGTATCCCTGTTCCTATTTCAGTTTTCTTCTTTCTATCATTCATTTAATGTATTATAACGTGAATGTTTTCAGAACAAAACATTCACTTTGTCTTCCAAGGAGACAGTAATTTAATTCTAGAATATAACATTCCTAATAATTACCAAAAAAAAATTAGCAATTTTTGTACCACTTTGGTAATACCTGATGAATGTACCAAATGAGCATTTATTGTGGTAAGGATTACAATTACCTTGAAACCTGTCCTTTAGAAATGTTTGTCTTTCAGTTCTTGAGGCAATTCTTTATCTGCAAATCTACCTAAAGATGCTTTCTCAAGACTACATTGTCCCCCAGTTCTCTTTATCTTTACCCCTGAAACAGGATTAAAGCAAAGCACCAGCCTTTAGCATATTTTTTTGGTTTTTCCTCGGCCATTGAACTCTAAACCTGGTTCTCTCTTTGATGTGTTTATGGTATTTGCACTGCACATACAGATTTACTCGTGCCTACCAGCTTAATTTTCACACAGCATTTAAAGGACTACAGCAGAGGCTACATATCAATAATCTTTCCTCTTTGTAGCAAATGTGTGTGGCTATAAAAACACATTTTATGTGTCCCACTGAAGGTAGGACAGTTTCAAGAGAGTAATATATGCACAGTTAGGAGTTTATTTCCACCTTTCCATGTCCCAAACTAGAGTAGCTATTCAATTAAATCAAAACAAACAAAAAACCCACCCCAAAAACAACCCAGGGTTGCCTGGCAAATGAAAATGGCCTGGCACAGAAACACAGTGACATGATCAACCATGTCCATGTTTGACACAATGCTTTCAAAATACAGTTTTTCTTATTCCAGACTGAGTTCCAGTTACTATTTCCACACTGTTCAGGTTATTTTAATTCTGTTAAATTGAAAGGAAAAAAAAGTATATGAAACTCAGTCTGAAATCATTTAAAAATAAATAAAGAAACTTCTAATTCATTTTTATATCTGTCAAGCAAAGCCAATTAAAGTACCCCTGTGGTGAACACAGCTTTAAAAGTCTGAGTTTTCTCCTGGATTGCACTGTGAGCTGCCTTCTCAGAATGATTCATCATGATCCTCATTATTTCCAGCTTCCAATATCCCTGTGCTTGGCAGAGTTACCCCAGCAAATGACCACTCATTTGCAAATAGTGCAAGTTATACATTGCCATAAACAGATCATTTGTGGGTTTCCCAAACTCTAATGGGCCTCCCAAACTGGGCAATGCTTCCTAGAGCAGTAAAAATCTATTTTTAACTCTGTTTTCACTCGTACAAAGTCAGCTCATTTTTCAGTTAGTTTTACTAGTACTTTGCACTTTGGATTCCACAATACTTCACCTACTTTATACTTCAGTATAATATAAAATAAATGCATAATGATTGGAATGGATGGCTGCATTATTACAAAGCACTGTCCATAGCCTTAAAACAAGAATGGTGCATTTTCAGAGCTTAACGCCTCTCGAGCACCCCAGCAAAGATTTATACTTTTGGTAACGTTAGTAAACTGCTATTACATCTTAATAAAGATGCATGATTATTTTATTTTCTTCCCCTCAACTGCAGTACTGCTTTGTCCTTTCCATATTTACAGAAAGCTTTATACTTCTTGATAATTAGACCATCACACATAGCCCAAGAAAGAGCAGTTTCACTAAGTCTCAGAGAAAGTTTCTGGAAACTGGGAATAACAGAGATTGAAAAATAATTAAACACATGCAATTCTCCTTTATTGTAAGGAATATCTATTAAGAAAAAAATCATTTTCATGGACAGTTTGTATAGATGTATTGCATTGTGAGCCTGTTGCAAAGTTCTCCAAATCAGTGAAATACAAAATCTCTCACTAGGTCTTAATAACCTTAAAGATAATTTCATCAGAACTCCCCCCTTTCAGACCTCAAAACACTAAAACTGCTGAACACACTTCCCCTTACCCCACCACCTGCCCAACATAACTCCTTCAATACCCAAGCAATATGTATGTATCTATATATAAAATTAATTTTCTTCCACATCGAGGTTGGTGATTATATTTTATGAAGTATCAGGAGATGCTGATTACCTTATGAGAGCATTATACACACCAGAACTGCACACCCATACAGCTTGGGTCTTCATTTCTTAACACATCTCTGGTTTTGAACGAGGTGGCATTTAATAACATTCCCTGGAAAATGGCACTAACAAATGCTAATACTTTTTTCCAATCAAAATGCCTGTTCACTTGAATATAACAGCAAGTATTTCCCTCAGTGCAGTAACTGTGCATACAACTCTGGCATTGATGAATTCAGTGGTTTTAACTATTATTAACTTTTTCCAGTTTTGAATAAAAGCTTCCTTTTCCTGAAGATAAAATTAGTTTCTAATTTACAATGTTTGCTTAGCACAGTGCATGCAATTTCAGGCACTGATAAAGCTGGTACTTTCTTTGCTGATGTATTTTCTTTGAAGTGCCTCAACAGAACTGATTATCAGTGCAGAAAGCATCTGTGTGCAGTGCCAGCAAGTACATTGTCATCCCAACTAATGTAAAATATTAGTTGCAAATATTTCAGTATAAACAACATTAATAAGATTCTTCATTATAATTCAGATCAGGAGTAGGGTTTATGTTATATGTTTAAGAAAACTTATTTTAAATAAGGCTTTGGGAGAAACACTGTCTCATGAACCCCCTTTGGTTGATTAGTTTAAATGCTTCAGGTTAGATTTAGTTTGGTCTCTCTGAAGAAACAGATCTCTGGTTCTCAGTTTCTAGGATTTTGGGGGTTTCCATGCACTGCTATACCTCTAGTCTAAATTTTCTCTTACCCTTGGTACGCAGACACACGACAGAACCTTAAAATTTCCACACTCTTTCAAGTACATCTCCAGTAAGTGCCAGTACTCGCTTCTCTACTTCCTCCTTCCCACCCTACACTGAATTTTCGTAGTGCTCAGAAGGAAAATTTCCCCTTCAGTTGAAGAGCCCCTCAAAACTAACATAATCTAAGGACTATATCACCAGACAGAAACCCGATTTCTAGGAATGATCAGAAACATGGCTACGCACAGTACTGTTGATTTTTGAGGCTGAGAATGTGTCACTATGAACACACATAACATAGATCCTAATCAATCTGATTAAGATAATACATTCCCACTGCGAGTAGGCCAGAAAGCTCTTCATGTTTAAAAGAAAGACTCCTTTTTCTTTTTCATCTGAACTCGTTATTTCAAAGGACACTCTTTTAAGCTCCTTCTCATGACAATTTACAGCTCTAGCTAAAAAAACCCAACCAAAAAAACCCACAGGCCTAAAAATGTTACAAAATACATAAAGATATCTATTTTATATTCTGTCATAAACTCCTTGGCAACTATCACATGTGATTTCACATCTCTGCAGCCTATTCACTCATTGAGGGTAGTTGTTTCTATTGAATATGTCAGGATGCCACAATTGCACTGTTCCTCCAAAAGAAAAACACAGAAATCACCTTCTACTCATTAATCAATTTACTGAGTGTTAACTTCAGGAAAGGAAATGTTGAGCATGTGGAGATACTAAAACAAATACATATTTTAAAATATCTGACATAAGCTAGGGCAAAAAAAAAAAAAATTAAACATCTCTGGCATGTGTTGAACAATGAGTAACACGAGGCAATACTATATGTTCCAGCAAACATATGTTCTCTGATGATGAAATAATTATGTTGGTGTCTACACAACACATGCCTGAATAACCTTGAACTGAAAAAGCAGAGCTTTAGGAACAAGGAGATGTAACAGCTGACAGTTCTGTGTGCTCCAGCTGAAGTCACTGAAAGGGTGGCATGCTGCAGAGAGTCACCAAAGCACAGAAGCGCACAAAATGAGACAATGAGCAGGGCAATACTTGGTGTGGAATTAAAGACCCATTGCATAGTTTCACACGGTGCACTCTGAAGCTCACGTGTGCTCACCATACTAATGACAACATAACTGGAGGCAAGGGCAAAACCTGAATTTCAAAGTAAGGTCAGAAACTCAGATGAGACAAATGTTGGTTTACAAAGTCATTACCCTGCTGCCTTAGCAGAAAGCCAGGAAACTGCACTCAGCGTGGAATTAAACTTTAACAACACCTGGACACTGCGACTACTACCCAGTGCGCCATGGCGCTCTACAGCAGCCGTTCAGTGTCTGACCACAGAGACAGCGCAGCCATGCCCTAGAAACCAGGGCCCAGTTCAGTAAAATAGTAATTGTGCGTCACTGTTCACCCACCTGAAGGAAGTGCTCACACGTTTTAGGGGTTTTTTTTTCTCCTTTTCCTCCTTTGCTTTGTTTTTTCCCCATTTCTGGAACCAAGAGCTAACTGCCTAATAACACTTGCAGTCAGCAATAAACTGGTTTTAATTTATTTTAAGTAACTTTGACTTGGAGAAGTCAGTTTCAAGAACTTCCACGATAACTGCAAAGGCTGGGAAAACAACCAACTTAACCTGATTGTTGGGAAAAATTTCTTCATCAAAAGGGTGGGCAAGCACTGGAACAGACTGCCCAGGGAAGTGGTGGGGTCACCACCAAAAGATGTGCTGGTGTGGCACCTGGGGACATGGGTTAGTGGTGGCATCGGCTGTGCTGGGTTAATGGTTGGACTCGAAGATCTTAAAGGTCTTTTCCAACCTAAATTATACTGTGATTCTAGCAAATTAATAATAAAAAGCCTTTATTAGGCAGAAAGAGTGTGAACTGGCAAGAGCACCTCAGCTTCTCCAGTTTGGAGTAGTTTAGTTACTGTACAATATGATAAACTATTCTAGTTGGCTCTGCCATCCTATACTGGAAAAACAATCTTTTGGCAGAAGGGGATCTATAAAAACTATAACAATAATTATTGTGTACAGATTCAGTCTGGAAAAAGAAATTGTTTCTGATAAATTTAATAAGTTATGAAAAAAAAAGGAGTTAGAAATTTCCATAAATAAATGATGAATTTAAAACTCATTTGGATTCTAGCTGACAATAAGTTCGTTTCTCCGGGTGAATTTTTTTGTATGATTGAAAATATGTCTCCATTAATTTCTCTGTGCCAATGCCTTTCTCTCTTATTTCTCTCTACTGCAGAGCAGTTAAGATGTCAACTGTTCTGCGTTTCCTGGACAACAGGAGTTTCATTTCACTTTATTTTTTTAAGACTATGCAAATTCAAGGAATACAAAATCCACCTGAAAGCAACTTGGAGAGAGGCTTGGAGCAAGGAATGAAAAAGCCAGAGTCTCACATAAGATGGCAGCTTTTCCTGCTGCAACATGTCAGTAACTTTCTGAACACTGAATAGTAATTTTTTAATATCTCCTCCATATATTGACAGAGTGTGTGCACTACAAGAATAACTAGGATCAAGGTATAAAGTAAGATCATTATTTGAGATGCTAGAAATTAGCTGAATATTTAATATCTTTTGTTCTTCTTTTGGTTTAGTAACCTTGAAAAATATCATCTAGGCAGTAAAAGCTAATGACAAAAGCCAACAAGCCTGGTTTTATTCCTCTATAAATATGGGCAACTTAGGGTTTATTTGTTCTCATACTTTAAGCCTGTAGGACACATCACCTGCTGTGGTTAGAAAGATTTCACAACAATGGAGAAATTCATGTTTCCTTCCTCCCTCCCAGTGAGACACTGAAGTGGCTGGACCAAAGTTTCTTCCTCTGGTTTTGCTTTCTTATTTAGCTCATCCAAAATAGGGAGAAGCTGCTTTGTCTCAGTTTGCTGCAGGGTTTTGGAAGTACAGTAGGAAGATTTAAGTTCTCTTGGAAGGGGAAGGAATCAACATATTATCCTCACAAAAGACATTATATTTTAACAATGGCCATTACCTACCAGAAACCCTTCATATTTCTGAATTACTTAAACCATTGTAATTCTTTTTCATGAGCTAAGGGCCCATCAACAATTCAAGGACCAAGTGTGCTTATTATGTTTTTATTTTCAGAGCGCACGTATATTTTAAACAATATTTTTACAATAATATATTGTTTCTGCCCTGATAACACAAAATATTTTTGAGAATTAAGAAATATTTGGCTAAATAATTTGCAACAAATAATTGTTCGTTATATGCTTCCATTTCACAACAGCACTACCTTTTTGAGCACTTTTTAACACTGCAAATTTGAAGAAGCTGCACTTAAACCAACTGTTCTCCAATAAACTGCCATGAGGTAAATAAAGGGTCACAGTACTTGAGAAGAAACCTCTCACACAGAAGGAAGAAACGCTTATTCAGAGGTTTGAAATATCCTTTAAAGCCTGATATCCTCCCTTCCGAGGCTGCAAAACCTTTTTAGATAGAAATCTAAAATCAAAACAAACTAAAAAAAAAATTCCTGACATTTAGCAACTCTTCTTTTACAAAAGGAAAGCCTTGCTCATGCAAAATGGTCTTCAAAAATGAAACAAAGTCCAAGTCAGCATTGAAGAGTTAATCATGTGTGTATGTACATGGAATTTCACATTTCCTATGTGTTTTGCATACATTTACAGAACCTGTAGTTACCCTAAATGTGTGCTGAAGTAATAAGAGCCAGAAACTGATTATTTTGCCCTTTGTTGTTGTTAAATAAAATAAACCACGCACAAACAAACAAAGAGTATCAGTGACATCCTTTGGCACAAATCATCAGCTAAACATTTTCCCCTGGAGCATGACATTATTCTTATATAAATAATGAGTCAGGGAGCATACAGAACAGCATCTGAAATAAGTACACCATATACAAATTAAGTGTATTGCAGAGCATCAGCTATAGATAGCACCTGACGCGTAGCTTAGGAAAAACAATGAAACAAAAAAAAAGTCTGAATTGCTGGATTTGTTGGAGTTTTGTTTGGTTGGTTTGTTGCATTTTGTGGTTTTGGCAGGGGTTAGAAGCAATTGAAAATATTTTCAATAATTACTGCTTTATTTTCAAGTGTAACTAGAGTTTATAAGTCATGGCTGAGTAACCCTCACCGACACAAGCCTGTGCAATTCACACTCTCAGTGGTGAGTTCTACACAAGCTTCACATGGAAGTTCATTCCAAAGTATCTGCTTTCCACAACAAAATAAAACAAGTGCCTTATTTCTTCCTCCTCTTACATCTCCCTCTCCAGTCACTGCACACAACATGTGCTGCTCCTGGCTAATTGCCACTGGCAGTAATTCCCACATGAATCCCTCAGCAGACACGCATGGCTTTTTGCTCCAGTCGTCACATTATATTGAAATAAAGATTCAGCATAACGCATCCAGCACAGGCCATTAAACATTATTTCTATACGAAATAGAATGTAAACCATCTCCTACTCTTTCAACTAAAAATGTTACCTTAACAGTCTTTACTTCTGCCTGTGAATTAGCCAAATCAACCTAAATGGTTTGTAAATTATTTACAGTTTCAAGTGCCTGACTCAAGAAAGAGGAATAGAATACTTGAATCAAACAGGGATAAGAAATCCTAAATTAATAATAAATAGGGGATAATACTATTCTCCCCTCCCCACCAATGCCTTCATTTCCATGAGCTGCAGGAAAGCAGAGACATTCTTGTCATGAAAGAGAGGAGATTTGAATATATTGAGTAAGGTATACAAAGATAGCTGTGCCCAAATCTCTACATTTGCAGCCAGAAGCAGGGTTTTTATTTTTTTTTTATTTTTTATTTATTGCTAAATGTAACAGTGGAAAAAAGTCCTCCTGTTGAGACTTTTTTCTTCTTTTTCCCTGAAGATTATTTCTCAGCATTATCTATGTTACATATTCTGGTTTTAAACCGCTCATAGTAGAGATAAATTGGTAGACACTGAAGGACTCTGTCCATATCCCTTTAAATTTAGTGGAAACGTTGCTGGAACTGTCAAGGGGGAAGGAAAAAACCATTTGATTTTGCAGAGATGTCCAGTAATCTTTTCTTCATGGATACATCTATAGCCATCCAGGGCCTGATTGCTTTTTCTGTTTTCTCTTACTGAACTTCATGAGCCATTGATAATATATGAAGATTACAAAAGCAATGTATAGCAATTTCAGATGCAATAGTGCAGTATTTCAAACACCAGCATGAGAAATTGAGAGATAAAGTTAAACCATGTTTATTACAAAGAAAATGACAAATTTTAAGATACCATGTTTCACTTGTGATTTTATGCATTAGTTTGATTTGAAGATATTCAGCATTCCCTTCTCTGCCTCATTTATTCAGCTGCTGATAATACACAGATTCAGCTTGCTAGTGCAGCAAAAACAACCTTATCCAGAGAGGACATCACCATGAGAATTAACCTTGAGTGGCAGAAGCCGATCTGTACTTGGTAACTACTAAAGAGTTTGACTTCCTTAGGAAACACAGCTGTGAGGAGGTAGACAGGAGGTCTGGGCTAAATTCCCTCAACATGATATCTGAACAAATGGTCTGAATGGCAGGGTTAGTGTTTGTCTCTTTTAGTTGATAACTTGAGAGTTTTTACTGCAGCTTTATATGTACAACAAGAGAACCTTTTTAGCTTAAAATATAAAGTGCTAAAATTGATGCAATCTCTTTATATTGGAGAGAATATTATAAATACACTTAAATCGCAATACGTCATATATATGGATGGAAGGATGGATAAATCCTCACAAAAATTACACAAGGAAGTCTAGTTTTATACAGAAACTCTGAAGAGGTAAGAAATTTTTTCTAAAAAACCTAATCCTTTGGATACCTTGCCTACTAAAATAGAGAATAAAAATCCCACCCTTTCCAGTGGATGGCTCCAAGGTAACTCAGTGAAATTCAGTAGGAAGTATAATGCAGACAGCCATCAGAATATGCCTTACTATAAATTTCAGCTGGAAGACACTGAGTGGAAATCTTTTAAAAGACCTAACAGTAAAAAACCAGAAACAGGGATAAATGAGCCAGCACTGAGCAACTGCAGTTTCCTGACCAAGAAAAAACAACCCAAAACCAAACAAAAACTGGAGTGCTGTTTCCATTTCTGGGCTCCTCAGCAGAAGACCAGGAGCTACTGGAGAGGGTCCAGCAGAGGCCACAAACATGATGAGGGGCTGGAGCATCTCTCATGAGGAGAGGCTGCAGGAGCTGGGCCTGGTTAGTCTGGAGCAGGAGCGACACTGAATAAGAATCAAGGGCCTCCCCCCACCACCCCAACAGCTCATGAAATCCTGTTTTCTCAGAGTTCCTTCTTACCTACTTTTGTTCATTAAAAACTCCCAAATATCTGCTCTAATTTATCACCAAATTCCTAAACAAAGAGCACTGGTCACCTGAAAAGTAAATGTTACTTCCCGATTTAGGTAGGGGAGTTTCTGAAGCTGCGTTAAAAAAGAATAAATAATTCCAAGAAGAAGAGCAAGCTAGCGACATAAACCAAGCAGAACACAGAGAATTACCAAAATGGACAGAAAATGTGTTTCAGAACTACAATAAAAAAACCTGGTCTTCTATTAAAAAAATCCTGCAACAGAAAAGAAATAATGAACCCTAAACACAAAATTACCTTTTTTTATGTACCACATAATCATATCTTTTTTCCTGATTTTGTGCAAATAGTGAGATAACATTTTCTCATCCAGTCCCAGAATATCATACTTAAAATAATCAAGGGAAATCACACCATGTGGGTTCACAACTCTACTCTTCGACTTGCAAAAAATATCTCAAAAATCTCCTCAGAATACACACTATCTAAAGAAATAAATGTGCCACTTGTATGGAAGAGTTATCCTGCTCAGTTAGAGGGACTCATATTCAAAGAGACTGAAAAATTATTTGGTCCACCTCAACGTAGAGCCCCCACAACAAAGAACAAATTCTCTTTATACTTTGCTGCCATTCTCCTACAATCCAGAGTTTAAATAGTGATTAGGAATGCATGATAAAATATCTTAAACATTGACCATAAAATATCTTAAACATTGACCATAAAAAAATTTCAACTGTTAAATAGATGAGAAAGGGTGACAGGAAATGAAAAAAGCTGTAGGCCCACACTCAGACAAATATTTTGATATGTAATGCTTATATCCCAAATAAAAAATGGTTACATCAGTAACACACATGGCTTTATCCAAACTTTAAAAACACAGCTTTAGGACTGACCTTTAATTGCCTTGAATACAGCCCAACTTTTTGGATTTGTAGTGAAGGTACATCCAAAATCAGAAAAAAAGGAGCTGTTTTGCCATCAGCCCAGGGTAGTTGAATACTCCTTGCACTGGGTGAGACAACTCACCCAGCCCACCTGAAGCCCATTAAACCATCCTGGCCCTTGCTGCAAAGCAAATAAAGCCCAGCTGGGGCCTCCAGGGAAGGTTTTTTTCCAGAAGGATTAATGGTGATGTTCTGGTAGCAAAGGAACTTGTAGCAGTTTGATGCCCTGCAATACCAGAAGGGCTGCTCCTTTTATCACGAAACTTTTGTTTCTTGGAGTCTCTAATTCTACATCTTATTTTATCCACTGGCAAAACAGGGACATGACATAGGAAGTGCTCAGCTGGCAGAAGAAAATTCATATTTTCTCCTTTACCCTAAGCAACTGATTTTGACACTGGGAATTTTTGGCAGCCATGCTGTCTCTAACCTTTGGAAATAGCAAAACAATTAAAAATTTAGGTAATTGCTCAGAATACAGTCAAAACAGTTGTTCAGACCTTATGAGAATAATAAACACACACTGCTGTATCAATGAATTCTGAAGCAAAAAATGCAATGTTTATATAACCAACACATGGCATGGGAGCCCATTCTAAATTTTGGTGTTAAAAGTTCAAGGATTGAAATGACATCTGCCAATTAGAATAGTCTAATATTCAATATTAGAACACAGGTAATTAACAATAGCAGGTTATTAATATTCATTAGTAGCCAGATAGCAGCAGGTAGTTAGAAATTCGTAAACTCCAAGCTTGTCTACTCCAGGCTCTCTTTGACTAACAGGGCTTCCATTTCCCTGAAAGTATTGTTTCTCTTAAATTAAAACAGGAAAACTTACAAGCAATATAGTTAAAAGAAAACAATGACTCTTTGTCATTGACAATAGAGGAATCACCACTTCATACACAGAAACCTACCTTCCCTTCCAGCCCGTTGATGAGATTGTGCTAAACTTTTATGGAAGTATTTACTAAAAGAATGCCAGGTAAAGGCTGTTCATTCATTTGGAGAAACACAAAAAAGCGCATCTGAACTACTTCAACAAGAGGTGGAAGAGACACAAGAATATTTTTTAAAGTAAAAAACAACACAATAATGAAAGTGTGTTAAAAGGGAAGCAAATCCTAAAGTTTAGCAGAAAACAGCTCCTTGGAATAAGAATGGGAAAAGTCCTCAAATACAATGTTGTACAAATGGAGAAAGGTGTGTATATATATATATTTTTTTTTTTTTTTTTTTTTTTTTTCTATACATGGAAGACTGCTGGCTGTATTATTATGCTAGAAAACAGCAGTCAAGCATGGGAAATTCCCTTCATATGTGAATAAAAGTGGGGAAGACCCCTCTGAAACTCTTGATATTTATCACCAGTACTGACAGAGCAGGCAGGGCACCATGCTGCACTGTCATGAAGGTGTTCTTCAGGCACCTATGCAAAAGTGTATTTTGAGAGCTAAAACTTAATTTAGTCAATAACTCTTCAGCAAATGATCTTGCCCATGAACACCATTTTTAAAAAATATACACCTCATAAAGCTGTGTCCTGGAATAAAAATGAAAATAATGTATTTCACATTAAAATCATTTCCCTTTCTTATGAGACATGATTGATCTACTTGTGTAGAACAGTTAATGTTTTGCTTTCAACCAGCGATTGAAGTGGTATCATTTTTAGGTAAATAATATTGACTCATAAAGAAGGCTTTCTAACTAATTTTTCACTCATGTTTTGAAATCTGATATTTTATGGAGCTTTAATTTTGTTCACCAACGTGTTTAGGAGATAAAAACTCTCTTGTGATAACTGCTTTTCTTCTTTCCATGTAATTTCTGTTGTTTGAAATGTTAAGGAGCCTGAAATGCATAAAACATGGAAACCAAACACCATTAAATGCTGCATAATGTGACCGGGGAAAAGGATGGCAGAAAATTGTTACTACTTGAAATGAACTCCATTAATAAGCACTTAATTTCTTTATTTAGAAAACAAGAACTCTCTAGACAGTAATAAAATAGCATATTTAATGTTGTTAACCGTGGAAGCTCCAAACTCCCAGGAGTTTTGAGCCACACAATTGCTATTTTCTTCTCTCATGTCTCTGAAGCTTCTCTTTGGCACAGCACAAAAGGAACTATAAAAGCATTACCAGTCTTTGTGACAGACTTTTTCTCTTTCTTGTTAGTGAAGAAGATAAGATTTATTTTACTGTCTGAAGATCAAAAAATGAGGAAACATTTTGATAGCTGAGGAAAACAAGTTTTGCTTCTGTATAGCCAGCATTGAAGTCACACTATGAATCGACAGAAACTCCTTTGCACTTGACAGTTTTCATCACATTAGGGAAAAGAATCTCTCAGCAGTTTCAGATGTAGATTTTGATCTCACTTATATGATGGAAACTCAGAGTAATTCCAGTGAAGTGTTTAATCCTGCCAGAACATCTTTGTAGTAATGTTATAATCCATATTTATTTTGGCCCAAGTCGTTCCTCCCACTTGTATGGCTCCCTAGCAAGGGATTGCTGACAGCAAGGGAGTAACCAAGGGTTCAGAGATGGTTTTTGAAAAGAGAGAAAGAAAAAGGTGACACCAAATCGAAGGGGAGTGGTGGGGAGGGAGGGACAAATGGACACAATGGGATTCAGGAGAGAAGAACTAAAACATCCCTACAGAACCCCCGCTAAAATAAGCAACCACCAAAAAATATCATCAGCTTTGCCATCTGGCAAACCACAACAGCTTCCCTCCAAAGCTGGCATAGCTGCCTTCATTTAAAGGTCAGGTGCTGGTCAGTATTTTAAAAAAAACATCTCTCTCCCAGATTAATCAAGGAGGATTGCTTCTTAAAATACCCTTCCTGAGAATCACTGAGAAATACTAAACAAAAACTTATATAGTGCAGCATATTCTGACATTTACTATGGGACTTGAGGGAAGATGACAGAGAGAAGAAAAAATACAGTTTTAATCCCACATTTTTCCTGTTAAAAGAGAGATCACTTAAATTCTTATTTAAATGATAATTTTATTAATCCGTCTTCATAGCAATGAATATTACAAGAAGAGCGATTTTTACTTCCATTTATACTATGACCTATATTGCTTGCACATGCACATTTTTTAAGAAATAGAACATCAGAGTAACAGGAGATAGAGGCATATTTGCATATTAAATACATATTGGCTTTGATGGTAAGAAGACTTTTCTTACCCATTTTGGAGGCATAGAAGCCCGAAGAATAGTTATGTGAAGTAGTAATAGCTGATTAGAGCTTTGTTCTGGACTTAAGACTCTCCTGAAGCTTGTGCCAGGTACTTAGTTCAATTTTACATCTCCCTGATGGTGTTTTCTCTACAAAAGCCACTGGCACCCACAGCTCTTTTATAGATTAATTTCTCTTCCTTGTGCATATGGAGGAAGGTGCAGTTACTGAATAGTTCTGCCCATCAATTGCACCCATTTTTCTCTCCTCTCATTCCCACCAGCGGGAGCAACTGGTAATTGTGACGATTAATTAGGGTGGCAGCACACCTGTGAAATATGGGCACAAATCCATTTTCTGGAATGGGCATGATCCCACAGAGGGAAAAGCAGACATCCAGTTTCTCTCAGAAACACTGAGCACTTGGGAGATGCAGAGGCAAAACTGATCCTTTTTTCATGTGTCAGAGACCTTAGAAGCCTTTTTTTTTTTTTAAAGTTACCTGAGGGACAACATAAAAAACCTGGGCTTTGTCAACCAGCTTTTATATCTTTATGTACAATTGCTGAACTGAAAACAAGTTTCTGATCAAAGTCCTTTCCTGCGGAAGGCAATTACCTAAAGTGAAGAACAGAGAAGTGCAATAGAAACTTGTGTTCATCATAAAATCTCACGAGCCCTCCGTGATTTTACAGGGATCAATAGGAAGAGGAAGAAAGAGAAGTAAATTGGTGCAGACCAATAACCAGGATACTCCCAGGAACTACTGCCTTTCCAAAGGAATTTCCCTCTCCCTTTTCTTCACCTTTCCCTATCTTCAAGCCCTGGTACCCTGGTTGATTCAGAGTTTTGAGATGATGCTAATGAGAATTTTATCAGTCTTAAGCATTTAATTGATTTTTACCTTCAGTATCACGTAGCACAGTCTCCACATGAGGGGAATTAAGAACTGCCAATCCCACATACAGTTTCTACTTATCTATTACAGCCCTTGCTCTTCTGCTTCGTTCCTTTCGCAGAGCGCATTTATTGCTCCGCTCAGCACACAAAGCCTTTTCCCAGCTACATCAGAGCAAGCTAACAGAACAAATACTGTTTAAGTCCCCCAAAGTCTTGTAAAACTGCAAGAGTAATGGTGAGTCTCATTATGTGAAGATGAAAGAAGGAGGAACTAAAGGCTTGAACAATCAGTATCTTGAGCCCAAACCGTTCTGCTAAGACCTTGCAAGAGCCTTAGCTCCTTGATGGATGTGAGGAAAGAAATTCATTCTGATAATAACATTCATCACCCTGTATGAGATTTTAAGCCATTTTAGAATAAAAGCGCGATCTCAGTGGATGACAGGATTGTGACAGGTTTCTGTCCTCTCTCACAAGCCAGAATGTCACTGTAAATTACTACTCATAAAAAGTGTACAATCTTAATGCATTATCAAAAATAAGATGTTGGAAATCGAAACTCAAAATAATTTTATATACACCAAAGACGTCTTTGTTTATGGAACATCTTGACAAAAATCTAGTGTATGAACAGGTTTATTTTCTTGAGAATACACACCTGGTTCTCTAACAACCTTTAAATCTCGTTTCCACTGATGGGTTGCTATCAGATTAAAACCTGTGAAGTACAAAGCCAAAAATATGAATATTAAAGCTTCCCCAGAACTCGGGAGCACTTTGCATAAGAAAGTAACCACACTAAATTAGAAGAGCTTTTTCATTTCAGCGGAGTGCACTGCAGCGTGTTCTCAGACAGAGAAGAAGTCTGAAGTACTGTCCAGGAAAAATGAAGAGTCCAGTTAGCTGATATACTTTAATTAGAATCTAAATTTTCCTCACAGTGAAAACCTTTGAACAACTCAATTAAATCCATACTGATTTGACACCCCGAGCTGTGTGTTGGTTCATTTTCAAACCACAGAAGCTAGGACAGGACTTACTGTACAGCAGACATGTACATTCCTCTTCAGAAGGGTGGAAAGATCACTTGGAAATAAGATCAGGCTGTACATTCAGACTGAGCTTTTGCCACAAGCAGCCTGTGCTCTTTGGAGCTTTTAAGCAGTTTATTTTTATGGCAGACACATGGCAAATAGCACATTGCAGACTTAATTAATCCCATAAATAACCCTCACGAAGCTGAGCACTGAGGCTACAAGAAGTGGCATTAATCACATATCTTTGTTTGAAAAGTTACAAAAGTTTTTTGAGCCAGATTTTTTTTGGTTTGAGTTGAATATGTGACTGAGCCTAACAAGAATATTTAGATACACATTAATCAGATTAGTACCTATTCTGAATTACATAACACATAGAGAGGCTAAACATAGTTTAATCGAATGTATTTAAAATGTGATAGAAAAAAATCAGAGGATTATCTTATTTCTTGGGCATAGAGATATGTCATGACATTATCTAAATATCTTAAAAAGAAGGAAAAAAAACCATTCAAAATATCTCTTAAGCCTCAAATTAATAGCAATAATACGTAAATATTTAATGGAAAACCATAATGTTTTTACACCAATTGAGAAATAACTTTGCAGGAATGTGTTCTTTTCAGAGCCAGTTCAACAGCTCCCAATAATGCAAGCAAAACTGAATTTTGCCAATTCAAAAATAAGAACTAGAATCACACTGTGCCCATCCCAGAAAAGGCAAAAAGCAGAGCTGGACAAAGTGCCTTGGTTAAGAAAAGAGGAGGCAAAGTGGCTCAAAATAAAAAAACTTTTCATGATGAGAGAATTTCCTCTCTTTCTCTTTATAGTGCCTAGTAAGTCTCTATTAATTGCTATGATTTGCAAGACTAATACTGACCGTGCTGTATGATTCAGAGCCTCATACAACTCATCAGGAGTTGTAGCAACTTTCTGCCTACAAACATACAAACGCACGGAAAGGTACAATGCACCAATCGACTAGCTCCAAAGAAGTGTTTTTACATTTCTTGCACATAAACCAAAAGAAAAGCAAATATTTCATTTTAGATCTTAATGTACACTACTTACATTTGTAATTCATCCCTTCATTTCTCTTTTGCATGCACAATATCATTCTATTTTAAGACTGCTCTTGAATGTTGAACTCTAGCTAATGAACCTACTTAAAATGCACATGTTTTGACATAGTATAAAAATATAGCAGGGAAAAAGTGTTATTAAGTCTACTGTCACCTAAACTGAGCTGTCCTCTTCAGAGTATAAATGGGAAGGACGTATAGGCAACAGGGACACTTCATCATTTTAGTACATGGTAAGTTGAGGGGTGTTTACTTTGGTGTGTATCTCCCTTAAGGCTTCAACGCCGGCATAAACCCATACAGAATCCAACATGGAAAGGGAGGGACTTCCTGGAGAGGTGGTTAAATTCAGGGATAACATTGGCATCTTCAGGCATAATGTATCACTGAGTAGTCTTAAAGCAGTTTCACCAGCAAAATCTTGCAGAAAACTGGAAAACAGCTGATAGTTTGACATTACACATCCTGCCCCTCACCTGTATAGGGTTTACTTCACACACAGGCATTTACAGTATTCTGCAGCATTCAACCATTCAAATGTGGACCTTTAGCACAGTAAATCATTAGATTTATTATTGTAAAATACCTCAAAGGGTATAGTAAACCCAAACATTTTGAAGTAGCAGACAGTTAATTTGTAGATGTCACCACTGCAGGAAGAAGGACCAAATTCTGCTCCCAATTACATGAGAAGGAGTTGAAGAGGAACTTGCACCAGTGAAAGACAGCTGAATTGGGGATATGTAATAGTAATTCTAGCTGGTGTAGGTGTAGTTGTCATATTTCAGAAGAAGCCATCTAAGACCGCGTTGGGGGAAAGCTGTGCTCACTTGTTTCCAAACTGAAGCCCATGGGTGAAACATTCAGGGGAGATGAAAACAGGCTTTAAAAGACAAGTCTCTTTCTGTCCCTGAAACACATATGCTGTCTGTTTCTGGGAGCTAGAGCACTTCGAGGAGCACACAGCACATTCACCTAAATTGGCTGTTAGTGGGCAGGAAAATCTGCCGAGCAGAAAACATTTCTCCTCATGGTTTTCCAGACTTTGAAGCAGGAGCTGGCTCAGCCAGGCTGAACAGGGCTCCCATGCCTCATGCTCCCTCCGAAATTGTTTGGTGAACTAGATCAAAGCATTTGCAGCATAAACAATTAACTTCCCTACATTTTGTAAGTGCAAATAGACAAGTCCCTTGTTATTTCATGTACCTGAAACCAGACGACTGGACAGAGCTTAACAGATGCCAATATCCCAACATCAGAGTAAAATAACAATTTTGCCTTTTTAACATTGCTAAAACATTACAGTTTAAAAAACACCATACTTCCCAGTACTCCCATTGCCTCTCCTCTGTTTTATTCTTAGGCACTATTTTTTTTAGGAAAAAAAATGTAAAAGGCTAAACAAAGATATGCTACATGGGAGGTAAAGAAGTCTGGAGTTTGCTCTCCTGTGATTGCATTCAATTAAAGAACACAGCAAGAAACCACAAAAATACCCCAAGGAAATTAGTCAGATTGACTTAGATCTGAATTATTTATAAATATTTCTAAATTGGAATATTTTCAATAATACCTTTCCTTGATTAGTGAAAAAATAATTACTCAATGTGTTTATGGACCTTAAGCTTGCATGTGGAGGTCAGTGCAATATCTAAACTGTAGCCTAATTGCTTTTAAGAAGTCATCATTTAGTCTCACTGATGTGCATCTTAGAAGTTTGTCATTGTTCCTCCACACTTTATTGCATTCAGGAGAAAAAATTACACCAAATGTGATTTTATACAATTGCTTAAAAAATGTCATCCATCCCACACTCGGTGTGTACAGTGACAGCACTAGGCTTTTACACCCATCTGCCCAGGTAGAAAGGGCTACAAGGAGTTCAAAGGAATGGAAAAAATCTATCTCTGAATTCTGTTTGCAGCGAATCGTGAACACGAAGAGCTGGGAAGTCCATTTTAAACACATCATTTCTCAGTAAAATAAACTGCGTCCCAGTTAACCTCAGCAGGCTCAGCACGGGGTGTGCAGATTTTCTCACCCCCAGCTAACCAGGGTTGGGAGGAGCATTCCAGAGAAAGAATACACTTTTCTTCCTCAGTTTCCTCCAGGGAAGAGGGAAAAGCAGTGAGCTTGATTTAGCTTGACAGAGGTGAGAAAGACAAATGTTTGTTATTTCACTTCAGGAAAAAAAATATCAGCCTACTCCAAAAGAGGTAACACGCAACTAAAGAAGCAAATTATCTTCTTGAAATGAGGTCCCCATCCAAAATACACTTTCAAGTATAATCTCAGTAATCTTACTTCTTATGAATGGGAATTTTTTTTTTTTTTTTTTTGGTAAATTTGTCTTTCCTCTTAGAAGAATGCACTTAACTAACTTGAAAGTAAAAGTAGATAAAAAGCTTAGGAAACTGGAAAGTGCTGCTTTTCCAAATGCAAGACAGTAAGAGGAAGAAATACCTAGAAAGTTGTTCCTATCTGCATACATATCTGTCTATATGTAGGGATACACACAAATAGCTGATGTCAAATTACAGATGACATAAAGATTTTATTAGGTTTTTAAATTCAAAATTTGAAGAACACCTCCTACTCAATTTTCCAGAGAGTTATTTCTTGGTACTTAGCTAAGGCTGTGACTTAATTTTTCACCTGTTAATCCACTTGCCTCTACTTTTTTATCTATCACAGGACAGCAACAAAACACTGAGAACAGCTTTGGCAGAACACTGGGAATGGAGAAAGGAAAAGTTACTGAAAAACTCTTGAATGCTTAATATTATGCTTTTGTGATAATACACGAAACTTTCAACAACTTTTACTAAATTTCCTTTTCTAATTTCACACACATGAGATATTATTTGGCATGTGAATACCCTCCTGTAGTTCTGAATTTATACACTGGATAGATGAACAGATAAATTCTCATTTCTCCTCCTCTTGATGCTTGGCTGGGGACAGTTTTGAGTAGCAGGTTACAAAGCAACAGCACATCAGTCCTTAGTGTAAGAGTCACAATCTCCAAAAAAATCTTCCTCCTTGCATTAGCACTAGAATGTTTTCAAGTTTCCAACAAATCAATAAGTATTTAATTTTGCTACTTTGGAACAAATAAAAGTAATCCCAAGGGGACTTCGCAAAAAAAATTAAAACACAAAGCGCAGCAAGAAAGTCCCTTACAGCTGAGTTTACAAAGTTGTGACTCTTCTGTGGGGTGTGAGATGACTCTTGTTCAAATTCACCTCATATTTAATGTCCTCACGATGAACTTCATTCTCCCTCTTTCCCACGACACCAGGAACGTTGTTACCACGCTGCAACAGATCTCCCACAGTCAGTCCTCCTCACACTCTTCAATTTTACATGAAACTCTGAAATATTCATTGGGACAAATAGAGAGCATCGAAAATGAGTTTATAGCTGTGGGGTGAGGGCACCCGGCTGGCAGGGGCAGCACCTGAGTGCCAATACCTTTTCCACTGAATATTTAAATATTTATGCCAAATTGAACAGCTGCAAAATGACACAGAGAGAAATCTCCTGCCAAGTGGGTTAGAATACCTCCCAGAGATTATTTGAGTGGAATGGTTCTAGAAAAAGCACTAGAGTTTTTCAGCCAAATCCAGCAGCTGAAGGAATTTTCTTCAGTGAAGAAGCACAGTAAACCTAATCCTGGAATTAATAAAATAGTATTATAATAATGATAACAACTAAAATGCTGATTAAAGATTTTGGTTTAAGTGTAATTCTGTTATTTCTCTCTCATACAAGCTGGGATATTTACATTTTAAGTCTTTTTTGCCAAAATAACTTCTCTTTTCCTTTGAAACCCATGATCGTGTATAAATAAAATCACACTGAGCTTTCGACCAGGGCTTGCAAATCTTTTGCACCCATGTCAATATTCTGAAAAATAAAGGTCAGGTGTGTCAGACACAAAATCATTTCTGTAAAATGATTTTGCATCTGCTGACAGCTTCAGTTTTTTACCTTTTTTTACAGGTCCAAAGCACCTTAACCACATTTTCAGGAAGGTCCAAGAGATTGTGCTCAGATTCTCTGGTTGTAGAACCGTCCACTGACAGAAACGGTAACAAAACCTTCTTCCCGGACCTCAGGAGACAGTTTAGGAATCCCATCCCTAATTAATTTACTTAATCCCTTCTTGAACCCATTGATACTTTTGATCTCCACAGTGTCACGTTGCAAAGACCACAATCACAATCCAGTTGAATTCACTGCCTGGGATTTTGCTGGCATCTTCTTGTTTCATTGACCATGATCTCTTCAACACAAACTCTGTATGTCAGATAAATCACTTTGAGAGAGTATCTTTGTAGAATATTCCTTCACCAGCTCTGGTTCTGTTTTCTAATGTTAAAATCAATATTTAACCTACCCTCAAACACTAAAATCATGCATAATATTAAAATTCTCTCACTTGCCACAAAGATCGGAGGGGGAGTAACTGAAAAACTAAAACTAGCGGAAACAAGTTTGGAAAGATGAAATACAGATTAGTGTAGCACAGCTTTAAACTAATTGAGGTAACGTGTGCATTTGTAGCATTGAAAATGGATGGCAGCATATACTTTACAGTTTACTGAGCCCTATCGATAAAAGCATCAACATTTTTCACCCAGACAAGGTTTCATGTTCCCGTTAAACAGCTGGCTAAACACACTCCATCTTCCTCCCCGAGATGCAATCGCAGCCATCAGCACAATTCCAGAGCGACACCTTTCCCTAAATGCCGACCCTGTACAACAGAGAACCTGCCCACTTGCTTGTTTTGCCGTTTAAAGCAAGCAGCTCAAGCCTTGTCTCAGGAGCAAACATGCTGGAAACGATTTGTCAGCTTTTGCAATTTAACTCACTCTGTGGACCTTTCACTGTGCACTTTGTGAAGCAGCACATTCTCATCAATCCGTCAACATCCACCGGGTTTCACTATTATGGAAAGCTTTTTAGGAAACCTAGGTCCCACAAACCTCTGCTAACTCTCCTTATCTAAGATGAACATTGAAATTACAAACATCTTTTTTGTTCGTAACCTTTTTTCCTCCCCACACTCCACCACGAACTTACTTTCACTCCTACAGGTGCACTTACACCCTTTTTTTCCCCTTTTGTCTGTAACTGATTTTCAGGCAGAATGAGTAAAGCTATGGAAGTGTCTACAGCTGCAGGGGATTTCAGGGTGCCTTCTCTATGCAGCTGCAGACAGAGGTTACCCTTTTGCTGGTACCCAGGTCCTGACAAGTTAATTCAGGAGCAGCTGCTATGTTGAAGCATTTTCTGTGCTATTCTCCCCTACATGAATTAACCCTGCCTGCACTGAGGAAACCTGAGGACTACTGAACTTGACAAAAACACAGGGCATGAGACAGGCGTTTTCCAATAATGATTCATGAGAATTTTTGGACTAATTTCAGATTAAACAGTCTGAAATTAGTCACAAAATTCTCATGAATCTTTACATGAATCTACAGTCAGTCCTACAGTCTTGGTGCAAATGAGTTCTCTACCAGAGCAGAAGAAAAAGTGTTTTAGATTAATTTCTTTGGGTACTCTGTTACATATAATGAAAAGGTTATGGGTAAAAATAATGACATTGTGTAAAGAAGGATCCTCAGATACTGGAAGAATTGATCGAAAATGCCTCAAAAAAACCAAACATCTGGGACAGAATGGCCCATCTGGTTCTGAGGCAGAGACAAACAAAAGTAGCACCCAGACCAGCCATTACAGACAGGACAATGAGTGTTATCCACAAAAAGGGTCGAGACACGCCATTGATTTCCAATTGTTTGCAGGTAGAAACAACAGAGAAATTGGCAGCACCTGCTCAGATAAATCACTGACTGCAGCAACCGAATGCTGCTGCAGCCCCAACGGTGCTATAAAATCCCACACATTGCCAAACCTCTGCTAGCTCTGATTAGCGACTAGAAAAGTCACAGACTGCAGATGACAAATAAGGAGAAAGGATGTGCACAGGAAAATTATCCCTATCAGAGAATATGCAAACACTCTAATGAGGTGAACTCACTGGAGCCAACACAATTTAATAGTACAGGGGAAAAGGCCACTTTTTAATGGGTTAAAAATGTGACAAACCCTCAAGTCCATTGCTAGATGTCACCAAGGGCAGAGAACTGCAAAAATTCAGTTTGACAGTGTATTCTGAAGAACAGCCAAGTACCAAAGTGGAGCTAACCCAAGATGTGTGACCTCTTAGACAATTTTTTTTTCTGTTTTAGCAAGGACTGAAAGCTTTTTGAGCAAGAGCTCCTAAAAGCTGGGAATTCTGTTCTGGAAGTCTGTTTGGGGTTTGCACGGCAAGGTTCTGGTAGCAGAGGGGGCTACAGGAGTGGCTTCTGTAAGAAGCTGCTGGAAGCTTCCCCTGTATGCACACTGGAGCAGGCTGTTCCCAAAGGAATGTGCCCCATGGAAAACCTAGCATTAGCCATTAGAAAAGACAAACATTTACTTATGCTTTCATCCTCCAAAAAAATCAAAGCTAAGAGAAACATTGCAGTCCCTCAAAGGAGAAAAAATTTATTACACAAAAGCATTTTCTGCTGCTGAGAATACTGCTGTGCAAACAGAAGCAGCATAAGCATCTTTCTAAGGTGAGAAAGCACAATCCACAGATAATGCCCAAGGAAATGACTGACGTAGTTACCTTTTTAAATAAATATGTCAGGACATTTTTATCAGTGGCTGATGCACCACTTCCTTAAATGCACAGCAACCTCTGGCTTTAGAGCGTGGCTTTGGAGTTCTGTTTTTTACTATTCTTGAAGTGTTTGTTCTTTAATTACACTGAGGGTTGCGTAGCTCTTGGAGAGGATTTGTCCCTTGGGCATATGAAATATGATAAACCAAAATGTCCTGGCCATCAGTCCTCAGTCCAGAGATTTTGGGAAGATACAGCAATTAATTTAAAACACATTACATGTCCTCAGTGGTTTTCTTTCAGGAAAAACACCTTACAGTGAAGTATTTTCCAAAACTGAGCTTTTGCATATATGAGGCTGACACTGAGCCACAGGAGTTAACAAAATTCAAGTTCCAAAACAACTGTCAAGATTATTTAGCCATCTTTCACACAAAGAAAGAGGCAAAAATCATTTAATGCATACAATTTTGCATGTTTCTTTTAAATTATTATCTTTAGGAGATTTAGAATCCAGGAGAAAAAAAATTCTATAAAATATTGGGTTATTTTTTTGGCTGGAAGTAAAGAACTGTTATTTATTAAGCTCTACTAATACTTTCATTATAACTGTAAAAAGTCAAACATACGTAATTTTTCAAATACTGAGAGAACTATCATTATCCTGATGATTTTCATTTGCATTGTTAAAAAGCAATTGTTGTTTCCATAGAAAGAGCAGGAAAATTGTATCTGGCAAAACATTTCCACTCCTGCAGCAGAGCAATGCATCATTTCCAGCAGTGTAAAACCAAGTTAGATATTCCTTTAGCATAGGCAAAGCGGCCATGCATCATCACTTGGAATTCATGGACAGAGGGAAACCTTCACCCTGTGCCATTTCGTGAGTAACATAATCTAATACATGACTTTAGCAACTGCCTAATTTGGTTTTGTGAAGAATTTCCTGGTGGCCTGAACAAGGACAGAAAAGGAAAAAAACCTCAAATACTGAATTGTGAAAAGATAAAAGAAAGAAAACGCAGTAATTTAATGGAGAAAAGATACAATCACCCAAAAATTAGTAAAACTGAGTCAAAGAAGCATCAAGCTAAACCAAAATTGTGGAAGTTACAAATTGTGTTCAATGCAATGTTGATGACATTTCCTAAGCTACCTTGATTTATAAATTTTCCCCAGCAGCTAACCATTCTCATGGTTCAATAGTTTCTTAAGAGTAAAGATGTTAAATGTCAGGTTTGAAAGCAAACTCTGTAATTACTGAACAGAGAGATAAAAACAATAGAGTGACTTAATGTTTTGCATGTTTGATTCCCCTCCCCAAATGCATTTTCAGCTGTAACATTTTACCTGGAAAAGAGAAGACAAATAAACACTTTTTCCTCAGTAAGTGCTTAGGGTGGCATCTTCAGTTTAGCCATCAGAGACTAGGAAAGCAATGCTAGTGTTCAGTGTTTCCTTCTTTCCCCCAAATGCCGATGACGTGACAAGAGCATTGCCCAGAGTGCCTCAAAAAGCAGCTCGTGAAGCCCAGGTAGCAAATACTACATTGCTCCACCTAAACAAAAGGCCAGGAAGACAAACTCAGCAATATCATAATTCACAGGTGCTATAAACCTAGCAGGGAATTTTTCTAATGATGTCAAATTGCTTTTCTGTCACAGAGATATGGAACATTGATTTTTTTTTTTTTCCCCCTTGATCCTAAGGAAATCTGGATTATAACTTCATGCTGTTTATCTCCTCCAATAGCTTTGGAACACATTCCTCAATTTTAACAAAATTTGACAGAGGGATATGGCCTCAGAGATATTCTGTTCCCACAAGTTTTCTGACACTAAACAGATGGGAAGAGGAGAGAGATCTTTCTGTTATCACATTGCATATTCCACTGAGAGAAAAGCTTCAGAACATACTTCTGCTTTTTTAAAACTCTGAGTGTTTCCAGGGAAGAGAACTTATACCCTATCCAGAGAAAAAAAAACTTGAGCCAAAGCATGTCAGCAGAGATAAAACACACAGACGCAGGCAAAGAGCTTCCTAACTCCGGTGTTTATGAAGTCAACTTGTTAAGAAGGAGAGACAGTGCTGGAGACATCAAGTTTGTTTGTTCTCTCCTACCTGGCTTTGGAGATTTCCAGTTCCCAGCAAGCCTGGTGACTTTACAGGCAGTGATAAAACAGGCAGGTTTATCCTGAATTCATGATCCATTGGTGCTGTTCTGCAACACCATTGTGGCACACAGAGATCAGAACAGGCTTCTTTTTCATTTTAGGTCGGGGAGGGCAGTTGATAACTCCTGACTGCATACTGATATGCTTTATGGCGTTTTTCCTTAACACTGTTGGACTCCAGCAGCAAATGACTATTTTAGTGTTTACAGTAGGCTTCAGAAAGCATCAGCTTTGCATACTTCCATCCTCCTTTTGCTGGGGTTACTGACTAGCAGTGCTAGTCACAATTTCTGTCGAGCTATCCTAATGGGTGCTATTTTTAAATAAACACATAGGAGTCAATATCCCAAAGGAATCCCTGAGGAGTAATGTGTTTCAGGTATGTGTTGCTCCATCTTGGGGAATCATCTCATGACTATGCAAGGGGTTCACACTCGACATTAGCTGCCTACTGCAATTTATTTTTAAAAAATAAAACCATTAAATATTTCAATACTTAATCAAAATTAGGCCATGGAAGGCTGGGTGATGTGTATGACAAGGCCAGCACACAGCTGAATCTCCTCAGGGTTACACAACCAGAGTTGGAGGGAACAAACTTTCCTAATAAACTTCTTTTCACTTCCAAGTAGGCTGCATCTGCTCCACTTTCTCTAACTTGTCCCAAGTGCACAAAGACACAAAATCCCCTTCTCCTCCTTGGCCGATCTTTGCTGCATCTTTCTTGTCAGCTCTAATGTCAAAGCAGGCTAACTAAAAATTTTAAAAACCCATTTTTTAAAATTAAAAAAATCTGCTTTTAAAAGAGAACTGAAAGATGCACTTACAATTAGTACTGATATTCAAACACATTTAAATTATAAGAAATAGTTTTCATGCATAACCAGATAGTATTAAGACAAGATATTATCTGGATTTTCTTTGTAGGCAAGATTAGAAGGAGGCAACACCTAGGATGGTAAGTGATTTTGTCGAAACGAATAATATCAAATGTTTGATGGAAAATCAGGCACAGAAGTCTGTGTAAAATTTGATTCTACTGAGTTAGACTAAGGAATTTCAATATTGTTAATGACTTTCATATTGTAGAGAGGGGCATTTTTCTCACAACCTTCTGAGAATCTCATTGTCTGAATATCAGGCCTGAATTATGTTGTCTGAATATTATTTCCTCAGGTTTCAGTGGTTTCCTGCGCCCTCAAAACTTGGGAAAAAAGTTTCAAAGTTCTTAAAATCCAGTTTTATTTTCTCTTAGGTGTTGAAGTATATTTCATCCTTGAATTGTCTGTTAGGAAAAAATACTTAAACTGTGTTTTCTTCCTTGTCTTTCCACGCAAATGATAATTTAAAATGACAGATTTCAGAATAAAGACGGTGAAAAAATGCCTCATGGTTTAATGGTATACAGCCATTGAGAGATGCAATCACAAGAGCTGGGAAACTGTAAACAAAAATAATATTTTGAATACTAAGAAAAAAAATCTGCATTTCCTAATGAATACCCTGAGGCAGCTACTACAAATGTGCCTATACTGCACACAAAATGAGTTACCAGAGGAGAATGAGATGTACGAGCTAATTTTGAGCAGCTTAATCAGGATCCCATCCATGGTACAACATTTGTCCCATCGTGATACAAGAGGTCAAGTTTCCCTGCCCAAAAGCACCTCGTTTGGGGAGGCCATTTGCAGCTCCAAGCGTGAGGAATGTGTTCTGTCTCCTACCGAGCACCTCCTGCCCTTTCTGCTTACCCTGTGTAACATCTTTGGCGTTTGGAAAAGCTGTAGGACAGTAGCTCGACACAACTCATATTCTCAATTTGAAACGCAGAATTCTGAGTGTTTAAAATGTGGGAAGCACACAGTGGGAGTGAAACAAGCACACCTGGTTCAATCTGACAGCTAATCTTCTTCCAGATCTGCCTGGATATCTTGCTTCTACCAAGATTTAGGTTCTTCTCTTTTAACATTCAAGCTCCTGCATGTCATCCCACCTGCTCTCATCCCAAGGTTTTGCATACCAAAGACTGAGCAAGTCTCAGTCTCCAACTCCTCTCATAACTAAAGGTAAGTATTTGAAAGAGAGTTTCATAAATGTTCTGAGCTGGGTCGTCTCTGCTCGGAATTAACGCTGCCTCAAAAGCAAGTGCAGCACTCCTGCCAGCAGAAGACAAATTCGCTCTCTATTTTGAGCTTCAGATAAATCTTAAGCACAGCTGAAGGCATTCAAGACATAAAAATGAGAGAACATACAGCACTTGCATAATATCTGTCAGCATATGGATAGCAGAGGCTGCTTAGGTCACAAGGGTGGATCCTCACCAAGTGAATGAGCACAGTTTGTTCAGGTTTTTAGGCTCGTTGAAAAGAAGAGATCTGTTTCAATTCCAGGACTAGTTATTTTCCTGTGTGAAGGCCTGGCAGCACACCATTTTCTTAGAAGCTATAATTTGGAACAGAGGCTTTTTTCCACCAATAGGAAAATTTCAAAAGTTTTGTAAAGATTATATATGCACTTAAAAATTCAGAGGATTGTTCCAACTGCCTGAACTACCTGAATTTGAAGTATTCATTCTGAGCTTTCAGAAAACGAACTGGTAGGCACGGCTGCAATTTTATATTTTTTTTAAAAATCAGGTATCTCTTACTGCTGGCTATATTTTTCTGAACCTTTTTCTTTTTCCTGCTCTATTACAGGAAAAAGAAATTGTGACTGATTTCTCTGTTCACTGATTTATCTATAAACACACTCACTGTTTCTCCTGAAACAGTAAATGTGGAAAAACAGGCCTCTTTGCTTCTCTAGACAATGTGTTCATATCCAGATATTTTGAAAACACACATTTGCACAGTTTTGTGTTCTCCCTTAAAACCTGAATTTAGCCTCCAGCTGTCTAAGCAAAATAACCCATAAGAGAATCACTGGACCAGAGAGCCTGTACAGAAACACATTAAGAACGAGGCCACAAAAATAAGATAATCTATGGGCAGACAAGCCAGACAAACAATTAAGGCAGATCTGGCCTTTGAAAGTATGCCAACTATCCAATTCAAAAATTGAAATGATATGACTGTTATAAATCCTGTTTTGCATGGATTTGGAATAACATTTTTTATTTTGTCTAATTCATTCTAAATATGTGACTGCAGCAATGTACTGACCTCAAAAGCATAGCCTCAAAATTAGTTATGAGTATGTCCCATGCAAACACCCTATGCTCCCAAATCCTTTAAGCAGCTGTCAAACTCTCATTCAAAGTATTTTGATAACAATTTGTTCCCCAGCTTTTCTAGCTGAGTCTAGGAACAGCAATTCTGAGGAAGAACAGGGTCTACCCAGCTGGGAATAAAAGAAACAAGCATTTGATGAAACGTGGAGGAGGGCAAGACAGGTAACACCTTGAGTGCGTTTTAATGAAAGTTTGTGGCTCTGCCATGAAGCTGGAGACCTGCTGCCTGTGCTGTCATAACCTAAGACATCTCAAATTGCTGCAGTCACGTCTGACAATGCATTTTTGTATTTTAAGTCTTTATATTTAAATAACTATTCTGGTTATGAGGCATGCTGCAGGTTAAAATCTCATACTCTTCCTGTGGGATACCTCTCAGGTGATGGGGTACTTCCCACACCACGTCCCAAATGGACACAGGGATCTTGTAGGTCTGACTGTAATTTGCACCCCATTTTTCCTGACTACCTCAATTCTGTGCGTGTCCACCCAACTGTACCTGTTGGGTAGATGCTTCTGGTTCTTGGAAAAGCAGCAATTCTTAGAGGGATAAAGATATATTTTAGGGTTGTGGACTAAATTAAAAAATTCTATGTGGCTTTTTCTTATTTAAAGCACACATCTCCTCATCAGTGCTTCAAATAGTTCCAGTTTACTGCAGAAACTTTTCTTCTTGCAAGTGTGGATACCCCCTCTCTAGAGTCTCTTTAATGTGTACACTCTACATGGTAATGCCCCACAGAGATTTTCAAGTTGAGCTGAGATTATAGAGAACAACTCAAAAAAAAACCCACTGTCTTACAAACTTATTGAACTGAACTTCTGGCAGCACTTGAGCTGCCCCTGCAAGGTATGGGTACATGGGGTAGCTGATATACCCTCCGCTACATATGGAATTAAAAGCATTTTACTGCACCATTCCTGCTGTTTAATTTTAAAGTGTCAAATTAAAGCTCAATAAACCCCTAATTAGGTTGCTTTATCATAAATTATTCAAGAGACATTTCACATATTCCACAGTAAACTGAATTCCCTCAGTTCTTTGGCACACAAATATCTCATTTCAAATATTTACAGAGGAACACGCCAGAAACCTAGTTCAAAGGAGTTTTGACAAATCAGAAAAGTTTTGCTAAAATGTAATCCCAAACATATGGTTTCTTTATCTCATGCAATTTCTGAGCCCAGCTGAAAATGATAGCTAATGAAGAATGAAAAGAAATAGCTACAAGTTTAATATGAAAATTAAATGCTCTATGAAAAGATTAAGTGTCATTTCCACCAAGGAAGAAATTTGTCTCGAGCTCCAGTGGAAGCAGGATTGGCTTCCAAATGGTGCCAGATTTCACTGACGCAGAGCTTGACATTACAGACACAGTGAGGAAGATAGAACATTCTACAGAAAACAGGATTTAAAATGTGCTTTCTATTTGCTGCTCATTTTCAACGGTCACCTTGGATCCAAACGCAAGAAGGAGCCCTTAAAACTCAAGAGCTAAAAGAAACAAACAAAGCAATCTGTGGTTTTAGAAGAAAGTTTGATAATATTTGAACTTCTGGTTATTTTTTCTCTTTTATTTTTTTCCCAGTGAGAAAAGTCAGGCCTCCTTAGTGTTAGTTGTTCTGGTAACATTATTATTCCTCTGCAAAGTTTTCCTCTTTTCCCTGCCTTGCTGCTTTATGCCCAACAGTGCTTTCAACTCATCACTTATTGTCAGAACACATAGCAACATGTGTCAAAACACATCTTCTGGAAAGAAATCCTCATATTTTCTTGCAGCATCAAGAATTTCATACTTCTTACAGGCACACTTGAAGCTGATAGCTGCACTGGATTAAAAATGTGCTGTTAATAAATGTTCCAAATGATGGCTCCCTGTAACCTTTACAGCCTATTGTGAAGTAAAACTTTTTTGTGGTCTGAATTCAGCAATGATCCAAACCCACACTAAAGAACTTTTCCCAAACTGTGGTGTTTCACTTCATTCTATAAAAGCGAGGGGCCTGATGGTGTTGTTGCAGCAGAACAGCTACTTTATAATGGCTGATCAAAAATAGCACCTTTTTCCCTCATCCCATCACCAACCGCACTCAGAGAAGTCTGCTCCTGGAGCAAGCTTTAATTCTCACATTATTTATTTCCTAACAGCAGGAGTCCTGTTCAATAATTTCTGGGAAGACTGAATGAAATACATGCCCAGAAACTGATATCTGCTGTTTCCAAAAGCCAGCATGGTATTGCAGCCACATTTGTGAGTTGGTTGTTTGAGTCTTCCCCTTACTCCTGAACCTGGACTAAAGATGATGCGAGGCTTTGCTGAAAAGAAATTGAAAAGACCACATACACAGTATATGAAGAGGCCCAAACCAGTTATGGGTTACAAATTGCAACCATAGCAGCCATGTGCAGGTGAAAATATGTTATTAAAGGGTAAGTGGGTTTCTGAACAAGCAATATTCATGCCAGCTTCCTGCTATGAATATTATATAGGAAAAAATTGGTGTATTCAGAACATCTCTGTTTTAGCATATCTTTTCTATTTTAAAGTGTCTTGGCTGTTCAAGTTGGCAGCTAGTTTTAAGAATAAAAAATTTGTTAAAAGAGTCTGACCTTTCTGGATGGCACTACAAGAAACTTGTGAGCTCTGCTCTCAGTGAGCAGTTCAGATTGTCAGCCTAAGTCCTATTTGTTATCTCAGCTCATAGGTACTTTTATGAGATCTGGGGATTCAAATACTCACATCAGAAAACAGCATTCAATTAACTCAGCAAAGAACACCACTGCTCCCTTTTAGGATGCTTTTGTATAAGATGTATTTCCAAGGAAGCAGTTAGAATAAATGAGGTTCTAGAGAGCCATGGAATGGTTTGAGCTGGCAAAGACCTCAAAGGCCACCGAGTCCAACCAGTAACCCAGCACTGCCAAGAGTGCCACTAAACCATGTCCCCATCTGTGTGTCTTTTAAATACATCCAGAGATGGTGACTCCGCTCCCTGGGCAGCCTTTTCCAGCGCTTGATAACCCTTTTGGTGGACAAGTTTGTCCTCTTACACAGAAAATTCCCTCTAACCCGTCCCCTGGATGCTCAGGTGTAAAAGTAAATTAGGAAATCATTGTTAACTCCAATCATACTTGGTCCAAATGCAGAAAAGGCATTTTAAAATGTTTATGAACAAGTTCTAGTCTCAGTAAGAAAACTTGTTTAACAATCTCATAGTTTTAGGTGAAGATGTAAAATGCCCTAGGGATGAAAAGCAGGTGTTACTGGAGTTGTCTGAGCTGTCAGAGAAACACAAATAATAAAGTTTCGAGAATCCACTTAACATCCAGGGCAGACCTGCCACAGAACACTGCTCAGTGAGAGAGACTGATGGGGCGAGAGGGAACTCCATTAGCTCTGGCAGATTCCTTCCTGTTGTCAAAAGGAAGGCTTTTACCAGAGAGGAGCAGGCACACCCTCTTCCCAAGGAGAGTGCAGCATCCAGGAGAAGCAATTTTGGCAGATGCCTGCCGAAGCAGAAGGGGTACAAAATGCAAATTATAGGCAGCAACTCTTCAGCCAGAACTGCTGGGGACAGAACACGGTCACAAGTGCATTAAATTTTTCCTGCCTTTTCTCTCAAACAGCTTCAGAGGAACTCAAGCCAAAGGAAGTCATAACCAGGGCCCCAAACTGAGAAATCAAGGGAGCTATTCCTAAAGAGTTATACTCCAGCTCAGCTACACAGATGAGAAATTTAGACCAGTGTTCACACAGGAGTGGAGATCAGGGTCTCTGCTAAACGTAGTGCTAAGATTAAAAAGTGTTCATTATGTAAATTATTCCACAGTCTCCTCTAACAAGCAGTTTAAATATATGGTATATATTTTAAATATGTGATACATTCATCATTCTTCACGTAGTTATCCTTTTCCAGAGGGTTTGGGCAAGTTTCAATAGAGGGAAGAAGCACAGATCCACTGTTTGGCTGGATGCCTAAAACACTTATTCCGTGTCTTGTTTGTAGTCCTTATGAAACCAAGACATAAAACTGGAAAAACTCTCCCATTTCTCTCTAGCTCAGAAACCTTTTCCTCCCTGAATGCAAGATGGCTTTTCCCTTACAAAGCTTACTGCCAGAAAACAGAATTCTTGGGCAGTGCCTACATACGGAACTTTTATACTTTCACAAGTCCCATGGTCACAACACAGCTCTCTCTGAATGACTATAAAACTCAGAGACAGAAGAAATAGCACAGAATTTCAGCAGATTGATCTACTTAATAATCTGTTACAATTTTTATATACAGTAACAGTGAAAATCTAAAATAAAATGCAAATTATAAATGAACAGTAACAGATGAAGGTACAAGTTTAAGCGCTCAGAAGTCGTTTCTGAAAGATAAGACAGGTAGTTACTGATCAACATCACAGAGCACTATATAGCCAAAAAAAAGCCTTAAAAAGTCAGACTTTATGTTCCTGGTATGAACCCTGGCTGTACACTGGTTTCTGTACCCCCTGTTCCCCACTGGTTTTTCAGGTGTATCAGATCAGAGCACTTTAACCAGAGTAACTTGCAACAGGCATTAAAGAATACTCCAAAGGGACAAACTGAAAATATAATCTCAGGATGACAGCGAGGAAAAGTGATCAGAGATTCATTCCAGTTATGTTTTGGCCTAGCTTTGACCAAAAGTATTTCTCTGCCAGTCCTACTTGGTTTAATATGCTTAGAGAAGTTCAGATAAGGACTGTTCTCAAATGGCCACTATTTTTCTACAGCTTTTATTCTATACATTTGAGATCCTTATGGAAATCTTAATATCTTGACTTTAATAGCTTCTTGGCTTGATATTTCCCAATGGACTGACCATCCTGAGAAAAAGTGCATTTGTGATCCTGATTTCCTTGCTTTACCTGCAAAGCTGAAGCTGTGTGGAAAAGAATCTGCAAGAACAAAACATCTATTAAATTGCACAGTATATCTCTGTGGGGACCAGAGAAAATACCCTTCTTATACGCATTTGCTGTTGATATTTTTTTTTCCTCTTTCATTTTCCTTCAACTTGTCTCTTACTGTCTTTTTCCTCTTCCTCTGTTGCTTCTGTTTATACGGTCACATAATCCCCCCAGTGAGCAGGAAAAAACAGGATTGCACTAGATGTGGAAAAGAAGGGTGTGCTAGTATTCCACAGCAGGGCATAACAGGAAAAATTCCAGGATACGGGCAAGAGGTTTCTGAAAATTACAGCTACTGTTACAGCTACCACTCTCTCCTTCTTCAGCTCCCTGGCAAAGTGATAGGTTTTGCCTTGGAGCACATGAAATTGAATTGTGCTTTCTCCTTCCTGAAATGCAACATCAAACTCTCCCTATTAACAATAGAGACCATAGTTATAAATAAATAAAACCAGATACTGGACCTTAATAAGGTATAATTTGGCAGAAACAAACTATTTTGGGTTCACCTTCTATAAAATAGAGCAGCTGCCTAAATTTAGATTTAGCATTAGATGAGTTACACCAGTACTAAATTTAATCATATTCATGGTCTCTACATTACTTTACCATGCCAGTGGTGGAAGCTGCAGTGCATATGTGGTATGCAACTTCATACCTCATTAAAACAAAACAGCTCCCAGCTACTGAAACTCACATTTGCATTATTCCCAAAATTGCATTCTATCATAATGACATTTGAAGTGATTTCAGGAAGAATTGCTATTGTTGGAATGAACTGCCTTCTCTTACAAAGGAGAGATTGCCACAAGCATAATTAATCTCCAAGTACATCAGACAATATTTCTCCTACTTACTGGTAGTATTAATGAGGTCTGCTGTAGATGAAATCAGTAAAACTGGGAATAGCAGGTTCACAAAGCAATGTATTCGTGTGTTCCAGGAGATCTCAGCAGACTGAACAACAACGACCTCCAGAATATAATTATGCAAATATTTTATTCTTTTCATTTAGTTTAAGTTAACTCTGTATTAAGCATACTCTCAAGAGCAAGAAGTCGGATGTGAAATGTAATTTTTCTTACATCAATCTTGTTATTTTTGAATCTTTGTTTAATGATAAGAGACAGAACTATTTGACACTTGTTTGCTGTCTCTTAAATCCATTTACTCTTGTGTGAGGAAGAGAAAGCAAGCTGTCTATCACCCTAGCAGCAGAAGACACAACATTGGTGCAGTTTGATGTCACTTGGCAGTAGTGCTGGCTATAAAGGTAACTACTTCTCTGTCATCCAGTAAACTGGAAGCCAAAAAATGATGACTGGAGAGTTTCATACAGAAGGAGACAAAGGCAGTGAAAATAACAGCATATGGTGGATCTTTTCCTGCTCAAGGGCTACTGACTTAGCTGCTACATTTCAGTGGAGCTCCCACTGAATTCTACAGTCACAGAAAATGTGTCTGAAACAGGTCTTGAGAAGCCATTTATTATTTCAGCCCCATTTCAGGGGAAATAGTTTTGTGCCCAAGTCCTTCCTAACTGGTTTTTATCTAACCCAACTTTAAAACCTCTGAGAATTAAGATTCAAAAATCACTTTGCTGTTTTACCATTAGTAAGCTGCTAATGATTAGATGCCTCCCTTTTGCTTTAATTTAAGCTTACTAATTCTTGTTCTGTCAATCACATGGAAAACAAATTATGTCTGTCTGCAAGATAATTCCAGGTCATTAAGGCCTAAGATATCCGGGTTTCTAACCTTTTGTGGCTTGCTCTTGGGCTCTTTTCAGATGGGACTTTTTGCCTTTTTTTTAAATAAGGCAGACATAACTGCTGAACTGCTGTGCAAAGCAGAGACATTATTTTACACATCATCTAGGCTCCAGTCATTTTCAAATACAGCCCAGCATGGTTCCTGTTCTTCTTGCAATGATTTAAAACTGTAGAGTCACATTCAATTTACAAACTGCTGTAACACCACAACCCTTTCCTGAAGAACTGGTACTAACAATTTATTTTCCCATTCTTGTTTGTCGTGTAGAACTCCCATTCACAGCATCTTGCACATGCTATTCTGAAAATTAATACTAATTTTAAAATTATGACTTCAATTTGGAAAAATTATTTTTCTATTCAAATGCTATTCTACAGCACACCTGTAACACCCTCTCAACATCCACGACGAGAAAATTCTTTTAACAAACTCTCCACTCTGCTGCAAGCAAAAGAAATGACATGAAGTTGCAGAGATTTGGACTTACAGATGAACAGGTTAGGAACAGGCCTGGGGTCAGGAATCTGATCTCAGTTCCTCCCTCCATGGTCACATCCTCAGCAAGCAAGGATGAGCAGCATTTCTCCCAAAAATGCTTGGTGTCATCTGGGAAAATAGGGATAAACAATTCACGTTTATTTTCAGAAACCTTTCTGATATAGACACAAACCTATACATACAAGACAATATTTATGAATTATACGCCATGACATTATTATGTTTATATAACAAAGCACAAAATTACTGCAATGCCATCTGGACTGAACAGGGGAAGAAACATTAAGGTTATGATGGAAATAGACTGAGATTTCAAACTAACTTTAAAGAATTCAGGTTACAGCCTCAGATTGAGGATTTGAATCAGAAAACCACACCACTGCCAGATATTCTCATTCCACATTTTGTGGGTGCTTTGAGACCATGTTCTGAGTTCAGGAAAACACTGCATTGGGGGTTTAAACTTATCTCTGTACAGCTGACTAAACATCAGCATGACCACTGGATTAAAGTGCTCCCTGAATGAGCATGATTCTTTAAATTTTTTTTAAAATTTAAAGGGTTTGCTTAGAAGATCCATACAAATAAAGGGGAAGGGGAATCAAGATACAATGACTTTCCTGCTGTCAGAAGCACAGAATTACAGAACGATTATCTGCCAAAGGCTGAACATACGAACACAGCTAAGCTCCTAGTTTTCCTTCACAGTATGACAAAACCTAATGATCCTTCAGCGCTTTTGCTTTATACTGTTATTTTTCCAATAAATAGCGTGAACTTGTTTCTTCTCACTCCCTAAGTAATCATTTATGACAATTTATTTGGAACGACAAGTCGGTGTTATTTCTCTAGTTAGTCTGCAGGAGATGTGCTGGAACATCTTTATCTCACTGAGTCATGTCCAAAAAAGTACAAAATTGAAGAACCGGGGCACAAGAGCTTTCCAGTTGTCTGAAGCATTTATTCTGGAGAACTCACACATCAAGTATGACAGCAATGGCAAGATTTGTGGTGTTTGGAAACTTTTCACAAGGAAAGTTTTAATGTTCAGGCATTTGCAGTGAGGCAGCTGTAACTGAAGTATTGTTAAATATTGAAGTGGTAAAAGATAAAAAACAACTAAGGGAATCTCAGGTTAAAGCAAAGGATCACTGCTGTTATATAGAACAGTTTTCAACCTGCACATCTGTGGTGGGTTGGCATTGTCTGGCTGCCAGACATCCACTCAGCCCTCCCTCACTATCCCTCCCTCCTCAGCTGGAAGGGGAAAAAATGAGAAATCTTGTGGGTGAAGCTAAAGGTGGAGATATCGCTCAGAAGTTGCTGTCATGGGCAAACTGACTTGGGGGAAATTAAATGTATTGACAGTTGCACAAACAAAGACAAAATTAAGATGGGACACACCTCCCTTACTGCTATGGAGTCAAATCTGCTGGCATTCCCTACGAGATGTTCTGACCAGTTAAAAGATATTCCTCATTCTGCCACAAAGAAGACCAGAAAGAACAATTTCTCTCCCTGGTCTTACAGATCAGCCATTGCTTAAATGCATTTCTGTTCCATAGGCAAGGATTTAATTTTGAATGTGCTGGGCTGTGCTCCCATAAAATGCACTTATTTGTGCCTCTGATTCTACACAAGGACTCACTCCCCTAAAATCACAATAAAAACGTCCACGTACAAATCAGCCGTGAAGGGATACGAAAATCACTTTCAGTGGACGTAAATTTAACAGCCAAGAGCGAAACTCCTGCTCATTTCCCACAAGAAAAACGGGAAGGCTGAAGGAGTGCTAAAGACACTGTAATGCCTGCATAAATTCACATTCTTCAGAGAATACTTCCCCAAAGATTACAACAGTGCAGGAAGATGTATCCCTTTCTTGTACAAGCCACGTTGCTGCAGAGGGCAGCCTGTTCCATCCTGGCCAGAGCAGACGTGCCAGTGCATTCTGTATGAGGTTCATCACCACGGTGCAGGGACAAGAAACTGTGCGATACAGGACATCTTCTGTTATACTTCACTTGTTTCCCATAAATTATGGAAATGTGGGACAGAACTAAGAACTGTGAATAACTACAGAAGGCACTGCACTTGGCAAGTGAAACCTGTCAGTGATCAGTGGCTGGGCCAAGGTCTGTTGCTTGGATTCAGCCATCAGTTCAGCTACATTTGAGAAGCTGATTTTCAGGCAGCAGTGTTCCTTTCCTGGCGTACTGAACTCTAAAACAATCTTTATTGAAATGGAACATGGCACAAAATGAAAAGAAAAATGAATTGTTACAGTAACTAACTAGGAAGTCTTCTCATAGAAGAGTTGAAAAAGCTGAAAAGTTGAAAGAGTTGAAAAAGAGAACTGTATTTAAGAGCTGGGGTTGAGCAGAAATCGTTCCCACATAATTACCCATTAATTTTATTATTTCATTATCTACAGTTAAAGTACTGTGCTTAGATGAAGAAAAACAAGGTGCTGAGCCTATCTAAGTAAAGATGCCAACAGCTACAGAAATTCAGTCTTAACTAGGTTTTCTCTTACACAGGTATTACACTGCTAACAGCCTACAACTACAAGAATTTAAAATGCTGCGATTAGCCAAACTTCAGTATCTTCAATTTTCTGTGGTAGTAACAAGGAGAAGACCAAAGTTATATTTATTCTTAAAAATTAAAACTTTGAGATTTTAAAATGCTTTTACAAATTGGCGTACCAAGACCAGGAAAACACGTAGAAGTCTTTAAAAATCAACACCTAGAGGAAGAGTCTTTCATTTTTAATGAAAAAAACGTAATATCCTGCAACCGTATTTTACTCTTTTCCCAACTAAAAAAATTGACTTAATCTTTAGATAACATTATTTATAGCGGAGGCAGAACAAGATTTGCTTTCTCTTTCCTCTCCTTCCCCCATTAAAAAAAAGGACAAGCAAAAAAAAATGATAATATTGATTTGGCAGGAACCCTGCCATCTTTTCATTTTTGGATCTAACACAAAATATTTTATCTTATCTAGTATTACATATTTGATGAAAGAGTAGAACAATTCAAATCTTCAACTGAGCATAACAGATAATCTAGCGCACTGAGACTAGAAAAATTTAATTTAGTGTATTGCAGGAAAGCAATATTTTCTTTGTTAAGGTCGTATGATGCCCACAGGATGCTTACACTGAGACAATGCAAAGTTCTACACTGCAGAGCTGAGCTTTTCCCTGGGGATTTTCCAGATGGCTTAGGGTGAGGGGCAAGTAGCCAATAAACAATAATCGGAAAATCCAGGAGAAACTGTATCAAGTTTTTTTGTGCCGATAGAAAGACAAAGGACAGAAAGTTGGCTACTCAGGTGAGGAATCAAGAACGTACTGATAATACATTTTTCTAATGATTATACATCCAGTAAAAAATAAAAGAAGAGCTGTACTCAAAAAGACTCTCTTTCATGCATCGCTGCTAGCCCTGGGTCTGTGGTTTGTAGTCAAAAGAGAGACACTACAGGGATGAACTCCAAGTATCAGACTGAGTCTTAGGAGAAATCTTTTCACAGTGACTGGAAAAGCTACTCACACTGGCACCTTTAAACAGCTCATATCACTCAAAATAAGACAAAAGTTACAAAGGAGTTACCATTCTTGAAAAAGATCCATATTTAGCAGTTTGTCTGTCCATATTAAGAAGGATATATAGCAAATATATTGTGAGCTTCTCCTAAGGTAAAGAAGAAATGTTATTCTAGTTATGTCAAAACTCTACTTGTGGTCTAAGAAAAACCAACTTTGAAGGCCTGGACTAGCAAAAAATTGTATTTATAGGAAAACAGAAGTGCTAAGCTAGAAACAAACAGCATGCTGAGGTTGGTAGGGTGGATTAGAGATACCCAATAGTTAGAGGAAGGCAGAGAAGGCAGGAGAAAAAAAACCCTGGTTTGAATGACATCCAGACACCCCCATCTGCACCTCATCTGCCTCCACACACACTCTCTGCTTCTCACTCCTGCTCCAGAAGTCTGAGCCTGAAAAGAGAAACCTCATGTCTTTAAGCCACCCTGTAGCTCTGCTTTTATTAGTGGATTATTCCTGGTAATCAATTGACTTTGTTCTGCCCTGGGAGATATCAGTCTGGAAAAGTTTCTGTCCTTGGAGGCTAAGCTGGAAAATCAATTTCCCTGAGTTCTAAGCAGGACAGTGGGAGCTGGAAGAGAAACGAGATCCAGGATAATCTTTCCATCCTGCGGTGACTGCTGCAGCCTGGCTTTTACGTGATTTGTGGCACTGAGCCGGACCAACAGGGACTTTACTCAATTCAATTGCTGAGTGCTGAAGCTGAGATCCACCACAAGAATCTAAAACTCTACACACTTGCTCTCCACTCCTAGTGATGCACGTTGTTTCCACCAGTGTCTATACACAACCCAAGCTTTAAGAAAGGGGAAGAAGGTGGGAATCAGATCCCTTAATCACAGGAGATTCAGCTTTCCCTGCAGCCTGTTCCAAGGGAAACAGCAAAACCCACATTCTGACTGTTGAGGGGTGTTTCCAAAAAAATCAATCCACAAATCACAACGAGAAAAATTTAGCAAGAGGCTCTGGGCTAGGAAATAAGGCCTGAGAGGAATAATGAAGCCAAATAAGTACACAGAAAAATGAGGAGCATTGAGAAGCAGCACAGTGACAGAACAAGGGTTTACATTCACGTTCTCCAAACACACTGATCTCTTACATGAAAGTACTCACTGAACTCAAGGTTTCAAGGGCAATGGTTACAGACAACTCTAAAGTACGAGACTGCATCAGAAAACTGAGGCCTTACTCTGAAACAAGCAGAAATTCATGACTCTGTTTATTGTAAGTAAATTTATCTCAGTATTATTCTCCTGGATAGCTCAATTTTTCTTTCTTTCTAAAAGAAGCAGCCATTAACAAACCGGGAGATCTCACATGCACACACATACAAATGGAGGCAGGCAGCTTTATTTGAAACCTTTTCAGACTGGTTTGTATGCGTTCTGCCTGTTAACTTTGGCTGTTTTGATTTCACTCACACAGCAGGGATGTGGTCATTCATATTAACACCAGCACGGGGCAAGCTGGGGTTCGGGGCCTATTCAGAAAAGAGTGACAGGGAAACACTGTCACTCACACAAAATGGCACTAAAATCTAAACATGTGATGAAAATATTATGTAAGCAAAACCAACAGCACAGAATCCAGCCCATATCACAACAAAATACATGGAAAAACAGTTCACACCGTATTCTTTCTCTCCCCTCCCTCCATCCCCGGTGAAACAGCAGTTTTCTGGTGCCACAACACAATATCACTTCTACTGCTGTCCTTAAAACTGCTTTGCCATCAATTACATATGTGCTACAATCACTGAGCAGAAATCTTGAATAATTGGCTTCCCTGTGCCTGTGAAGGGGAAGAAGAAAACCCCTTTCTTGCAATTGCACAACTAAACCTTAAAATGCCTCCTCACAGCGTTGCAGCTATGGCACCACCATTCATTGCCTCCTGTTTGAGTGGGCCTGCCATTTCCTTGTGGTAAGAGCTGCATGGAATTAATTTTATTTACCTTGCACAGGCCACTGTTGAGCATTAGAACACTGGGAAGAGTTTAAGTAACTGATCAGGCTCTTTGTTTGTGCTTGGTGAAAGAAAAAAGCTGGGATTCCTTCCCACCATCAATTTTCCTGACAGCCTGTCTTCTTTCTGTGTTATCTCTTTCAGCCTTTTATGAGGAAAGCTTCAGTGAAAGATGTTTCAGTTAAAGGTTTGCTGTCACTGCAAGACTATCTAAAAGAAAAGCATCACCTGGGACTAGTACAGAGCCTAAAAATATTACTGGAGGCTTTTGGGTTGCTTCCTTTGTGAGTGGATATGGGGGAAAAATACGTCTATCAAGACCTTCTTTTTCCCCTTTAATAATTCTGCCTAGCCTGACAAATATATTTTCACCCTGCATTGATATCAAATGATCATGATTCTATGACTGCAGCAAGCAGGCTTGGCTTGCAGCAACAAGGACGGCTTTAATAGACTCCTGATGGAATTCCTATTCATTTCTTCTCCCTTATTTGTGATAAAACATTTAGCTCTTGGTCTCCATTAATCTAAAACTTGGTGCTATGCACATGAGCCAGCTTAGACAGCATGCCCATGTTTCTGCCTTTGCCAAGCAGTGTAACCCAGTACAACAGAGAATTTGGGCCTCTCTAAAAGCTAAAGGTATTGCCTGAAGTTAAGTTGACATTTTTGGTGCACAACAGAATATACTAATGTTATCAAGAACAGTTAATTGACCTGAAAAATCCTTTCTGCATGATCAGATGTTGTGATGAACGGCAAGATTTGGGGATTTTTTTTCATACTTGCTAGTAGGAAAATTGAAAGAATAAGGGGGTGTTTCTGTCTTGTTTATTCTGATGGATATGGAAAGCAATAGAGTTGGGAATTATTTCAATTTTTAATAGGGTACTTCTAAAAAATGTAGGTATTTCTGAAGATGTTAATTTGTTCACTCCTTCTTCCACAATACAAATTACTAAAATATTCATATTTGTGCCCCAAGTAATTTGGGGAACAGTAGAGATCTGGAACCTTTGTTAAATGCTTCTGCCTCTCATTTCAGTAAATTACCAGCCAAAACTAAACAACAATTATTTGAAATTATGCCTAAAAATCTTTTTGGCTCATTGGATTCCTGTGAGACATTTTCACTGATAATTTCATCGCGTTATGTCTTTTGACATCAAGGCTTCTAAACAAAGCCGAGTAGGCAGCACCTGTACTACCAACATTAGGTACCTTATGTTCTAAACCTTCATTTTTTTCAGTCCTTCTGTGTTTCAGCAAGGAATAAAAAGTACAACTCAATATTAATATATCAAAAAGAAACCAAAAGAGAAGGAGTTTCTTCTGCCCTTTTGTGGATCACTTTTGCCAGATACTACATTTAACATCATAATGAACTGCGCAGAGACAGTCCCCTGTATTCAAGAGGGGACCACAGAACTTCCCAAAAGAACCTTTGCCCTTTAAGATGTATTTCTCCATCTAAAGCGATGTTCTGCAATCTCCCTTTCCTTCACTCACAACAGACAGCTTCAATTATAAAACCTGCTGAGATAAGGTCTCTGCTTCATGAGACTAATGAACGCTTGAAATGATGCACTGAACTAATGGATATTGAATACAGAACAGCTATTTGTTGTGTGAATTTCATCACCTCTTATTCCTTGGATGTTGTTTTCAAAATGCAGTAGCTTGTAATGGAAACCTATTGACATGATAAAATTTTTAACTCTCTAGAAACCAGCCCGAAGTACTCATTTAAATGGAGGCTTTGTTTCATAGTGTTATATTTGAGGAAGTTAATTTGAAATGTGGATTTTCAATTGAGATTATATTCATATAAAAATTGCTTGGACAAATTGTTTTTTTCCTTTTTAGTAATTTATTGCCAAAATAAAACTCTGCAGTAGGAGGATGATGCCTCAAATTTGAAAAAAGAGTATAAATAACATTGATGGGAAATGCTCTTTTAATGTTCTAATGACAAAAATAGCAATCTGTCATTCAGCACAAAGATAGAGGCAGAGGGAGTACTGGACATGTGAGCCTACATGGACAGGAAGAATCACGTCCAGTAGCAATTTTGGAATTACATTTTAAAACTGCAATTTCTACATTTCCCTTAAATCTGCTTGAGCAGTAAATACTATCTTATCCAGGATAACTGCTAGATGACAGATTAAGCTATTGAACTTCTACGCTTGCCTTAGGTCAGACCACTTCATCTCCCTGGCTAAGAACTTCCAAAGACACTGATAGAATTGGTTAATTAACTGTTTTTGCTAATACAAATGTGTGAACTGAGTAGTAACTCCTATAAACACATTTTAAAACCTCTGCCCTCAACTCTTTATCTGCTCTCATGTTCTGTCTCTGTCTGACCACTTTATGCCAATGCTCCTGGAAATAAAAGGAAGAACTGGGTGCATCCAGGTCTTTTACCTGTGGAATTGTAAGAAAACTGCCCAGGAGGAAGATACAGTTGGTCAGCTGGAAGTGTGCCAAGCCAGGGATGCCAGCTAACACACCATTGCAAACTGATCAATTTGTGCTGTTATCTTTGATTTAAAGTTTTGCCACCTCCAGCAACAATCACAGAATATGAAAACAAAAACCTCTGAAATTGTGAAATAAGTTTTGAAAAGATTTCATACCTTTCTTGTAAAGTTCTAATTTCCAACCTATTTTCTGAAATGGCAAAGCTGGAATTTGTTCTTGAAAAAACAAAATCAGCTGGAAGTTCATTTCAATCCAATTTAATCCTTTACAGCTGGCTGGCAACACATCACCCTCAGCACCTGATGTTGTCTCTACTGCTACTACAAATACACATAGCAAGAGGTCTGGTGGACTTAACTTGCAGTTGAAACTAATGAATTTATAAATTTTAAATGTCAGCTTTTGATAACCCCCTAAAAAGGACCTGAATGTCCTGGGTAATTCTCTCCGAAAGAGAAAGAAAAATATTGGGGTTTTTTTTCTAAGCTATCTTGGGATCTGGCAGAATTCAAGTCACCTGTGAGGAGCTCTAATTTTGATGTTTGTTTTCTGTGGTTTTTTTTTAAATCACTGAAAGTTGTAATACAGTTGAAATAAACAACTGTTGCCATGTACAAACTCTTGGTACAGACTGTGCAAAATTGCTTTCTATTTACAGAACTCTGCTACAGCGCAGAAACAGAACCTGGCACAGCTGCCTGGCAAGTCTTTGCACTAGAAATGGTCCTCAGAAATGTTCCACAGGAAACACTTGAGCCTTGTGCATCCTTCTGCCTCCAGCTGAACATCTTTGTACCTGGAGGTACGGTCTGATTCCTCAGTCACCAGGTGCAGGGGTGCTCAGGCATTACTGCATCACACAGTCATGCACAATCTCCAAAAACTTTCACTTCAGCTGCACAAGACGATGCTGAAATGTCTTCCACAAGTGGAAGACAAACACTGACAGGGCTGGAAACGGCACCCGCATCCCTCAAATTTAAGCGACATTTAAAAACTGATCTGGCCGTGAATGAATTAAAAATTGAAAGTATTTCATCATATGCAGTTTTGGGTATTCTTTTTCCATGCATAGTCAGAAAATCTTTGAAGCAATGGGTGTAGAAACAACATAAGAAATCACAGAAATGGGGTGGAGAAAGGGTATCAGAATCTCAAGAGTAACAGGAGACTGGGTTAACCGTGATGATCAGTTGAGGGAGACTGGGCAAATAAAATTAATCTGGGTGCTTCATTAGTTACCTTCTACAGCTCCCAGTGGGATTATGAGGAAATGCCCAGAATCAGGAACACACCTGAAAGAGGTCTCAGAAAGAGACTGGCTCTGGAGCAAAAAATTCTCGTTTTCTGAAGCACAGAAAAAATGTTCTTGGGTCACCTCCAAACATAAGTAATGGTGACCCCTTCTTCATGTCTCCACTGTAAGGATGGAACTTCCCAAGTGGATATAGCATCCTCATTTGACCTACCTGCACTGTAGATGGGGCACTGACTGGCTAAAATCTGCTCCTGTGGAGCAGCTCAGTGGGGAAATCAGTCATCACTCCAGCATGATTCCTTCCAGTGCGGGAGGGGATCCCCACAGGCTTTATTGGCTGCTCGCGCACTTCAAACAGGGCCATAAGGGAAACAATGGAGGCTGGCTAAATACCTCGGGCAAAAAACTCACCAGAACAAACCTGGTTTTGAGGTGCTTGTCCTTGTAGTTCTGCCAGGCCTGTATAATTAAAATAGAAATGGCTCACACACGCTCATCAAGCCAATTTATTGCTACAGTGAGTCTCACGTTGTGTCTGGAAGTGACACATATATCTCCTTACTATAGGAACATGTTTGTACATAAATTTAATCTGGCATGACTGCAAACCTGGGAAATTCTGACGAATCCACGTGATGCCCTAGAACTGCTATGCAATTTTTTATTGATGTTGTAGGGCAGCAAAGGAGATTTATACATCTCTATTGTGAGTAGGCATATCCCCAACTGCTAAGTCAGAGCCTTTAAACACATGTTTATTTCAATAGTTTCTGAAGTTTCTTTTCAATAGTTAGGATTTCTCAGCTGATATTCTTCCTGGCTATTTGAAATTTAAGTAAATTTAACCAGCTGAGCAAATATCTGAGGTCTGCATGCCCTTTCTCTGGAAAAAGGATTTTTCATTCTGTGTATCACTCACAAATCACTGCGGAGCTCACACAAAGTCAAAACCTAGGCTTATCACAGTGAAGGTGAAGCAGATTTGGTTTTGATTAGAAGTTAGATATAGACCCACCTTCAGTGCCCTGGGTTAATGACAGCAAAGTCACACATTCAAAAGTCAGGAGATTATGGAGCACCTTCAACTTCTACTTGGATCCAAAATAATTCAAAGGTGTAAAGCAAATTGCCGTATCGGATTACAGAGGGAAAATTAAGAAAGAAGTGCATAGTATCAGGAAACATCCCCTGATTTAAATTATCTAATATCTGCACAGTGTGCTACATACTCAGAAACTCAAATACCGTGGATATCAAACACAAAAAGGACAAAAAAGTAAACATTTCACAGTATTTACTTCTATGATTGCATTGAATTGCTGTCAGTGGATGTTGCTTCCCTGCGTACACCCATAGGAGTAGTGGGTCACCATTGTTTTACTCAGTACTTTACCCAGGACTCCCAAGCTTTACCAGTACTTGCTCTCCAAGATTATTAGTACAAGAGAAGAGAAAATAATTTTTCAAAAGAGTTTTATTAAATTTAAAGTGATCTTCATGGTGTCTCAGGTGCCTCTATAAAACTATTCCAAATTTTCCAGTCATTTTCATATACACATAAGTTGTAACTTTTGTTCTTTTAATAGCACAGATCTCTAAATCTAGTTTCTAAGCTTATACAATTCAGCATGATTCCACAGAGAAATAGCTTAGAAGGACAAGAAATACTTTTCGTCAAAAAAAAGAAATTGTTTGATTGCAAGACAACATCGTTTATAAGTTAAGGAAAAGCAGATTGAGGAAATGTAAGAAAACAGTAATTTAAACAAAAATCAGAGGAAGACACTACAATTTTGAGGAAGCATTTCCACTCATTTCCAAACCAGCAGCTCAGCCTATTGAAAAATATGTGGTCTGTGGCAAAGAGCCAGAAATTATGGTCATAGGGTATTCCTGATGCACAGTGATAATAACAGAATGTTTTCCACCAAAATCAGAGGATTAACACAGCCACAAGCTACTGACAAGACAAAGGCAAAAGAAATACAAAATAGCATATGAGAAATTAGATAAATAAAAAAGTCTTCCAAATCATTCTCAGTTGTGTTTATGTGGACATTTCTACAACCATAACAAATGAATTATTCCAGAGAAACATGCACATTACTGCACTGTATCTTAGTTACCAGCATCAGAACTTATGAGCAGGCTGTCTTACACACGTAAGGAATGTGGTTTTCACTCACCAATAAAGGCAAAATCCATCACTGAACTGCACTACTGCACTGCAGTATCCATCTTCTTAAGTGGAGCCTCTAAAACCTGCATTTTGAAATTAAAGAATGCAACTGTAGATTATAAAGAAAGTGTTGCACCCTCTCTGCAATAAAGCCATTTTTGTTAGGAATGCATTATTCAAAATGAATCATGGGGCTGACAAGTAAGAGGCATGACAAAAAAACCTGCCAAAAGTAAGTATTTGAAATTGCTTATAATCATACCTTATGCAGAAATTCACTGAATTTAGAAAGGAAAAAGTTGTATGAAAACATAAACAAACAAACTGGAAGTAATTACTGACCTGCAAGAAAAGGTTTTTCTTAAAACAGTTAAAGAATAACTGCATCTCTTTAAACGAGCAACTCAGTAGGGTGGAGCCGTTAACATATTGCATTCATTTTCTGAATGCTACATGAGTAGGATTCATAATCTTAAAACCAACCAAACAAACATCCCCCCAGTATCCTACAGGAGAACTTAATTCATTTTGTCCCCAGAATTTTATCTGTATGACCAAGCCTGCAGAGGCCATAGCAAGAGCCATTGTCGCCTTTCCCGAGCTCATTCACACTCCATGCTCAGACCTTTCCCCATCCATCCTTCCCCCTGTCACATTAAACATTTAGGTTGCAATTATGAGAAACTGCTCCCTGGGACAGAGATGGGGAGAAATAACGAATTGTAGCTCGGAGGGACGGCCTGAAGTGTGATGACAGCGGGCATTCCCTCACAACCGCAATATAAAACTTTCATGGGGCAGGAAGATGTAACAGCACAAATATCCAGAGCTAGATCAATATTAAAGAGCATAAATTCCAGCTGAATTGTGGCTTCAGCTATATTGGGGCATTTAAAGACATCATGTATATTTAATGGACAGCAAGGTTGAGTCATACAGTCCTTAAAGGAAGGCAGTTTGACTTGGGCATTAATTTACCATGGGAACTCTGCCTTCCTTTGAGATGGCTCAGTGTGCCTCCCCATCTATTTCATGGACAGGTTTAATTCTGGCAGGATAAGAAGGATGGACGTCATCATGACCACGTTTCCCTTGAGACACGCCTGCAAAGGAAAAATTAGTGGATTATAAATACACTTGACAAAACATTTTTATTTGCGTCACTTAGCACCTACTCCGAAATAACTGGGTTTAAGGAGATTTTAATAGGACTATACGAACGCCAAGGTTGCACATTTTGGTTCTAGAGACACTGAAAAGATGCATAATTTTTATCCTATATGATTTAATATTATTTTACTCCTTCAAAAATATTCAAATGGATCTCATCAAAAATTCACAGGGAAAAGTTTTCAAGTCCATCCCATTATTTTTTACTCTCTGTTCACTGTGTGCTTTGTTAAATATAAATACTTCCATCAGTTCAAGGTCCAGAAATACTACTTAAAGGGAGCACTTCAAATTATTTGGCCCTGCTTTCTTATTCTATAACCATTAAATGCAATATCTGTTAAAGTTCATTCACTGTTTTTCGCCTTGATTTCCTTTCTCATTTTTCACTCTAATTTTTCACAACCTCCTCAATAAGGGAGTCTAAAAGCATCAATATTCCACGTTTTAATCACTAACATTCCCAAACTGTTGATATCCAGAAAAGTTAAAATGGAAAAGAAGATAAAAGGGAACTCCCCCAGATACTCAGTTTATTGTCTTCCTAAGGTAAATAAAGAAATAAAGAAGAAAATAGGACGAGAGATGAGTTGATCTGAGGGAAGAAATAAAAATGCTTGGATAATATAATTTTTGTTTAATTAATCACTCTAATCTAAAAGCTTTTCCATTTATGGCTTGTTTTACTGTCTTACTATGAATTTTCTGTAGATCCAAAAGAAGTTTCCAATGTTCTTCTGAAGTAATAAACGCACAGAGGTGCTGACTTGAACAGCAGTGATATTTTTATGGAGGGGAGACCAGGGACTTTCTAGCAGATGGGGGTTCCAAGATTGCTGCAATAATTTTGCTACATCCCCTTCTCTGAAAAGAGTACATATGTCTGGCCTCCATAAAAGTGCTAAGAGGGTAATAAGAAGCTGTTTAAATTTACCAATGGAGGAATCAATATGCAGAGCACATGGTCAGCAGGACAGATCTGTTTGGGCTTCCTAGAGAGATTGAATTATACCTACACTTCATCATCACCTGTCCACTGCATTCTCTAAGGCAGAAATTAAGAAGGCTTCCAAAAAGAATTTTCATTCAGTGGAAAACGTTTAAGGCTCTGGTGACAGCACAATCAAGAACCAAAGTTAGGAATCATTAGCACTGCCTTAAAACTCTGAGTGAAAACACAAGTTCAGAATGTTAAGAGGCCTAATCATTAATTTCTTGAACTAAAAATAATATTTGACCCTAAAATATTCCTAAGAGATGAAATTAGAGTAGATTACTTTCTAACAAACTGCTAGTGGACGAGGCTTTTCAAGGCATTTATATACATAAGTCTCCTCAAGTGAATAATCAAATTTACAAATATGCAAGCAAATCTTCATAAATATGCAAAAACAGGTCCTTGTACAGCATCAAAGTCCCTCTTTGATAGTTATTAAATTATCACCCAAAAAAGCATGCTAGAAGAATACTAAAGTGGCAAATGTCAATCATGTAAAAGCTATCAAGCCCCAGCATAAAACCTGTATTTAGGTATTGTAACATTGTTATGGTCATGTTTACCCACTGAATCACGGGCTAATTCCATTTACAGATTAATTGTTCTCATTAAGCAAGAAGCCATTAAGTGTTTTCAGTATTTTGTTTTAGTAGCAAGCAGCTCTGTAATCTACTTACTGAACACTGTTCAAACTTTGATGATAAAATTATTCATTTGCTCACGGGATTTTCTAAGATACTTTTCATGAATCCTAACGTAGTTTCACAGCTACCAGGAGGTAAGGGGATGGTAGAGCCATTTTGCAAATGGGGAGCTGACACCTGCAGAAATTAGGATCAAAAGTGTCCTTTAATTTGTGGATCCAAGTTAAAGGCCTTCCATGAGATTTTTCAGAGTAATTCTTATAATGCAAAACTACGTTGAATGTTTCCAACACTTCTGTTACTCCTAGGAATGTTTAGAAATTGGACCACTAAACCACAAAGAACACAATTAAAAAGTCCCAATCACTGAAAGTTGTCATTTTTGGTCAACAGCACTTTGTGAGCGATCAAAAACATCCCATAGAATGGATTTTTGATTTGTTTTTTTGTTTTTATGTTGGGGTTTTTTTTTTGTTGGCTTAATTTTGTAAGGCATCTGCTTTAAGCTAGAACTTGTTAAACTCAACGGTCCCAACTCATCCACTTCAAGGGAATGTCCTGGCATCACCAGGATGTTACAGCTCCAGTACCAGGAACATGGACAGGAGATTCTCCTCTCCTTCAGTTCCCACCATCTGGGGCTGACTGAGGGAAACCCCTGCTCAGGTTCTGCAGCTCCAGCCTCCAACATGTCCAGCACAGATGAAAAGCCTTAGAAGATGTAAGCTGCTAACCTAACACACCTTTAGTGCACATGTGCAAAGTGCAATTTTTTGAAGCCTTACAAGTTGGTTAAATTTGGGTATTTTCAGCAAATGTCACATTCCTGATTCCCTGCCAGATTTCAAACCCTGGTCCAAATTATTAACATACCAAATTTCTCTTCAACTTAATACCACTGATTTTTTGAGCAGCATTGTTCTCAAAAATACAGTCATTTTACCCACAAATTTCTATATTATTTCTAAGAAAGCACCTTGAGAAAGGGGAAAAAACTATCTGCCCGAGAAATTACTGTCTGACAAGGCTACAAGCATGCCACTATCTTGCCCATAAGCATCACCAGCAGGTACATCCATAACATACAGATGAAATATGTGGGGAAAGACTCAAACAGGGTCTTGAGCAAGCAATCCAAATGAGCCAAGGCAGTGCTGTAAGGATTGCGGTGTTACTGTTATAGAGTCACTGTGTGTTGTTCATCTGTTTCCACTTTGCTCTGATGAAGCTAATTTTATAGGCTTTTGGTCCAATTTCCTCCTTTTCAGGCCCTCTAATTAGGTACAAAAGAATTCCAGCTTTATGGCAGGGCTTAAATTGGTTCATTAGTTTTTATACATCGGTAGTAAATCTGCTCACGCGTCACCCTCCTGAGGGGGAACAGAAACTCTGAGGCTGGTCCCAAATTTACTCCCCTTCACATCAGAGGAAGCTTCAAAGAACTTTACCAACCAAATATCACTAGAGACAAAATATTAGTTGATCTGCAAGGACCAATATCAAATACTTGTACTACTGAAGTTATAGCTCCATTTTTTTTTCAGTTCAGGATTTAATGCACTCTCTAGCTGAGCCCTAAATGTCACAGCAGGCACAGCACCATGACCCCAAGACAGATGAGGAGGTGGCGGAGCACATCTGGTCTTGCTTCCTCTTTTCCCAACGTATTCACACCCACCACTGGTGGGTAAAAGCATTGCCTTAATCCTAATTTTATGTTCTTCATCTTAAAGCACCTCTAGCATGCCTCAAAATAAAATATTTCAAAAAATGACTGACATATTAATCTAAAACCCTTTCTTGCTTACCAGTTCCTAACTGGCAAATGCTATCTCCTCATCCTGCTTGTGCATGATGCACTGAAGTTGAAAATTTGTCTTTGTGCTTATTATCACCACACTCACATCCTACTTGATTTTAGAAGTAAACAATATGAGTACCATTTCATGCATCAAAAATAAAATCAATAGGCATTTTTGTTTTGAAAATTATATCAATTAAAACAGTTAACTACAGCTCAACAAAATACTAAAATTAATGGGAAATTCTGAAAGAGATTTCTATTTAAACATAATTTTACATTTTCTAATTGAGACCCTCTTATATAAATTTCTTCCCTCCCATCTCTTGAAAAATTAGGACACAGGGTTATTTTAGGAAACTCCAGAATACATGACTGCTAGGTCTGCATGCAGCACCAGTGCTCTTGCAAATCAATATCAATACAGGATGCAGTATCCTACACAGCCAATGATCTAAAAAGCATGTTTTCAAACACCATCAGTATTAACATTGAAATTTATCTTAGAGTTATCTAAAAATAACAGGTCTGAATTGTTCTGCACCGCCATAAAATTGCACTTTTTGAAGGCTCTCATTTCCCCACATAGTTTCTGATGACTGTGATGGCATTTGGAGATCACCACCTGTCACTGTCATATGGCGATGTGATGCTAATAATAAACGTTATGCCTTCTGTACTGTTTGTTGAACTTGGTTATGTTCTATGACTTCCTGTTCTGGAACATTAAATGTAACATCTTAAAAAAAAAAGTTATTAATGTTTTAGTTGGAAGATTGTTATTATTTTAATTGCAATCTGATGTTTCTTCTACTCAGGGGGTTCGCTTACTCTTCACAAAAAGAAGGTCTTGAAACAATGGTGAAGAATCACCTGTATTAAGTGAGGATAGAATTAGGGGAACAGAAAATTCTGTCTGCTCTTGCACACTCCTCAACTCTAATTCAACGTGGCAATTTAAATATGAAATATAACTGTGCCAATCCACACAGAGCCCTGGGGAAACAGAATTATCTAGGAGAGTGGACACTTAAACACAGAATTGATCACAAATAGTGTAAACATAATAATCCAACATGTTTAAGAAACTATTCTTTCTTTAAAAAATCAAATTTAGGTATGCAAGCAACTCAACATTAAGTTGAAGTGTAGCAGAGATGTCCAAGAGATGAAATAGCATAAGACATCAACCCTTTTCTGCTGTCAATTGACAAGCTGATAAAAAATAAACTCTACTCTTTAAATTGTAGAAATATTCTAAATCACGTTTCAGGGGGTATTGCACACTTCCAGCAGCTTCCAGTTCGCTTTTACCAATAAATCTATTAAAAATAAAATAAACATAGACCTTAAAAAGCTGCAACAAAGGGGAGTGATACGTCTAAACTTTCTAAATTGCTTTAGTAGCAGTTAAAAGATCATTGCTTCTTTTCTGGTCATTTTGATTGTGATAAGAAATGTTCACTTTTTCTTTTGTAGGTGCCTTTCATTCACTTAAAACTTAACTGAAGCCTCCTCTCAGAATTCTCTATCAGTTCCCGCCCTTAATGTGGTGTTAAAAGAATCCAGAAGCTCCTCTGGCTTAGACCTCTGCCTGAAGGTCTCCACCTCAGCTCACTCTGTGATCACTTCAGGAGGGAGAGACCCAAATTCAATATAGCTCAGAGGTCTGAATCTAAAAGTCAACATGCACAGCAAGACACACAACACAGACTCAAAAGCAGAGCAGCCAGGTCTGGTTAGAATGAAACCCTGGAGAAGTAACTTGAAAACCCTGGAGAAGTAATTTTGAAGGAAGAGTTCAGAGGGTGCCTAGAGGTTCAGAGCTAAACTACAGCAGGGACTCACTCAGGCGTGGCAATTCTTAAGACAACACCATAATTCCATGTCTGTCTCAGCCAATGATTCCAGCAATAAAATATCTCACATTAATTTGTGCAGTGAAGGAATTTTCTACTGCCACACCCAATCTGCTGTGCTGAGCCACACACCACTTTGAAACCTCCAGGCTCTTTTGGAAAACTCATAAATAGGAAAAAACACATTATTTCCCTTAATCTGGGGAATATTATCATCATATTGTATCCATTCAAAAGTCTTTGTTTCACTTTTGACCCAGTCCAAGAAAACCTTTTTCAATCCAATTCACAGCTCTGCAATTTTGCTGCCTGTAACGAACAAATAGATTGAAAAGGAGAATTTGCCAAGATATGGCAGTCCCAAACACAAAATAACTAATATGATATGAGCAGAAATCATCAGTATGATGGAAAAGAGTGGCTGGGAAATCCTGTTTCTAGACTCCGTGACAAACATGTAGCTGTTCCAGGTAACTGATCCATGATTCAACCATGAAGCTAAAAGAAAATGCTTAGCCTGTTGCTGCAGAGGTTCTGAAAAGTCCTGCCAGAGCAAGGAACACAGAGGACAAAATTTGGGAAGAAGATCCTAAATGGATCTAAATGGTTCCCATTTCATGCCCAGAGGCAGAGAGATTCCTGCAATCAAAGACAGAAGTCTGTAACCATTACATTACAGCCCAACATCCTTTGGGAAATGCAAGACATCCCTAGAGCTGCCTTCTTTTCAAAGGATATCCTACATTCTACATTTATAGAAATATTTCTGTGTCTGTAGGAGTCTTCAGAATACTTTATATACATATCAAATTTTCATTCACAGGCATAATTAAGAATTGTAGACCTAAGTCCTAATGATACATATCATTCTGAGCAAGTGCTTTGAAAATGTCAAATGATGCACATGCTAAATTATAACTGTGGGAAATTAATTTAAAAAAAAACAGAAAAAGAAAAAATAGAACAATTTCCATATATTTGCTCAGAAGAAATGTCTTGCACCTTTAATACACATTGCTGATGAAATCCTCTGGGTTTGGAAACACTCTCCACATCTGCATGCCACTGCCATCCTTTGTACTCTAGCATTTTTACAAATTACACCTGTAGCTAATTGTGTGGCTGACACATCATGGCAAATCTCTGCATTTACATTTTCTCATTGCTATTTTGATGGTTACTATTAAGTTGTTCAAGGCTGTGCTCTGAGCCACTTGCTCCTTGCTCCCTAGAAATAAATACAATTAATTACATTCTCCAACCGTCATTAAATTGTATTTCAATTTATGTTTATATTTTGTAAAACATAAATCCTAGTCACATCAGGTTTGGATTGCAATCCATACAAACAGAGCAGCCCTGCTACAACGCCAGGACTTTGGCACACACAAGAAACTGTGCCCCGTGTTTAATTTTTGGGTCAGCAGATGTCCTTTCTAAGCCCTCTTTACCACACACCCTTTTTATCATAGATCCTTATCAAACTGTGTGGCTCAAAGCTGTGCATTGCCCAGATCAGATGGGTGCTACTTCTCAATCAGTTCACTTTCTGTGGCAGAACCAACTTTATTTATATCACTTGGCATGCTATTGAGACAGATATTTGCAGACCAATGCTGAAATTTCATAACTGTGGGAATATTGGGGTTTAGGACCTAAAAAATTAAAGTGTTATATATTGTTTGCCTGTTTGTTTAACACACGAGTTCCAAAACACAAGGCATTTCTAGTGCCCAATTTAATGTATCACTTATGGCAAGACATTAACAGAGGTACTATCAGCACTGCATGGTCTATACTTTTGACTAATTTGTGCAAAAAAAAGTTGTAGGGGTGGAATATCAACAAGAAATTCTCAAATAGCTTATTCAGTGGTGGTAGAATTCTCTGAAAGAACTTCTTCACTGAATTAATAATTCATCAGATATTAAGAATATCAAACAGTTGGATTAATATGTGTTATCATTACTACAGGCTAAAATTTCCAATCCAAAAATTAAAAAAAAAAAAGAAAAACAAATTTATATTGCTGTTGCCTTGCACTGAGATTCATCCAGCCAAATGTGGATATCTAAAATGTAAAAAAAAAAACCTACTTTTCAGAAAAAATTCTTCTATCTCAGCTTTTTTTTTAAAGTTCCATTAATAAGCAGCAAAAAAAAAGGAACACTTAAATTAACCATATCTTAAGAATGTTCTTTTTCTTTTCCTTATCTTTGAAGGGAGCTCGAGGCGACAGGCTCAGACACAGATATCAGACACAGACGTCGTAGACATCAAAAGGGAGGTGAGAGAAAATACAGTCGGAGATCTTGTTCCAGAATTTGTCTTGGCAAGGTGAACAGGACTGTCACATCATACAAGTCTTCGAAAAGAACAGTTAGGTATCCACATGATGTTGCAGAACCGAAATCTTGCATGGACTAGGTCTGGCAACAGATGCCTTGCCGCGAGCTCCCACTGCTGTGAGGTAAGCGGACCTCCAACGTGCGCAAAACAGGCAAGATGTGTCTGAACTTTATGGATTTTTCCCACTAAAATAATAAACATGCTGAAAAACGAGGTGTCACCTTCTGAACCTGAAATGCTTATGCTGCAGCCAGCACAAGCGAGTAACATCCATCTACAGAACGCCCCTTCCTTCAGCGCTCCTTCGCCTGAGCCGCTTCAGGGCTTCTGCAAATCAGGCTCCTCCTCGTGGCACAGCCATGCTGAGCCCCCAGGAAGTTCTGAGGCTATCTATAGCTGGGACATACATAAAACATAAACCCAGGAGCCACTGGAGCTGCCAGACAGAACAGCAGCCTGGCTGCCACTTCTGGAGCTCTTGCTCCCATCCCTTCACAGATTCCCCCTTCAGCAAGTTTCAGCCCATTTAGTGCCGCGTCTGCACCTCACCCACGGCGTTCCCTGGGAAATGTCCCTGTTCTCTGCACACAGATGTGGATCACTATCAGCCATCCCTTCCAAGCCTCAGTTTGAGCCTCATCCACAGCATTACCTGGGAAATGTCCCTGTTCTCTGCACACAGATGTGGATCACTCCCAGCCATCCTTTCCAAGCCTCAGTTTGAGCGGCACTCTTATCTTTTCAGCTGATGTTGTCCAACAGCACATCACACAGAGCTGTTTGCAGAAAGGAAATAATTTGCTGTTTGGTCTTCTTTTCATTTGCTCTCTGTACTTACCCCAGTGTTTCTAAGAGGAACAAAAGAGCCAGTCGAGAGAGGCAAAGTGAGAATATGCATTTCCTTGAAGGGGCATGAGAAACAATATCATGCTGGCCTGCTTCCAAACATCCTGAAACTACTGTGGAAAGTAAAACATACTGATTGTCTTTTAAATCTATTTTTTTCCACTTTCACTCTGTTAATTTCCATCTCCTTTTAAGTAATAATGTAAGAGTGCTTTAGCTGTGCTTATCGCAAACCTGAGTTAAACACGTTCTTGGCACTGCAGTGAAAAGGGGCAGCACCCTCTCCATGAGTGTGTGCCTGCCTGAACATCATATTTCACATTTACATTCTGCCTGGAAGTTGTCAGATAAATTATGTCATGTCCAGTAAGTACTTTATAAACATCATTGTAATTTAGCAAGAGCAATCTCTTCCTGCGTGTCTGCATAAGGTGATACACCTCAGCAAATAAAATTTCTGATTGAAAGATTACTTCCATTTCTGCTTTGTTTTCCTTATATTAGTTTTTGAAATACTGAATTTTTTACTTCATGTCTTTACATTACTTCAACCCTGCTGATAGCACAGAGCAAATTTGACTCAAACATTTTACTCCTATCTTGAAATCAACTTTCTCAAGGCAATTTCAGCCTTTTTTCATTTAAATACATCTAGGCAATTTTGCTCTTCATCTGGATAAGTTGAAAGGAGGACTTTTGTATCATTGCTGATTTGAAGCCTTTAACACCAATTGTCATAAATCCATGTCATAAAGGCAGCAGAAGTGTAGCTTCTGTTTCAAGATGTCATTAAAACATTTCCCCCCAGCTCTGATTTATACAGGTAGCATTAAAACACAGCATGTTTTCCCCAGTAAAGATTTAAGGCACAGAATTTCCACTAAGATAGCTCCATCCCTACTACTTGGTATAAATTCACTTTAATGTTGAACTATATTTGTGACACACACAGTTTTGGGATTTTTTTAAGGAACTTGGCTTAAGCTCTAACAGAAGGATTTCAAAACTTGTCACTTTTATAATTTAAATAAGGGGTTTTTTTACTGGTATATCAAAACTTTTCAGCTTTTTATTTCTTACGTGGAAATTACTGAATGGTGTTTCCTATTTTATTTCATTCGAATCAAGGGCATCCAAACTAGTATAAGCCACTACAGGAGGAGCAGTTATGTCAACAATACCTAGAAATAAAGTTGGCAAACAGGCTGTCCCTGGAGGTTCCTCCTTCCTGTGGCTTTGCAAGTGAGATGTGAGGCTCACTCTGAATCCTCCTTCACTTGGAGAATTTCTTTAAAGGATTTCCAAAGTGCCCAACTTTCTGCACAGACCAGAAAATGAAATCTCAAATTTTATTCAGCATCTGTGGAGAATGAATATTGCATTTAACTCGCTTGTAGTGCAACGTATCAATTTATTTTTTAAGGAAAAATCTGGGATTCTATATCCTTTTTTCCCTCAACCTTTAAATTTAAGAAAAACATGATAATAAAATTTACAATAAAATTTGTCAAACACACATCTGAAATCCTAATTTCTGATTTTTAAAAGGATGTGGCTGTAAGAAACCCATCTGTAGCACCCAGCTAATTAAGGCTTTGCATTCCGATTTAGCAGGAACCACCTGAAACAGGGACAGTTTTAGACTGAACATGAAAATTTCCAGCTAATTTGGCACGCATTGCTTTTTAAAATATTCACTGGCTTTTTATTTCCTTAAAATCCATTGGTGAAGACAACATAATTTCATATCAGTTGTCAAAAATTCTTTCATGCAGGAAGTAAGGTAGTATGACTACTATTGGTCCAAACTTAAATAACACATGATGTCCGTGTTTTATGCTGATTTAATGCCAGAAGTTGCAGTTAAAATTGATCCATAGCCTGACAACAGTTCCAAAAAATCACAGCTCAAGATGGGAGTATAAATGTTACTCTGAGACCCTAATTGTGTGAGTAGGAGGTACAAACCTGGCTCTCTTGTATCAGGCAACTTTCCCAATGCCGATATGATGATATTATATCTCTGTTCTCTTTTTTATAAGTGGTACCTAATTACGTCACGGTACATTCTGCTCATTAAGAAAATAAATAAAATTAGCTCTTTCAGTTCTATCTTTCCCCGTTTTTGTGGGAAACATGGCCAGTTTCAAAGGGATAAGTTTCAGTTGCCTCAAAACTTTCTGTCTCATGGACTAATAATTTCTCAGAATGTTTATATTACTCTGTCAAATTTTGTTTGTGCACTGATTCCATGCTGCTAAAAATTAGCAGTCTGCAGCATTTCAGAACATGTGTATTGAACCGTCAGTTTCAACCATTAACTGATAATTAGACTAATTTCACAGTGGCAAGAGAGATACCAGAACTGCACCGGGAGCTGGGAGGGAGCAGAATTAAGGGAAGATGATGGAATTAATATCTGTTTGTACATATCTTTCTCTAAAGATAACAAGAGTTCTTTCTTTCCTCACAGCACAGGTATACTCAAGTGAATCACTCAAACACATGAACATGGTGACTCCTCGGTGTTTTAACTAATTTATGCACAAACTGCACAACTGGTTTAACTCATTTATGCACACACCAGAAAGAAAAAAAAAAAAAAACAGTGGAAAATAAGGAAAATACTTAAAACCAAACGTGCTCAAGTGCTTGAGATACCAGTTGCAGACACCATGCTGCTAACAGGTTGTATGCATGTGGAAATCCATGGAAGACACCCTATTATTGCACTGTTAGTATTGAAGGAGGCTCAAAAAGGGATTAGATAAGTTTATGGAGAAGAGATCTCATCTCCCAGTGGCTATTAAGCATGATGATTCAGATGAGCCACTAAACTGCTGTATTATTCAGAGCAAAGCACAGCACTTGACATTTCCTGTCTTTCTTACTCTCCTTATGTCCTCTTTTTGGTAACAGTGTGACATAGGACACACCAAGTGTCCTTTGAGGTCAATCTCTTTCGGACCTGTTCCAAAGGACATGATTCATCTACAACTCCCAGATTAAAAGGGTATCTTCATAATGGAATACATTACATTGGGCTTTATCGTCATTTTCCATATCAGCTCCATAAGTAAACAGTAATTACTGTCATGAGTACAACTTCTCAAAAACATTTAGGAGCTGATCTGCATGGATATGGATCAGTCCTTTTAAAAGGACTGAATTCAGCAAAATCTGGAATATCTGTTGAATTTGAGTTGATGGTTATATTTGCCCTGTGGCAGGGGTTTTGATAGAGTGGCTTTGGTGGGCAGCTGGCAGCCAGCCTGGGCCAAACCACCACACAAACTCAGCCTCCAACAGCAACAGCACAAACAATGCACTGAACATTAATAATTGTAATTTATGCACCGGATTTAGTACAAAAATGCCACATTTTTCATTCCCAAACACCTCTGTGGTAAGCAAGAAAATTGAATTCCTGTTTCTATAACGCTACTTCCATTACAGCTGAATTCAGAGAATGAGTTGAATCCTGTAGCAGTGTGTTACTGATGATTTCTCTATAGGTATTTAGGTAACAGATAATACTTATATAATAAAGATATAATACTTAGATAATAGATAATTTCTTAGATGATACTTAGCAGGACTGTTCACATTTTCACCCAAATGACTGATCCTTTGCAAAAACCTGTTTGGAAACTGCGATGTGATTCATCATTCTGCAACCTGATTCAGTGCAGGATTTTTCTGCAGATTCAAAAGCCTTTGTTTAGCCAGGATATTTCTTCGCTCTTGATACTATGTGCAAATTAGCATCCATTTTACAACCTCTCTGCTAATTGTTATTTGCTAAAGGATTAGCACTCGGTGTCAGCCGTTGCTTTAGTTATTGTATGAATATTCATTAGGATTTCATACATAACCACCTCACTATGTGCAGCTTAATCTCTTTATTTTGTGGTGTTCCTGCTTTACCCATCTGTGCAAGTAGCTGCCATTATCACAAGCAAGTAACTATCCGTGCTTTAATCAGAAGATCTGTTTTGTTGCTACCCCTGCGTGATGTTCTGCAGGTGCCAGTACAAATTACAGCCCTCACAGCTTCTCATGAGTTTTATCCAGGCACAAAAAAGTACTTCTGGTGATCTCAGTAATGCAGAAGCAACTTTACAACCATGGGAAAAGTGTCTGCATGGCGTTTTGATGCAAATATCAAAGCTCTAAAACAGATCTGCCTGTTTAAAGCACAGGTGCCAAAAATGCCCCTGCCAGGATGCACCAGGCTGTCATGTTGGATACGAACAGCACCTTTTCCAGGGCTGATGAGGACCTCAGATCCTATGGGGATTTTACAAAACACAAAAACCTGTATAAATTTGGAATATTTCCAACATTGTCTCATAACAGTAGAAGTGTATTTACATTACATGCGTGTTTTACTGCCACCAGTTATACCTGAGGAGCAGTAGCAACCCAAATCTCGAGCGCTTCTTGATATTGGGATCCTCTGGCACGTGTATTATTAACAGAATCTTCAAATTTCAATTTTTATCTCAATTCACTTTTGATTTTCAAATACTGTTTCATGGAACAAGTTCATCTTTTATTAAATGTTTATTTTCTAAGATTTAAGCCTATGCTTTTGGGTCCTTCACTTAGCCATTCCCTTATTTTTTTCCCTATCAATAAACTTTGCTGTTGACAATGGTTGTTCTTCCAGTAATTTTAGGAGTTTACTGTTTCTTAGTCATCTGGGGATTTTCTACAGATATTCTTATATTTTTTTTAGTGTTGTCCTCCTATCTCTGTTTCAAAAAGCTCTCTGAAAACCTGATTTTTTGATACAAATATATGTGATCATCATGTCATACTGTTACCGTTCTTATAAGGAATAAACAACAAATAATGTAATTGGGAAAAGATGAGCACATCTGATAACAGAGAAGCTTGATATGGCAAAAATGTTTCTGACATAAAAATCAACAGGTTTTTAGTATATGCTGCTCCACATAGATGGAGACGTCACCTATTCAAGAATAAATCAATCCAAACCTGTCCAGGTTGAAACCATGTATCTGACTACTGTAATTCATAGATGCACAAAGCTTTAATTCTACTCAGACACCAAATACCATCAAAGCCACAATAATTTTTTTTTTTAAATATTTTTACAGCAAACAGCTATTTTTTTGCATATCATTTTCCTGTCATATCATTTCGGCATGATTTTAACTTTCAAAAAGGAATCCTAGCTGACACCACTGCTCGGAAATAATGTAATGAATGTTCTCAAAACTTCTGAAGTTACTTTCAAAGCTACAAAAGTAACAGTGCCAATACCTAAATTCCTACGCCACTCCTTGAAATTATTTTGATGAGTGGCTTCCTGTGCCTTTTGAACTGGATCATGACTATACCAAGTCTTTTTTCCTGTGTGTCTACCTGACAGCCCTGTAGCTTCAGGAGTGGGAGGTGACAGCCCGAAGTATGGTTCATGCCATGGGTATTCAGTGATCTGGCAATCACAGACGCAGAGAATTAACTCTACCATGAAATGTTGTCCTTCAAAAGCCGCAGAAAATCCATCAAGCAGCTGAGAAAATTGAGGTACACGATACAAGCTGCTGTAGATGGTCTTAAGAACTTTTCTCTAGAAATACAACACAGATTTTTCCTAATGCAACAATTATGTCACCTAGTTAGTATTGCAAAAAGAATACAAGCTGCAATTTGTGTATAAAATACACAATAGTGTGTCAAAGAACGATTACGTTATAGGAACATTACATGCTGTAATCTCACAGCATGTGCAAAACATTTCATTTCAGGTTCATCTCTTTTTTTCAGCATTTTTCTTTTGTTTTTTTAATCACTTGGGATAAAAGATCTTGTAAAAAAGGAGTGTATATTCAAACATGTTACATAAAGATGAAAAGAGCCACTCTCCTAGCCTACTAAATAGTTTAGTTATTCACCTAATCAAAATGGCAGTGGAAAATGCCATTGCAAAGGAGAGGATTCATCCCAGAGGTAAAGTAGAGGAAGAAAACTGAGTCAACAAATTAAAATATGTGAGATTCTTTCATGGGACAGAAAGGATAGAGTGGATCAGCTGTAGGATGCACTGAGACACAAACCTGCCTAAAATACTGCTATCATCCCATCGTGGTGACCATTTTGAATGCTTCCTATCCCCATCAGACTTAAGGAATTGTGTTGAGAAATAACAAGGAAAATAGAGGGAAGGAGCCTGAGGAGTTTGAGTAAGGAGCGGGAATGCATCCAAGTAAATAAGTCAGGAAGGTGTGCCGGGGACAAAACAGTGTCTCTTGTTTGATTACTTTTGCTTTCAGCAGAAAAATTAATCATTATTTGTGACTAAATAGGATCCCACCATACAAGGGTGTGGAGCCACCTACCTATTTGTAAGCCAAGCTGGAAGAGGACCACAAACACTCACATAGCTGTGAAGTCAGATGGAAGAATTTAGGTCAATCTAAATGATTGGAAAGTTGCTTAAGCAGCAGTAAATTAAGAGAGAGAAAAGGCTTCAGTTCCTCTTGTCTGCATTTTTGGAAACTCCAGAGTCATATTTTCAACTTTCCTCAGCAGTCAATTAAGCCTGAAAGACAAATTCTTTTAAAAATGAAAGCTGAGACTCTTACATCATTAAGTGCCTCTAGCAAGAGAAGAAATATTGCTAGACTTACCAAAAAAAAAATTCCTAAAGAGTAATTTTATATGAAATCACAAGGGATGTGAGACTTCTATTAATTCCATTCACAGACTCAATTGTATTCCTATTCTTCCAAAAGGCACAACTTTCTAGAGGGGAGTTATTTGGAAAGATTAAAAAGTACCAGTCTCACTGATATTTTCAAGGCAGTTTTCACTGCCTTGAAGTAGTACTTATTTTACCAATCTAGTGGCACATGACAAGACTGTTTTATTTACTATCTCAACTGATGTGAGAATCCTAAACAGTATTTTTGCAGTACTGAAGAACAGTAAAGTGGCAAATGTTAATTTATTCATCCATGTTATAGCAAGACATCAGAAAAACCAAAAAGTATGAAATTCAACAAACACTTGTTCATTTAATTGTGTGTTTTTCCTGAATTCCCCAATAAGAAAAAAAATCCAGAACTGCAATAGGAAAGAAAGATTTGGAAAGCAGTAAACCTGAGCAAAAGAAACTCAAATGATGATGTGGCAGGGCAACAAAAATAAAGCTGGTGAACCTACGGCCAGCTCTGTGGGTGGGGTGAGAGCACCAGTCTGCAAGGTTCTGTAACACACTCCAGATGATGCTATTGCTCAGTAGCTCTCAAAAATGTGCTGTTCACAAATAAGGGTGCCAGGAGTGGCAGGAAAAGAAATAAAAAAAGAAAAAAATAAAGTGAAAAAGGACCAATCACACAGGAAGTTTGAACATAAATCTTCATAGAAATGTTAAGATTAGATACTAACCAAGCAACAACTGAACTAAGGGGGAACATAGCTGTCCAGAAATATTTGATGAGCTAACCACTTAGGAAGAAGGGGAATTGTTTAGTGTGATACCTAGGGCTATAACAGCAAAAAAATGGGATGAAATTAAGAGGGAAGATTTAGGCCAGATATCAGCAAAACATCGCAGCAGAGTTATTGTACTGTGAAATAATCTCCCAAGGGGTGCAGCCGAAACCCCATTGCATGGGAAATTGAAAACTAGCTCAAATTAGAGCTAAAAACTTCAGTGCAGCAAACAATACTGCCTCCGTGGAATGATGGCCTGGACTGACTTAACAGCTTTTTCTCCAATTTCTATTCTATTCCATCGTGGAATGCACAGTGTAAGACAGTTTTAGAGGAAGAATTTTTTTAACAAAAGACACTGTTTGGGCTAAGTGTGCTGAAGTTTAAACATCTACTGCTCCACCAGCCATTACTACAGTATCTGAGCATGCAATATGGACAAGGGTATTTTTTTTAAAAGTGATCCTGGCCTTCAAAATTCTGTTTAATCTCCCATTTTAAAAGCTGAAGCAGACCAAATTGAAACTTCACCTGAAGAGACAATTAGGAATGCTCGCAATGCACAGCAGCGTACCAAAACCCGAACAATATTACTGCCAGTTTATAAAATGGATGCAAAGATCATCACACAAAAATCTCTTTAAGTAGATGATGAATTGTAGCAGTTCCACACTTTTCAAACCCACCTGTGCACAAGCAATTTGCACAAAATAGCTTGTATTTTGTTTGTATTTTCTTTCTCATCATGTACTTGTTTTTTTTCCAACCCCTCACTTTGTATCCGTGCAGAGCTCCCAGGTGACCATATGAGCGATAAATCCACACAGAAAACATACTTAGGGGCACAATCCTTCCTCATAACATGCACAAGTCCTGCTGTGATTGTTGGATGTGGTTTTTCCTCACCCAGCTAAAGCATTTCACTGAGCATGAAATGAGAAGCAGCAACAAGACTCAGTACACACAGATTTTTTCATACATATACATGTCTCTGATAATACAATTTTCTACTACTGTTCACATTTGCCTCTTCTTCAACATTTTCTGCAGCACTGCCTGTGGTCAAACTCTGATGCAACTGCAACATGATGAGATACGAGCAAATTCCAGAGATTACTATTTTACACTATGTATGAGCAACTGAAAAGATAAGAAAACATGGCAAATTCATCAAAATTATATTAAATACTTAACTTCCTTTTGCTTCTGGATCAAATGACCTTTTGAAGACCTCCAGTGACTGACTTTGAGTCCTGGTAGCAGCTGCAGTACAAAGGAATTAAACTACATCTCCCTAAGAACAGAAGACACTCTGGCCATATTCAGTAACTGAAAGGGTTATAAGCAATATCCCAGAACAGCTGAGGTGGATTGATCTTTTTCTTAATAGCTATTTGAATTAATCTAGAGAAACATCCTCTCTTTTGACAGTACATAAGGGTGTACCAAAGCACATAGTGTGTGCCTATTTGAAACTAAATTTCAGTATTAAAAGAACACACCTGTAATATTTTCCTTAAATTTTAATTGGTTTTGCTGTCCAGAGTTCAAAACCTTTCAAGGGATGCCCTAAGTTGCAAATTTAATATGTAAAGTATGTTTTAATACTTCCCTAATGGTATCCAGGGTGTGACACCGGCAGGAGCTGTTACAGTTCCAGGGATGAAACTCTGGGCACATTTTCCATATTTGGCCGCCTGGAGCAGCATTAGAGGCCAGAGAATATTCTAATATCGAGACCTCAGCTCATATCAGCCACTTGTTGCAAAGCCACAAAAGCCGCGTGGACTCACATTCCCCGTTTCCCAGGAAAATTTTCCCCGTTGCCCTGGCTGACGCAAAGTGTCCTGGAAATACGCAGCTGCAGAAAGCATTTTTCAGCTGATGAACAGTGACCAGTGCTGCCACTCTCCCCAGAGGCCTCCCCACGCCTGGAAACATCAGGGATTTCATGGGGCATGTTCATGACATTCATCCCAGGCAGTCACTGCCGTCTACCAAATGCATTTAAATTGTCTGCTGCAAATATGTGGTGCAAGGGCTGGTAGGAGGCTAATATCAATGTCTTAAAATGGCTCACTCAAGAAAGTCCTGCAGCTGTCTTGCACTAAAGGTGAATTTTCACTGCCTCCAGTAGCTATAGTTTGATGATCCAGAGGGACCTGGCAGCAGCCTTGGGATACAGGAAGATGATTATATTCTCTTTGGCTTCCAGAAAGTGAATCCCATCATCCTCCCAGAAAGAGACAAAGTTAAATGCATGGAAACTGCTGACACTTGCAAGAATTTGCAGAACAGTTGTTTTCTGTTTTAAATAGAAAAACCCACAGGAAGTCTGCATCCAGCAGGTAAACAACCAATTTTCAGAGCAATTATGCTTTTGCATATGTATGGCAGCTTTCACCCGCAACGGAGCTCAAATTAACAACATGGTTGCATGGATTTAACACAAATACAATTTCGGGTGTTTTTAACCAGAAATCCAGGATTAGACTTCTACCTGAACAAGAAAATTTCTAAGAAACTTTCCGTGGACACAAGCAGGAAAAAATTTGGTTTTGTGGCATATCCAAAGCACAGCAACTGCCACACTAGAGTGCTCCACCGCCCCGTGGAAAAGGATGAGTGCTCCTCACAGATCAAGGATTCTTGTAGTGGGTAATTCTCAACTATTACTTTCAGACTATTATTATTATGGCCTGTTCCTCTCCTTAATAGGATTTGCAAAGAAAGAGGACTAATTACTTTAATTTAAAAGGATATAACTTAGCAGGATTTGAGGAAGCATTAACACAGACCAGTTTTGATATAAAAACATACAGCTTTATGTTGCTAATACTGACTATTTATCGCATTTATTCCAGGTAAAACGTTTGGGTTCCTACAGTAACATTAGCACTCCTAAAGATAATGAGCTACCTTGCCAGCAGCAAACCTCACACAAATTTTTCTGTCATTAAAGAGTGTGGCACCTTCAGCACAGGGTGTACATACCTCTATTCACAGAATCACAGGATGGCTCAGCTTGGAAGTGACTTCTGCAGGTCACCTTGTCCAAACCCCTGCTCAAGCAGGGCCACCTAAAACCAGCTGCCCAGGACCATCTCCAAATGGCTTTTGAATACCTTAAAGGAGAAAGACTCCACACCCCCCCTAGGCAGCCTGGGTCAGTGTCTGGCCACCCTCACAGGAAAATAAGGGCGTTTTTTTTCTTCTTATATTCAAACAGAACTCCCTGCATTTCCTTTTGTGCTCATTGCTTCTCAACCGGTCACCAGTCACTGCTGAGTATAGTCAGGAGAAAAAAACAAAACAAAACACATTCACAGGGGATTTCAGTGCTAGTAAAAAAAGGTATCTATGGAGTTTTCATTCTCCTACAACTCAGTGACTAAAACCATTCCTATTTGCTTTGTCTCTTCTTCTCCAGCTACAGCTCTGAAAGCTCAGGCTGACCTGTGTCTTTCCTTGAGCTCCCCTTTTCAAGTCCAATGCAGGGAGTCAAAGTGAAGCTATGGAAGTGTGGAGCACACAGAGAGAATAAAGAAGATCTGTTTTTCCATTCAGTTTAAGCTGTCTATACTGCCAGTTTCATTAGTCTTAAAATCTTGGGTTTTGGCAAATTAATCAAGCACCAAGCTCCACTAAAGCAGTTTTGAATAAGAAAGGGTGTCTCTAAAAAAAAAACACAACACAAAAACCAACAAAGCAAAACCAAAAATAATCCTTAACCCATTTATTCCTTTTTTTCCTTTCTTTAAAATGGAGACAACACTGCTCACGGCCTGAGAAGGGCATTATGAAAAATAGTGATATGCTTTAACTCTAATATAGTACAGACCAGACGATGCCTGAGGTGGACACCTAAAAAACAGAGACTAGACAGGAATAAGGGAATAAAGGTAGGCATTTACTTGAAGGGCCTTCAAGGTACACCCTGGGCAGGCCAAAGGCTATACCCAAGATGAACCCCAAGTCATGTGTTCTTCACACTTTTATAAGTTTGGTTCATTTGCATATCAGGGTTAATTCTCCAATTAAAGCTTCAGTTAATGATGTAACTGCCCCTCAGCTTGCCCCCCTTCTAGAGATGTTGGTTTACACATTTTGGGCCTAGGACAGTCTGGGTGTCCTTGGAGAGCAAACCTAGAGAGGTTTGTTGTGTCTAACCAGCATGAGAGAACAGCAGCTGACAGGCTACACGAAACTTCAGAGTTACACATTAGGCAACACAGGATTTGAAAAATATAAAAGTTAAAACCTAAGGCATCACAGATAAGCACTTCAAGAAGACAATGTGGGTTGGACTAATTTATCCAAATTGAACACCGTTTTCACTGCTTCCTTAGAAAAACTGCTCAAAATAAGGCAGAAGTAGTAATGGGCTGTAATTCTTTAAGCACATCTCTGCACACAGGAATTCTAATCCACAAGAATGCCAAGTGTGCCAGCACACCTGCCCTTACCATGGAGGTACTGATGCCAAGATGATTTTTTGCTTTTTCTTTTATACCCCTTTTATACACTCTATTATATAGCTTTTATGTATTCTTAGTGCTTTTAGCCTCCATAGTTATAATTCTTTAAGTTTGATAACTTCCCTTAGACCCAATATTCCGTTAAGCCAAGAGATCAAACATCCTGGGAGCCCCAGACACTGAGGGCCTCTCCAGAACACATTCTGTAAACAAAGCCAGGCCCAGCCAGGGGGAGGGTTCCTCGCTGAGGGATCTCGCTGGAGTCCCTCATTGGGGAATCTTTGATAGATGTGCTAATTAGCAAGGCCTATAATTGCACACACATCACATCGTGAGTGGCCATTTTTGGTGGGCATTTCGGGGTGCATTTCGATGTGCATTTCGGAGCACCTGAGGATCCTTAAATAAATACCGAGGTAAAACCCTTTTTCCCTCTTCACTGTGTTTAGCTCTCCTAATTTTAAGACCAGGAAAAGGCATCAGCACCTACCAGCAGCACATCTGGTATCAGAGATATCTGATATTAAAAGAAAAAAGAAACCTGTCACACAAGAGCATCACAAGGGGATGGAGGGAAAGCGTTATCCCCATGTTTCCTGTAACCACGCTTCCATCCCAATTAAACCTTCCTAAATATGCAGCAGAATTTCAAAGCAGTGATTTCACTGTGGAGCTCACACTGCCATTTCCGGCAGTCTGGATGATAAATCCCTTCACACTGCCCTGAAAGTTCCTCAGCATGTTGGAGGCATGTGTCAAAGTCAGGACAGCTCTCCTAATGAGACCTGCTCCCTTTGATGTTTCCTCTGGATAGTGGATCTGGCACGGAATATTTTAGATGTCTTATGCAAAAGAAGTCAAACAGTTTTCACCTTTGATAACCATACATCTCACTTTAAAGGCCTTAACTTCTAAATATTGGGGATGAAAGGTGATTCTTTTATGTCTTTTTTGCCACTGAGAACTAATGCTTTTTTTATTAAAAATGAATAAGGTTTCACATTTTGTAACCTTGGTATACTTATTCAGCCAATGACACAGAGGTTAGAAATCAATACACGCAGTTAAGCAGTGTTAAGGCCGTGGACAGCTCATTTCTCAATTAAAAGTATTTTAAAGCCAATCACATTCATTTTCATGTAGCCATTTGGAAAAGCCTATGGAGAAAATGGCTGGAATCTTAAGGACATTAACCAGAAATTCTGCTGAGCCAGACTTCTGAGTGCAAAGTTCAATTGACATGCCTGATTTGAGTGTCCTCAGGTACAGTGTTTGCAGTTCATGGCAAACAGTAAAATAGAAAGAGAGAGAACACTGGGCATTGATTTTCAATAATGCTAACCAACTTCCTCAGGATGCACCTGCAAAGGAAAATATTCCACCTCTTTTGTGCAATTAGTGAGACATCAGAAATTCATAGCAAGGGAAAAGGTCAAATAGACATAATTTTAAAATCCTCAAAGAGCAGGAAAAGAATTTCTCCTGTTGCTGTTTTTGCCTCATATTTGCAAACCTTCCCTTACTTTTAGGGAAGAATGAGAGCCCCTGAGGTTTTGAGGTGGTCATTTAAGATGTCTTTGCTGATCTAAGAGGGTCTATGCCTTTGGTCATTCAAGAAAGCTCAAAACTTGAAGAACTCATCAGGTCAGAGTGCACTTCAGAAAAGTCCTCAGCAGGTTTTGGGTATGTTACAATGGAAACCAAAATCCCAAAATTCAGGAAGCACACAATGGAGCTCATCAGGGAAAGATTTTCAGAGAGATTTTCAAAGTACAAAAAGCTGACTTAGTACTCTGATCCTGCAGCTCCAAGGGCAAATCTGCTTGCCCAGCCACAGACACAGAGCCTCTGGAGACAGAGCCATGCTAACACTGAATGGCACAGCAGAGAAAGAGCATCAGGAGCTCCTGACTTCTGCCCAGGGGTGTCCACAGCAGCAAATCACACCCTGATCCCGGGTTCCGTTCAAGAAACACAGCCACTAATCTACAGATGATTTGATCAAATGGCACATGCAGGGTATGACCTGGTGTTTTACACTGAGATCTTCTGGAGATTACCAAAATCCCTGAGCTACGACAAAGGCTGCCCAAGGAAATAGAAACCTTTAATGATGATTTCTTTGAGCCTTTTGTTCTGCTCCTTTGTAGGGTAGAAGTCTCACATAAAGTTTCTTTGCTCATTTTTCCTGTGCAGATAAGGACTGACTATCTATTGTACATCCAGGACAGTTTTTTTCCAGTCTCATAGATACTTCCCAGGAGATTTCCACAGCTACAGCCGGACACCAGAAAAACTGAAAATAAGATGTGGCCTCATGGTTTGTAAGGGGTTTTCAACCAGTGTCATCCCACCAGGTCACTGGTGCAGACTAAAATTCCTAAAAGCACAGTCAAGGACATGATTCTGGCACTGCTGCCCAGTCCCATGGCTGTTTGAAGCTACCAAGGCTCATTCATTCCTGCTGATTTTATTTCAGACATTACATTCACAGAGTTACACCAAGCACAGGAGCTCAGTGAGACTTCTCATCAAGTCTGGAAAGTACAGTAAAATGTATAGAAGTTGATGATTTTGATTTTCAATTATGAGGGGAATTCTTGAGTGTTTAACTATCCAGCACTGACAAGATGATTATGAAAAATAGGTTTTAATGTGTGGTGAAGTCTCTGAGTATGTTTTGGGTCATATGTGACAGACTAGCAAAGGAGAAAATTGTTCTTCTTCATCATTCTGACAGATATTGTAAGATACACCTTCCAGTGTTCCGGGTACCATCTCATTAAGTGTCATTACCTACAGAAGCAACCTTCTGTGTTCCATTCCCCATCCCTGAGCTCATGGCTCAGTGTCCCACTGCTCCTGCCTACCTAACGAGGAGGAGCAAATGATCCAGAACACACTTAATGTCTTCCTCTCCTGCAGGACCAAGACTCCTCCCAAAAAAACTGCATTCACATTTGACAGATTTCCAGCAATACACAGCACTGCCAAGAAAAAGAAAGAAAAAAATGGAGCGCTCAACAGAAACTACAATAGAAAGTTAATATGTAGAGCAACTGGGGGTTGACAAGAATGCAAGAGTTCCAAATTAAACAGAATTTTTTAAAAAAATTCTGTGTTATCTGACACCTGGAGCAAGAAACTTAAGCATTGCAGCTCCAGTGCAGTGCAATCACAACACCAAGGCACTGAGAAATAACGAATTTTAGTACACTTGAACAGCAGGAAATAAACATTACAATGGAAGACATTCCCTAAATGGTGCCACGACTCTTGCCTTGGATTCTAACACATTTCAAGTCATTAGAAATTGAAATTAAATTTAAAAAAACATCTTTCACACAGCCTCACGTAGAGCCAGATTTTGGCACAATTCCTTGATGGCCCATTTAGAAGAAATTAGCTTTGAATGAGAGTAACTGTGAATTCTTTGCACCACAATATATTTCATGGGAAATCCCCTTACCCTGGTTGACCCTTCAGTACTGTATGAAAAGCCCTGGCCCTCCGCAGTGTGCTTTAGGCATAATACACACTAAACTGTAAGACATAAAGCTGGCATAGTTAACTCAAGAGCTACACAATGAAAACACTGTGATTTTGAGCATACATTAGATGGAACAAAAAACCCAAACTACTATGATTGTCAGCATATATTTTATCTGCCACTTGTTCCTTCCTTTCAGCCATCCATTGTGATGCAGACTATAAATACAAGATCTGTTATTTTTCCCCCCAAAGATTATGATTCACTCAATACACAAACACCTGCTGAAGAAAAATTCAGCCCTAGCAATTAACGTTTGGCAACAATTTCGTCAACTGACAATGGCATTAAGCTCAAAATAGAGCATTCAGCTCAACCTGAAATCCACTAAAATTATTGTATTTAGATGAGCATCAAGAAGACAGTAGGTTTTGATAAAACAGCCTGAGAAAGCTGCACACACAACAGATAATATGCTTGAAGTAAAACTGCTTGTCAGAATGGAGACTTTTTCTACTGAAACCAGGAACGTTCATTTAAATGAATATTATCATGGAAAAAAGGTGGAAGGTTAGAAAATCAAGGAACTACAGCAAACAAAAGTTAAACTCTTCTAATCTGCAACCTCTAATCATGCCAGCCTGTGGGCATACAGCTGAGTGAAGAACACTCACTTAAATCTCCCCAGGTTTCAATAGTTTATTTTGTCTACCCCTTTGCCTTGTTCGGTTGATAGGACCTTAATGATTTCCTGAATCTGTCATGGCTTAACCCCAGCCAGCAGCCAAGCCCAATGCAACTGCCCCTCACTCCCCCTCCAGTGGGATCAGGGGGCAGAATGTGAAGGAAAAAAAGCTACAAAACTCATGGGCTGAGAGAGTTTAATAGGGAAAGGGAAAGGGAAAGGGAAAGGGAAAGGGAAAGGGAAATAATTCCCTGCTTCCCAAAGGCAGGCAGGAGTCCAGCCATCTCCAGGAGAGCAGGGCCCCATCACAGGTGATGGTGACTTGGGAAGACAAACGTCATCACCCCTAATACCACCCTTTTCCTCCTTCTTCCCTCTGCTTTCTATGCTGACCATGACATCACATGGTCTGGAACACCCCTTTGGTCAGTTGGGGTCACCTGTCCCGGCTGTGGCTCCTCCCACCCTCCCAGGCACCCCCCAGCTCCCTCACCAGCGTGGCTTTACAAAAAGCAGAGAAGGCCTTGGCTCTGTGCAAGCCCTGCTCAGCAATAACAAAAACATCTCTGTATTATCAACCCTGTGTTCAGCACAAATCCAAACACAGCCCCAAACCAGCCACTATAACAAAAATTAACTCTACCCCAGCCCAAACTAGCACAGCATCCCCTTCCACTGCAGGAGTTCACCAGTAAATTATGCACAGAAATATTCCATAAAAGAAGCCCTAACTACTGTGCCATGCTAACAGGCTGCTCCAGGATCCCATTTATTAAAGAGTGCTAATTTCCTTCACTGCTTGTATTACTTATTGATCAGAAAGCAACACTGTGGAGCAAACATCTAAAAAGCTCTTTTTTTAATCTCATTTTTGTATCCATTCTTGCACCTCCTCTCAAGGTTTAAGGTCATTCAGACAAATAAACTGATTTTCTGCAGTCCTTACACAATATTACAACATGGGTTTAAAATCCTGAACTGCTTTCTTGTCATAGCAAGATCTTCTTTCAAAGAAAGAAACCTTCTGAAATCTAGTGAGCTAAAGAGGAAAACAGTATTCTGTTTCTGCGAAGAAGCTATTAATTCAATGAATTAGGCCAACAAGATAAAATTGCCTACATTCATGTGAAAAACGAAGTTCACTCTCCTGTTAAAATCTAAAAGTTTAATAAAGAACAATAGGGGACAAAGATAAAGCAAAAGATTACAGCGCTGGGTACTCTCGGCTCTCAGCCAAGAGCACACCTCCTACTGTGGAGACACCCTTTACTATTGCATCGGCCTAATGCATATTCATAAACAATTATACATATTCAAACTTTTCCCCACATGTTCCAGGAACTGTTTGGCATGGCTCCTCCTCAGATTCGCCTTTTCAGAGCATGCTCACTTTTGGCTGTGGTTTTGGTCAGTTTTTATTATCACCTCCAGTTTGAGCTTTGGCCCGTGTTTCCTGCAGATGGTAGTTGCTGATAGCTGGCATGTCCGTAGCAGGGGTCTTCATCACATGTACATTGGATTTTATCCAGCCAAGCAGACAGATCAATTACCACAAGCATAACTATATCAGCTATTTTACTACTATGTCTAAGTCGAGCTAATAACAGAAATAAAGGCATTAGTTATTGTTACAAAAACTATATCTTTATAGCAAAGCTACTTTAACATTATACATATAGCATCCATTTTAGTATTTGTGAAAATCCAATATTATAATATGTATTTATCACAATTCAGAAAGCAAATTCAGACCTACAATCCTCCCTGACTCTCCAAGACTGAAAACACACAAAGTCTGAGTATGCTGTGAGAGCTTGACTGATGATCTTATTCCTACAGCCAAGGGTTTTGCCTGGTGGGCAAGCACAGAGCAGTGGATGTTGCTGCCCCGTGGATCCTCACTGACACACTGATGAGGTACCAGATAAATGGACACTGAACTGGACAGACTGTGGGTCCAAAGGGTTCTGACCAGGGGCTCAATGTCCAGCTGGAAGCCAGTCATTAGTGGAGTCCTCCATGGGATCAGTCCTGGGACTGATGCTTCTTAACTCCTTCATTAATGGCCCAGTCGGTACATTTTGGAAGGTACTTTGACTGGGGACAAAGTGGTTTTCTGCTATTCTCTTCGAAAAAGAAAATAGTTTAAAAAAGAAAAGAGGAGGAAAAAAATGGGAAAAAGAGACTGAATGGGCAAAGAGAGTTCTAGAAGAAGGAAACTCTGATCTAAGGAAAACTCTAGTTATTCAAGCAAAGCTCTGTATTACAAAATTTCCAACACTTCTAAGATTCAAAATCTCTTATCAATATTAAACCATTTGGATCATACTTTTAGAAAAAAGTTGAAAGCATGACACATATCTAAATTTTCAGTTCTACTTGGCAGTCAGATTTTACTGTAAATCAGCTTCAGAAACACTGATTTTAGTTTTGCCTAAAAAGGATTTTAGTTGTTAGTGAGTGCACTTGACTCGGGATAAATCACATTTAAGCTAAACTACGACTTTTCCACTGGTTTAACTAAACTACTTTACAATTCTACTATTCATGAAACGGGAACAATTCTGAATGTCTGTGACATAATCTGGGTGCCTAAATCTGAAAAAATCTAAGGGAAGGCTCGTGCCTAAAGAGGCCAACCTGGAAACAGAGACTAGACAGGAGTAAGGGAATAAAGGTGGATATTTATTCAAAAGGCCTTCAGAGGCACACCCTGGGCAGGCCAAAGGCTACACCCGAGATGGACAACGACAAGTCACGAGTTCTTCACACTGTTATAGGTTTGGTCCATTTGCACATCAGCACAAATTCTCCAATTAAACTTTAGCCAATGATGTAACTGCCCCTCAGCTTGCCCCCCTCCTCAAGGTGCTGGGTTACACATTTTGGGCCTAGGGCGGGCTGGGTGTCCTTGGAGAGCAGGCCTGGAGAGGCTTTGTTATGTCTGTCTGAGCATGAGAGAGCAGTAGCTGACAGGCTGCAAGGCAGCTCAGAGTTACACACTGGGAATACAGAATTTGGAAAAATATAAGAGTTAAAACCTAAGGCATCAAGGCAACTCCTAAGTGTCTTTGCACCTTCAGCAACTTTCTCCCAGACCCCAGCTCCACTTCCAACATGTGCACTCTGGATAAAGACTGAGAAAATGGAAAAGATAGTACCTGCATGGGCACACCTTTGTAGCCTGCTAAAAAACAGTTAAGCCACCTAAATGCAGGATTTAACTGGAGTTGTACCTTGAACACTCTTTGCCTGCAGGTAAGAACAACTTTTAGAAAATTGCCAAACAGTATTTATTAAATCCCTTGCTAAAAGAAGCTGTTCTCTAAGTTTGCCTTGCTGAAGATAAGGACAGGGTCACACACTTCAGTCCTCAAATGCTTTTTCCAGCCCGTTTGCTTTGACACAGCAGTTGTCAGGTCAGTTTTGGATTATATTCTAGTTAATCTCTGCTGAACCAGAGCACCAGACTCTTCTTCCTTCCCGCTTGTCGTGGTTTGAACCTGA